>JABSTQ010010839.1:0-504724 GCA_013358835.2 Ixodes persulcatus
ACTCGCAGGAAAAAAAACGGTTTTAAAGAGATATATTTCATTCCTCGAGTGTAAACCATCACGTAAGACCGTACGTAGGTCACGTGTGGAACTCACGAAACAAAAAAGAGCTCGCCAGCTTGGCCTGCTCACCACCGCCGCGGTTTTTTTGTTTCCGCAATGGCCGCGTTTCGCTTTCTTTGTTCTCTAGATGTCTTGTTTGTTTGGTTTATTTTTTTTAGCGGTTTGGCGGTATACTTTGGCGGTGGAGTATGGCCTTGCTTCGCGCTCTCATTAGTTTGTTATTGGTGTTTACTCGTCATTCTCTCCCCTATTATTACTACTTTGGCAGGAAATCAGAGAAATGGAGGGGGAGATACGTGTTTTAGGCCGGCCTTCTGTATAAATAACTAAGTCTCTTTCACACTTGAGTTAGCACAAATCACCTTTGTAGCTGAGGCAGCTTGTTCCGAAAAATACATCAGTGGGAACTCGGAAGGCACTGACTTGCGCAAACCACTCGGAAGACAGACGGAAACAATAGCTTTTCCATCAAGTTTATTTTGTGGTGCATAAATTGCGCTGCAGTTGAGGCAGCATAGAAGTTCAAAGCGGTGAATGTTCGTGCAAGCAAACCTTAGTCACTTTCGAAATCTGCTTAAGATACGTTACCACTGCCCTGACATCCATACATTGGTTAAGACTTTCGTCGCCGATGATTTGTAGAGGACTTATTTTTTCCCAGTTGTGTGTGCGCTTTCTTCTAGTATAAGCCTCTTGTTTCCGCAAAATGCTTTTGAGGATCAATTAGTCCAATTTCCCGCATCTAAAAAAGTAGCACGGATCCTTGACACAAATAGCCAAGCAATATCACTTAAATTAAACGTCAGAGACAAGTTGTGACTGCATCGGCAAAGGAAATCGCATCTTCTCTAGTGGCAATACAGAGTCCCCCCTCAACGAGAAAGGTTTGTACCTGTTGAAGCTCTAAGACAAAACGTGAATGTGAAGAAGACCAACGACATTAACTACTTCGAAATGTTCATGCCTTTCCTCTTCCGTATCATACGTGATAAATATTTCGATACCCTAGAGTACAAAGCAGTTAAATGCTTGCGCTAAGCAGTGGTGTAGTTACGTGCTCGTATATTGTTATTTCATAATATCTCCACTTTTTTTCCTCGCCCTTTGTTTTACGTTTTTGCAACGCGTTCTCAAATGCCGTGCCTTAATAACTCTATTTCATAAAACAACTGGCGCAAAAAATCAGAGTATCATAATCCCTGAAACACTGCCCGATATCACATGAAAGAAGCCATCAGTTTGTCTCCTAATATTTTTATGCGATGCGAAAGAAAAACATGAATGTGTTTATTTAACTTGTTTTTGCTACGTGATGGAACAACTACTTGATAACTGCTAGCAAACGCCTTAAAGAAACATTAAAAATGTTTTGGGATTTTGTGTTCAGTGAACATTTGTGTTTGGTAAATGTCTAAATTACGGCTTCTTGTAGTTTAGAGAAGCGTTAAAATGACTTCAGTAATAAACTGGTTTCTACAGACTTACAGAAACACCCACACCACCCCGTTTTACCCTTTTTTCCGCTGAACAACAAAACAAAACACATACAGGATTCAGAATTTATCCACGCGGCATGGGCCATCAATAACTACCATGAAACTCACTGGAGTTTGTTAGTGCATATTCGGTACATTTTAAATGAAATTAAAGTGAAATATTGGCGCTCTTAAAGTTCATTATTATTTTATTTAATAAGGTATAATATACGCACACTTAAATAGTTCGTTTTAGTACATTGATACTACAGTCTCAATGCAGCTCAAGTATGCTCATGTACGTGGAGTAGTGTAGATGGTAGATGGAGTAGATGGCTGAGCGTGTTGGTTTCTAATTTACGATTAGGAAAGAGGGACACTAAAGACAAACAGACAAGACAGGATTCGAATTTCAACAAAACGTTAAATGTTTTGCTGAAAGTCGAAAGCTTGTCTTGTCTGTTTTTCCGCAACGTCCCTCTTTCCTCATCGAAAAATGCGTTTAGTAGTTTGGTATGCTAATACTTCACAGCGCACAACAGACAAAACACCATCAAAACAGATCCACACAAAGAAACAACACTCACGCAGCGCTGATTCTCAACTCTCGGATATAGTAAACATCATCTTCGTTACCTTTTACTCTTACGCACTAAAAAGAAGAAAATAAAAGTTAACCAAGGAAGAACAGAGAAAGAAAAATAAAAAGATAAAGAAAAGGAAACGGAGAGAAGATAAGCGAGAAAAAAGAGTCAAGGAAATTAAATGCAAAATAAAAAGAAAAGAAAGGAATGAAAGAGAATAAGATCAAGTTCTACTACAGTAAAAGGTACTAAGGAGGTTTTCCTAAATAATCTAACTCTTTCTTTGGATACGCTAATCGACGGGGTACTAACACATAATCCATCTAGCAGGTCTATGCTAGCGGCTTCGCTAATTTCTCTAGTTAGTTTGTTCTTGCTTCGTCCCAGTATTGTGCAATTGTTTAGAAGGGGGGAGCATCCCCAATCAAGCTCCGAAAGTCAAGTTCCGAAAAAGCAGCTTTCACAGTATTGATGCCTTCGTGTCACAGGCTCACAACTCGCTGCTCACCGTCGCGATTTTAGTTTATTGCAACACAAGGCCAAACAGCGCTATTGCTATGGATGGAGAGGTTTAGAATGGCGTGACCGCAGGTTACCGTACGGTGCAGCATTGCAACCGATACCTCGCGCTGCGCCTTTGAAGCACAATTTTCAACGCGCGCCAGGAGCGTTGCCGTGTTCACGGTAGCCTGCGGTAACACTATGCTAAAACTGCCTATTAAGGTCACCGATGTGTTTAGGGGTTGTATTTATTGCTCTGCTAAAAAGGAATATTTTAATATACCGTACATTTGTGCACCGTGCTATTTACAACGTTGCGACCACCCTCACCACAACTGCCCGTTCTAAGCTTTCTTCACAAACGGAAGGCTAACACGGGCGTGCTTATAGTGCTTCCAGCATTTTTTTATTTGCCTTTGTAATTACCTGAACGCAAGTACGCGAATTCTGTCTTTTGAAAGTGATTGGACCAAGTGGTAATATTCCTTGTAACGGCCTTAGAATGCAAACCCATTCCCGATCTGTATTGCTCAAAATACGGTTGCGTGACCAGCTTTTTTTCTACTTAGAGCGAAGATTAGATATTCGTAGACTGTGCGTCCGAGCTTTACACTACTAGCGGGAGCGTTTGGCTTAACGTTGAGGTGAGATTGAGCTGGCGACCACAAGACCAGAAATCCGCAGTATTTGAGATATACGAAAAGTCCCTAATTAAATTAGACATACTGGTCCCTTCGTGCAACGCTATTCCGAGGCGGAAAACAAGAATTGCTATTTTAGAGAGGATACTTCAAAGAACTTTGAAAGGTACCCGTCGTGTTCGGAAATAGGCTGAATATAATCCACAATATGCTTAAGCAGGGAGTTTTAGAATAACGTACGCAATTTTAGCACACGCCAGTGCTAAATTTAGTGCTTGCGTTAACTTAACGCTACGCAAGGGAGTTTTAGAATAGCGTTTCTCTGCCGCGAAGCAAAAGCCTAAGCATCTCGCGCTTGCAAGGTCACCCAGATATAGACACAATTTGTATTTCACAAAGTATTTCACAACAACCACGTGCTGCTGTAACTTGAGAAAACAATGGCCGCATCTCCCCGTGGTGAATGATGTTGATTGGGGCGAAGCTCTGGTGGTGCTGATGATACTGATTTTATTGTTCATAGGTAGTGCTGATGGTGCTGATTTTTTTTATTGCTCATAGGTAGTGCTGAGTTCTGGGTTGCGTTTCGACTTCATTATTGGTGCTTTATGGTCAATGGAATGCAGAGCCAGTGGTTCTTCTAGCGGATCAGCTAGGATCCGCTAGAAGCCGTGGGAACGCATCTCCACCACTTAAGTCAACGGTCCATGTCAGAAAAAGCATGTGTGGTATGGAACGTGGTTATATACGCATTTGAGCATTTGACCGCAGCGCCCTATCGTCTACAAACGTTGAGCCAATGCGTGCAAAGTTTAACGCGATTATATACGCATTTGACCGCAGCGCCCTCTCCTGTATAGACGTTGAGCGGCTACATGCAACGTTTAATCCATGACATCCCCAGCTCTTGAGTTACTACCACATCTCAGAGCCCCTACTCGTACCGCACTCCTGGCCGAGTGGTTAAGGCGATGAACTAGAAATCCATTGGGGTCTCCCCGCAGAGGTTCGCATCCTGTCGACTGCGCAATTTTGTTTTCTTTTTTTTAAGAAGACAGATGGGATGCCAATCGATGTGAGCACTGACAGACGGACGGACAAGGCTAGACCCTAAGGAGCTTCGCCCCTACAAAAACACGTTTTTTGGTCTAGAGTAACATTTTACATTTTTTGAAACCACGACGAGCTTCCCGGTCGTTGTTTAAGCATGAGAATGCAACGCGAGAGGTCATTTGGTTGTGTCCGCTTGCGTCGCCTCGGCAAGAGGTGTCTCGTGTACTGACCTTCGCACACCGTACCTTCGACTAGAAATGTTCGCGCGTAGCAAGCATCAAGTTGACGGTGATCGTTGTCCACCTTACTGGATTTTCCAAACTGAGTGCAATGTCGCTGATCACGTATTGAAAATTAAAGTCGCGAGGATGCCGCCGACGTCGCCTTCACGACACCACCAAAGCTGCCGCAGCTGTGGTTTTGGGAGCCGCTATTTTTTAACTGTGCTCGTCTTGGCTTTAACCAACTCCTCATTAAGAATTCTCCTCGAAGGAGCCCAGAGACTCTTTGCGTACGCACGGAATTTCCTCACGCAAAGCTTTAGCGTGCTCTATTCTAAAACTCCCTAATGACAACCGGACGTTTCTATTTTGAGCCTGATGGCTGCACTTTACGTTATAAATCGACCACCTTGCCTAGCGATCGGAGAGTACGTTATAAATGGCCCACTCTTGCTAGCGATCGGAAAGCACGTGACATCCGGCGCAATCGTGACGCAGCCTGTTTCGAGACGAGCAAAGCTGCGGCGATGCTGACGTCGACAAGACGACTGTAAGCAGGGCGTCTGGCAGCCGGCATGCCTCTGCTCGTGCGGGCAAGTGGGTGCAATTGCAACCTTGCCAAAGCTACGCTCACGGGCGCGCTGCACATGCCTGCACGCATGGGGCTCCAGCGAGGCTATAGCTCTAGGCGACACAGGTATTGTCACTAGCTGTCAATGCTCCTACACGGAGATTACAAACGGCGCTTCAGCGAGATCCACCAGTTGCCATTTGCTAATCGTTGAATTCGTTTTAGAATTCCTTTTCGTGTCCTTTTAAACGAAATATTTGGGTGTCCCATGTGATACTGCTTCTTTGAACACGTATCGACCAAGAAATGAGCGCCTTAATTTCGTTGTGGTATCCCTTTAACGTACTCACTTTTGTTTGTTGCCAAACTGCTTCACACACAAGCATGACGACGAGTACCATGCGGTAATAGCAGGGCCAAGGCACCCAGGCAGATAATCCCTGCCACGGTCCATGCGCAGCCGCCACAGTCCTTTCTTCTCTGGTTCTTTTGTTCACCCACGAGAGGCTGAGCGGCGGGCTGGAGTTGGGAATAGACGTTTGCAAGAGAGGCTCCAGGGAGCCTCCATTTGTTCATTTTTAACGACCATGGCACTGCCTGGCGTGTGGCGTGTTTCTGCCATGCTGCGGTGGGGAGACTTACCAGTCGCCTAGCTCCAACGCGATTGCTACTCGTGACTTCGAGTTTTACGTTTATAAAACTTCCAGTATTGTCTTCGCTTTTGGCCGGTTTCTTGTGGCCCCTACTTCCCTTTCCCCATTTTGTACACTGCATCGGTCGCAGTCAATGCCAAGATATATTTAATATTGAGTTTGCACACTGCCTTTGCGAAGAGCCCAAACTGCGGTCTTGGATTGGCGCATGACAAAAAGGCACATGCGCAATGTGGAGAATGAAACACTAGCGCAAAACACAGTGAGTGCGTTTTATACTGTACACAATATTGTCGCGAATAATAACATAAACTTGATTAATAAAACTTGAACGTTTATTGCGGCGAAGTTGTGCCGAGAATCATAAAGTAATATAGACCGTACAGTACATTCTATGACGGCGACGGATGGGTGACTGACTCAAGCAGCCATGCGAAGTTCTTTTTTTAAGTACGTGGGTATCGAGAGGTATCCGAGCTCGAACAAGTAAGAAGAATCTCGAGTCATCTGGAACATTCCAGTCATGCGAGCAGAAGAAATATAAAGAGGACAAGCGCTGGCGGGGATCAAACCAAAGCCAGCTGCGTGGGAATCGAGCACGCTGACGAATCAGCTATTCGCGTTCGGCAATATTAATACTCTCTGTTAAGCCTTGTTGTTATCATCACAATCCAAGAAGTACAAGCGCGTCTGCTCTTGCTCGAATTACAAAAATTGAACTCTCACATGCTTGAAATGAGTACCGCGTCGCACGTTTGCGGAAGCCGCCGCAAACAACTCCTATACATATATTTTGTAGCGTGAGCTACACTGCCGAGGTTGAGCAGTTTCGCGTGGCTCGCATAATGAGCCGTGCTCCGTGCTGCACAAGCGCGAGGAGCAGTGATGTCACACGGCGCACAACTGGCGCGCCGGAGCCGCCACCGCCGCGGGCTCCGCCGCGACCGCGCGCGCCTCGCCGGTCTGCGCATTCGAGAGGAGTGACGTCATAGCCTCGGCAGACGCACTGGCGCCGCTGCGTGCTCAGCTGTGCGCCTCCGTTGCGCAGTAGCCAAGTCTGACGCTGCACCGGAGCCGCTTGATAGCGCCTCTCATTTTGTGCGCATAAGCTCACGCTACGTATATCCTGGCATAGCCGAGCTAAGCCACCGCAATTTTTGTTTTTACTTTTTATTAAGAACGTGTTGATTTTCTACTGACTTGGTCTGCAGACATTCTGTTAATTTTTTTTTTTTTTACTTCCTTTAGCATGATTTAATAGAAAAAGCTATTCACTGTCTCTTGACTTCGCGTTGAAATTTATCTGCTAATTTACTGTTCATATTTTTATCAGAAGTCTACAGACGTTTTGCTTACTTGTTATTTGTTTATCTGTTGAAAATTTTCAATTGACGTTCTATAACCCTTGTCGATAAAAAAAAAAAGTTGTCAACTTTTTTTTTGACTGATTGAATATTTTTTGCTGACTTCCTGTTGACACTGTCATCAGTGTCTCCATATATTTTGTTTAGTTTGCGTTCAAAATAATAAACTATCATTCTGCAGCAAGTTTCAATAGTAAAACTGCAGGCTATGTGTTGACTTAAGAACATTTTCTTCGCTTTGTCCAAAGTTTACACTAAGTTTCTCCAGTGACGTGAATTATTTTATTAGACTACTCAATGAAAACCCCAATGACAAAAACCTCTTGAAGCAGAGTAACTACCGTCACTCGCGCCGTCCTGACCGGTACTATGCAGATAAGCAATAGCATACCAGATGTACTTGGACTGGAGAGCGTGCTGGTAAGGATAATATAAGTAATGGAAAGGACATAAAACACGAGGACGGAAAAGACGATTTCCCAACTGTCAGAAGACATTTAATTACAACTCAGACGGGAGAGGGTCTTTTTCCCGAAAAGAGGATTACAGCAGGGGTGAAATGGGCTGAGGGGGAGAAGAGACGGGAGGGGCCTAACGAATTGGTCAAGGAGGGGGGAAGGGTGGTCCTGACTGAAGTTCTGGTCGAAGGAAGGCAAGGTCAGCCTCGTAGAGGCCGAGGGAGGTGGAACCGATATTCGTTTGGCTGTGACGCATTTTGAAAGCCTCAAGAACTCCGGGTCCGTATCTCGACTTGTGCGCAGCCATCACGAATGTGACCTCAAAGTCGGGGCAACACGAGGCGCGAGCCGCGACGTGTTGAGCTATTTGCCCCGAGAAGTTCGCGTCGCGCCCCCTTACGGCGAACCGGGGTGACGTCACGGCGAGGAAAGAATTTTTCCCCGACTGGCCCCGCTCGCCCTGTGGAGGCTGTGACAACGTCAGCTGACGCCGCGCTCGATTCTTTTCAATTTTTTTGGAGCTTGTTTTTCGTAGGAAGTGTAAATTTTTATATGTGTCTTTATTGAGGTATGGCCTTTAGCTGCGTGCGAAACTACAACCAATATTTCAGGCATGGTTGACAGGGCAGGCAACGCATGAATCGCAGCTGGTATATGAAAATAAAGAAATTTTGCCACATTTCCAGAAGTATCACTCAATCTCACACAACAAATGCTGCTGATGGTCTGAATGAATTGGCAGGTTATGTATACTATTTTGTATTTTGTTTGATTCTCTGTTTTTAAACAAGATCGCCGAACCAAAAAAGCTGCATGCTGCTCGAGCAACACGTTAAATACAGTCTGGGCCATTGAGGGAGAAACACAAGTGAAACAGCCCAAGTACAGGGGTAAAGAAAAGAAAGAAGCAACATTTATTTATATGTGTAGTAACCCGAGTCGAGGGGTGTACTGAGGGTTTATTCCAGTACAGCAGGTCGGAGGAACGTGACTAGCTGCCTGGATTCCAGCTCGCCGAAGAACGGAATGCACGAGCTCCCGTGTCCGAGCTCGTGCTCTACTGACAAAGACGACGATCATCTTTTGCAGTCGCCACATTTCCTTCCCTCTTAGGAAGGCTTGTAACGGTCCGGCTTGAGGCGGCTGCGGGTCGGATATCTCCTACTGGAGTCTGGCTTCAGCGGAGACCCCGGAGGAAGTTGTGTGTCGGTGGCCTCCTGCTGGGTGTAAACCTGAGAAGGCCCTGGCACATCCATTGGGAAGATTGAAGTGTCGGGATCGTCATACGTCAACCTTGGTTTCAGGTGATCTGCATGGACCCGACGGATTTTGTGATCTTCATCTGAAACTTCGTAGATGACGTTGCCAATTCGTTTTGTGACAACGCCTTTTATCCAGTGTTGTTTGTAAAGAGGATGTTTCACCCACACTTTCTGCTTGATTGTGAAGTTAGGGGTTCCCTCGTCTTTCTTTGCCGTTTTGGCATGGGTCCGTACCTTGGAAGGCTTCAATAAGTCGAGAACCGTCCGGTAGGGCCTGCTCGTGAGCAGTTGACACGGGGGTTCTCCCGTTGAGGTGTGGGGTGTGATCCGGTACTTGAGCAAGAAGTCTCGGATGGCTGCCTTCCTCTCTCTCCCGGAGGAACGTCGAAGAGCAGTCTTCAACGTCTTCACAAAATTCTCTGCTTGTCCGTTGGACTTGGGGTGATACGGCGGGGTAAATAGATGAGTAATTCCGCCGCTGTCCAGGAATTCTTTAAATTCCGAGCTGATAAACTGTCGCCCATTATCGGTGACAAGTTGTTGTGGCAGGCCTTGACGAGAAAAAATCTCCTGCAAAGCGTCGATGGTATCTGCCGCTGTTATGGATTTCATCGGCATAACCTCGGGCCATTTGCTGAAGGCATCTATGACAATGAGATAGCTCTGCTGATCTAGCTGTGCAAAGTCAGCATGAAGTCTCTGCCACGGTAGTTCCGGAGCTTCCCAGCGATGAAGAGGAACGTGTGGTTTGTTGTCGCAAACACTGCCGCAGGGCTCGCATTGCTGCGTCGTGCGCTCAATGTCCCTGTCGATGTGTGGCCACCACACGTACGACCGTGCCAACATCTTCATTTTTGTTTGTCCCACATGTCCTTCATGAAGAAGTTCCATTACTTGGTGCTGGAACTTGCGTGGAACTACGGTTCGCGAATTCCATAGGATGCAACCGTTTAGGATGGTTAATTCCGATCTCTGTCTATGGAATGGCGTGAGGTCGGAGTCCGTCACCTTTTCTGGCCAGCCCTGACTGATGTACCGCTGTACCTGGGAGAGGACAGGATCTGACGCAGTTTCCGTGGCGATGTCCTTTGCCTTCACTGGTAACTTAGACAAACTCTGGGCGTGGAGCGCAAAGACATGTTCTGTATCACAGGAGATGGTGAAAACTCCGCTTGCCATTTCCTTGTCGAAGTCCTCGTCGGGACCTTGTGCGAAACGCGAAAGTCCATCAGCGTTTCCGAACTTTGCTGTTGGCACGAACTCAATTGTGTAGCTGTAGTTCATTAGTATGAGGGCCCAACGCTGGAGTCTGTTCGCCGATGTCACGGGGATTCCCTTCATGGGGCCAAAGATGGTTGTCAGAGGTTTGTGGTCAGTATAGAGCACAAACTTGCGTCCCCAAAGGTACTGGTGAAATTTGCGGACTCCAAAGATGATGGCAAGTGCTTCCTTCTCTATTTGTGCATAAGCACACTCTGATGAATTCAGTGTCTTAGAAGCATGTGCTATGGGGCGTTCTTTGCCATTGATCTTGTGGTATATCACCGCGCCCACGCCTTCCGACGATGCATCCGCCGCGAGATAAATTGGCAGATCAGGGTTGAAGTGGACTAGGGCCTCCGTAGCCGTCAGTTGTTGTTTGATGTTTTCAAACGCATCTACGCACTCGGAGCTCCACTGCCAGGCGGTATCTTTTCTCAGTAGCTTGTTCAGCGGCGCACATTTGTCAGCAAGATTCGGAAGGAACTTGCTGTAATGCTGCACCATGCCGAGGAGAGATCTTAGCTGGCTGAGGTTCTTGGGCTCTGGCATATTCAGGATAGCCGAGACCTTTTTCATGGAAGGCGAGAAGCCGTCGGCGGAAACGACTTGCCCGAGGTACTCGACCTTTTCTTGAAGAAAAGCGCATTTTTCCCTCTTGAGCGTGAAGCCGTATTCCTGTAGCCGCTGGAGTACTTGTCGAAGATTGCGGAGGTGTTCAGGAGTATCTCTCCCAGTGACGATGATGTCATCGAGGTAACATGCAACGCCTTCGAGCCCTGCAGTTACCTGGTCCATCGTGCGCTGGAACACTGCTGGGGCGGAGGCGACTCCAAAGGGCATCCGGTTGAATCGGAATAGACCTTTGTGCGTGTTGATCACGAGAGCCGTTCTTGCCTCTTCATCGAGTTCCAGCTGGAGATACGCTTCTGACAAGTCCAGCTTCGTGAATTTGTTGCCTCCATTTAGTTTAGTGAAAAGTTCTTCTGGACGTGGCAGTGGGTACTGGGTTATGTCGAGCTGAGGATTCACGGTGACGCTGAAGTCACCACAGACTCGAACCGATCCATCCGACTTTGGGACGACCACAATCGGAGTGGCCCACTGCGAGAAGTCCACGGGTGTAAGAACGTTGTTCTTGACTTGCTTGGCCAAGTCTTTCTCTACTGCTTCTCGCGTAGCAAACGGTATTGGGCGGGGCTTGAAGAACTTTGGTTTCGTGTCAGGCTTGAACAGAAGTTGGACCTTGAGTTTAGTGCAACAGCCCAAGTCGCCGGAAAACAAGGTCGGAAATGTTGCCAACATTGTCTGAAGCGAATCTTCGACTTCCAGTTCCACAGATCGAATAAACAATTTGTTTAGGTCGATCTTCAGCCTGTGGATCCACGTTCTTCCTAGCAGGTTGGTGTGTCGCTTGTCAGTCACCAATGCTTCTAGCTCTTCGGAGCGTTTTCCAAGCGTGACCTGAAGCAAGCACCGGCCCTGAACCGTGATTTTCATCTGGTTGAAGCAGAAGAGGTTGTAGTCGCATTTCTGCAAGCTGGGCTTCCCTATCTTCCGCCACGTGTCAGTGTCTAGGAGTGTCAGCTTAGATCCTGTGTCGACCTGCAACCTTACGGGTGTTCCTTGAACAATGCAAGTGACAAATTCGCCATCTGATTCTGGAGTGACGAATACGTTGGTGATTGTTTTCACCTTTTCCTTTTTCTTGCCAGCTGTCTTGTGGCGCTCCGCTGATCGACATACTTTTGCAATGTGGCCTCGTTTGCCACACGCATTGCACGACTCAGTTCGGAAGCGGCAGGAACTCTCCAAATGGTTGGTGTTGCCGCATCGGAAACACTTGACAGGCGCAGAAGTGGACGGCTTCACCTTTTCAACGAGCAGCGCAGCGTGGTCTCCCCGGTCTAGGCGTCGGGACTCCGCTTCGGCGGTGAGGGTTGACTCGGCCAAGCGAAGTGCGGCGTCCAGAGTGAGGTCCTTCTCGAGCACCAGACGTGCCCGAACGCGCGTGTCACGGAGACCCACGATGAATGCCGTCAAAAGGGAGGAACTTCTGACGTCGGCTTCAGATTCATAGTCGCAGTTAATGAGGATTGATCTAAGCCGCGTTATGAAGTCTTTGATTGTCTCATTTTCTTCCTGGCGAGCCGAAAACAACTTCGCCCGTTCGAATTCCTTGAATTTCTTAGGTGCGAAATGTTCTTCGAGCTTTGTGAGCAACTCTTGATACGGTGTCTCCACAAAGCTTCGTGGCTGGATTAGGGAGTAGAGCAGCTTGAATGTCTCGGGACCAATAGAAGCGATCAATAAGTTTCTCTTGTCCGCGTCGGCAGTGACCTTAGCGACGTCGAGGCAAGCTTGAAACCTTATCTGATAAAGCTTCCAGTTCTCCTTTTCGGCGTCGAATGTCCCGGGACTATGGAAGCGGTGGGTCTGGTTCTCCGCCATGCTCGCTGCTGCTCTGCCGTGCTCCCGTTGAGTCCGCTGTGGTCTTCACCTTCGTCGCCAGTGTAGTAACCCGAGTCGAGGGGTGTACTGAGGGTTTATTCCAGTACAGCAGGTCGGAGGAACGTGACTAGCTGCCTGGATTCCAGCTCGCCGAAGAACGGAATGCACGAGCTCCCGTGTCCGAGCTCGTGCTCTACTGACAAAGACGACGATCATCTTTTGCAGTCGCCACAATATGCAATGCTCGCATTTGACCTTTGCTAGATTCGGATAGTATTTTAATGGACTACTCTGGTGGTATATGTGGACTTGTTTACATCATCCCTCAAGTGATGTACGACGAACGTAAGCGTAGGTGTTAGCTCGTTATCAGTCCCTTAGGCTTTAAAATTGAGATTTTAGCTAAATCAAATTGTCCTGAAGCTAAAATACCAGAAGCTTTTCTCTCAGAGACTGTCACCCTTCACAGGTTCCACATTTTCTGCTACTAGTGCTGCATCTACCACTAGACAGCCATTCGAATGCTTGCTGTTCCTCCTACTTTCCTCTGTTGTCAAATACTCCAGCTGTAGGGCGTTTGAAGGCTGAGGAAGCTTTTGGGGGCCTGCAGCAGTGTCTCTTTTAATTGAAGATGACAACTAAAATTAAACGGTGTATTTTCCGAATACCCAAGGCTGGAATAAAGAAAATGTCAGGAAAAAGTATATGCATTCTAATTTACGGTACTATTGCTGTGCAAATTTTGGGCAGTTCAATACATATCATACAGGACACTGGGGGCGATTCGGCGTTTTTTCCTGCTACCATACAAACTAATTTCCAGTAATTGTGCATCTTCTAAAAAATATACCACCACACGTGCCTGAACTATAAAATTAATTCACGAAGAATCTACATTTATGTGAAACAACACTGTTCCACGAGCACTTCAAAGGCCTTTAGACCCACGGCCTTCAAAACATCTGCGAGCCAGCGCATGCAAAGTGGCACGCGCAGAGTAGGGGTCACGAGCTAATTTGCCGACTGCCCAAAGGCCCTTGATAAAAATCATTTCAAATGCCTGCAAAGCGGGATGTAATATTCTCCTAAATCATGAACATGCAAGGAACCGAACTCCAGCGTCTGAAACACTTACGCCACCGCTTCACCGACCACTTGCAAGATTGCCTTGTGCCGTGTGGACCGACAGGGAGGCTCATCGGTGGAATTGCCTCCGCCGATAGCTTTCGGAATTTGTAACCTAATTATAAACGTAAAAGCGAGAAGCAGGCTTATAATATGTACGGAAGCACGTCAATATTGGTCTAACCCAGCGTCTTGTACACCGAATAAACGAGGTCCCGCTCCTCGAAGAGCTTGCGGCACACAACGCCAAACGAGGAACTCGGTGCAGGGAAGCGAGCCGAATGCAAAATCGCGGAGCGGAGTCCTTTCCCAGACGTCACGGTATACATCAACCAAACAGGACGCGGCGACCACAGCGACGCTTGTGTTCGCTCTCGGGGTTAATAGGATGAAGGCTTGGAACAGAGGGGTTTAAGGCGGCATTTCTTACTTCGTTGGCGTGCTCCTTAACACTACAAAAGCGGTAGGCGCCGCTCTTGCGGTGGATATTATTTTCACGACTACACCGAATAAGCATTGCTTCTACTAATGCCTCTCATTAGGGGAAACAATCCACGAACGTCTCAACACTTTTAACCATCTTAAAGTGCTGCGAGGCTAAGATAGGATCCTCGCAACCTTAATAGAGGCTGATGTGGATACTGGCCAAATGATTGCCTTTGAAACGTATGGACTATAAGTCGGTGGATTGGTAAACAGCGCCCTGATTTCAGTGCCGTGGGTGCTACGTGTTGTATGTGGTACGTTTTAGGTCAAAATACAATAGTAATACCTTATTCTTAGCATGCTATCATTAAAACAGTTATCATTACGTTTGTTTTTGATGCGTCAATTTGTCGCAGCCAGCCAGTCCGCAGAGCAGTAGGTGGTAGTAAACTGTTAGAAAGGTTACTAAAAATATAACCGAATGCAAAGCATATTTTTATGGGTCTAGCTTTTCAGGTGAAAAGTTGTAGCTTATTAACTGAAAGCTACACAGAAGACATGTTGGAGGTGAAAGAAAGTCTTTCGCCTCCAACGAAAATTCGGCCAATGTTTAATAGAAACTAACTTAAAAGCTAAAGAAAGTCAATAAGAAATTGTTGCCCCTTTTTCATTCTCTGGTGACTTTATTCAACAGCTTTTTGAGAAAAAAATCACCGTTTGTTTTAAGCGAGTTCTGCAGTGCGGCATTTCAACCTGGTGCTCCTAGGCTTATACTTCGTGCCTTTTAATCAAATCACAACTCACAAACTTCATTAGCAGTTTACAAAAGGGATGTGTCCTCTACGCAAGGGTACCTGCCTGCGCTTGCTTTTGACAAACTCATTTGTCCCGACGGAATTGTCTGTATAGCGACAAATACGGCTGGTGGGAGAAATACAATTGTTTCGCGCTGTTTCTGCTTTGGTTCAGATCTCTCTGGTTTCGCGAGCGATTTGATTGGTTTGGGACGCTTCCATTGTGGATTCTGCACATGCTTATGTATGCTTTCGCCACTTGCGTGTGCATATTTATGCGTAAGTGTGTTCTTCTACTTGGTGAATTAAGTTGTCTCGAACGTGTCGCTAAAGTGGCAATTCAGCGCAGAGGCTGTAGCACGTAAGAGGAACACGAACGTTATTAGGCAGCTTTTGCACGCAAGACGTACCCGTACGCGAAAAATGGAGCAAACACGAGTGTAAAAGACGCTCCACTTCACGCCCTGAGTACTGAGATGTGAGAACTGCCGTGTGCGCTCCAGTGAGCATTAGAAAACTAAAGCTGCACTTTTATGTTAAAAATAAAAAAGGAAATCAGGAAGGTTTCTACGTCACTACCCTGCGAGTATTTTTTTTTTTTTTTCGTGACGGAGGTTGTATTGAGAGTAAAAGAGAAAGATAGAAATATTTATGAAATTTCAAAATAGAAAGCAAAACTTCATTCCTTTTATAAATTCTGACGCTCTTGGCGCATATATTTTCGCGTGTCGCAAGTGCAATCATTCGAATACATGTGTGCGGGAAATTCAATCGCGTGTTGCAAATCTGTTGGTGAAGATTTTTATTTTTATGGTGATGCGGATCGTTTTGACTAAAACGTTTTTTTTTTCGTTCCAAGCAAATGTACAGAAATAGGAACTGGCCTCCGAGTTGCTTTTTTTATATTTATGTATCGTGCCACATTCAGTCCTATTGGTCTACCTCTGTCCGTTGCGCACACGCTTATTCCAATCGCGAAACTCGTTTATACAAAAACATTCGTGAATTTTTTTGTTTGCTCGTTGTTTTTATAGAGTCTGTTTCTGCCGAACTCATTCATATTCGAACATTCTTCCAGGCAGCAGCCAGTGATTTAAGTCCGCGCTCTCAATCTACGGCCAAATGTTTTTCGCTGGAGAAAGCACGCACACCGCGTCATTTAAGGTGTCGTCTGCACCGCCTGGCACTCATGCAACACAAAGAAGCAACCACGAAACAAGATATCACTTATGTGCGTCTGTTTACCCTTTTGAACGGTCAACAACTGAAAGCTGGTCTTCAGATTTTTACTTCCGGGATCGGTGGATTGAGTGCCTGCGCGCGACGAATTGGAAGATGAGTACGTCGAAAGCCGGACATTCCGGGCCATTTTCTTGTGCGTTTTTTTTTAATTTTCTATTGCATTCGTTATCCGAATATTATGGGCGCTGCAGGTATTGGAGTGCGGAGAGAAAAGCCCCCTGGAAAATACATACGGTACTTTTCTAGGAACCTCTAGGAGTGTGTGTCTGAGATATTTGCATAGATGCCTAAAATCTTTGAACATCAATTTCGCAACGGGTCCAGATTTAGAAACGCCTGAGAATATCTCCGTTGCGACAATGTACTCGAGTTAGAATGATTTCAGGAAAAACGATTTATCGCATTCATGCGTGCCATTTCGGCGAGATGTTTCGGTATTATTTTTTTGTAGCGTGAGCTACACTGGCCGAGGTTGAGCAGTTTCGCGCGGCTTTCAAAGAGCTGTGCTGCGCAAGCGCGAGGAGCAGTGACGTCACACGGCGCACAGCTGGCGCGCCGGAGCCGCCGCCGCCGCGCGCTCCACCGCCGCCGCGCGCGCCTCGCCGGTCTGCGCATGCACGAGGAGCAGTAACGTCACACGTCGCACAGATGGCGCGCCGGAGCCGCCGCCGCCGCGCGCTCCGCCGCCACCGTGCGCGCCTCGCCGGCCTGCGCATTCCAGAGGAGTGACGTCATAGCCGCGGCAGACGCACTGGCGCCGTCGCGTGCCCAGCTGTGCGCGTCCGTTGCATGGTAGCCAGGTATGACGCTGCACCGGAGCCACTTGACAGCGCCTCTCAATTTGTGCGCATAAGCTCACGCTACGTATATCCTGGCATAGCCGAGCTAAGCCACCGCAACTTTTTTTCTAGATGGATACGCGCTCCCTTTTTATTGAAGTATATAAAAAAAGAAAGCAACATTACGCATATGATACATTATAATTGTTTACCATTTTTATTGTTCTTGAATGCCTTGGAGGCAGTGGCGTTTTGTCGTCATTGACGGAAGTTTCTTGACTTGTTTAGTTTTCTTGTACTCTCTGCCTCAATATTGCCACTGAAAGCTTTATAACCCCAGGGCATAGCTAATTAAGTTGACGCTGCTCGTGTCGCAATTCGCTCTTCATCGATCCGATTGAATGACTACGGAGTGATAGAGTGATCAATGGTTAGGAACGAAACTGTACAGGCGAGCTGGTTAGGATTTAGTGTCGTGTATACTTCGTTTCAACTTAAAGGTCTGCTGAAACGAAACAAAAAATGTATTTTTTAACAGTCTGGTTGAAACACGCGCGTCAAAAAGTAAATTTTACGCAAAAACAAATAGAGTAACGTTAACTGCGCGAGATTTCCTTTAAATTCTCCACGCAAAGTTCATGGCGTCATGAAATGGTCATGTACTCTTTCCACCTCAACGTGATGGCCAAGCCGATCCAACTCTCCTCCACGCGGCCGAATTGCCGACAGAGAAAACAAGTCGACAGGAGTTGACTAGCGTCTAAATCGCGTCTCGCGCCTTTTAATATTGCTCTATATTTTTTTCGGGGTACATTGTTTTTTTGACACGCGTGTCCCAACCAGACTTTTTAAATTGTTTTTTTTAGTGGCCTTTTAAGTTGTAGAGGCGGCCGACGTTTGGACATAATGGAACCAATCACACACTGTCAAGAGAATGTCTCACTTGGCCTTCCCTCTACATGATTGGTCTGGCGATGGAAGAACAGGTACAAAAACCGAAGAAACACCACGATGGTGCGTTTTTGACGCGGTCAGTGTGGTTCCATCACCTAAGAGCGTCGGCTTCGTCTGAGCTTAAGGGTACCCTAAAGTACTTTTTGATATCCTGGTTTTATTGTATTAACTCAATCTAGGAGAGAATTTTAAAAAAAGCCCTTAATTAGAATCATGCGCGGCCAATCTGCCTATAAAGAAGTGATAAACGATCCCCGCACTTACCGTTGCCGCGAAACGACAGATTGCGCTACCGAACCTCGCTGAAAATGGTCGAACGACGGACGGCGCTTGTCAGCCACTCGCGAGCGGTGGTTTCCCGCGTGGACGAGCGGCCCACCAGTCCCGCTCCTCCACGCGGGAACCCATCACTCGGGAGTGTCTGACGAGCGGCGTACATCGTTCAAACATCTTCAGCGAGGTTCGGTAGCGCCATCTGTCGTTCTGCGCCTACGGTAAGTGTCGGGATCTTTTATCACTTCCTTAATACGGAAATCGGCCGCTCATGAATGTAATTTAGGCCATGTTCGGCTGCTTACAGCGCGCAGATTGAACTATGATTATTAAAACGAGCATCTCAAAACGCACATGAGCTTTAAGGTGAAACGAAGTAATGTGGTCTATTTCATTTGTCATTCTCTCGGGGTTTAGATTATAATAAATTGACGTTCGCTCCTCCCCATGTATTCTTGTCTTAAACGGTCAATTATCATAAGTGGCTTATATTTTTTATATCTCGTTCAAAAAAAAATGTAAAATATGCATCCTGCTATATTACGCAGAATTTGGGCTGTGCAGTCTTACCAGCTAAAACCTGGTATAGAACTGAGCGGGAAAATGCTCTTCAAACATGAAAAACGGTCAGTCACTTGCAACGTAAGAAGCGTAGAGAGTAGCTTATGTCTTAGCTGCTATCCTCGTGAACATAATAGACAACACTTGATATGTTTTAATACCTTCATCGAAGCCTAACATCGTGCAAACAAGAACTGACGTTGTGGGCGAATGTGGAATTCATATAAGTTAAAAACACTTGACGATAATTTGTCAGTGACATAGATGCTCAGGCGACCTAAATGTCATATCTTATCTTTTTCTAAAATGTGAAAGTTTGGACACATCTGCTCATAAAGAGTGTGATCTTTTTCTGTTATGTTTTGGTCAAGGTAACGTGACGGTGTCGAAGTTTTTCTTTCTATTCCCAGCGCTAGTGTTACACTCTCCCGAAGCCTCAGCTTCTTGTGATACGCAGTTTATACGCGCGGGCCGAAAAACAACACTTTTTTTTTTTTTTTCTTAAAGAGAAACGCAAGGTTTAACTTTTGGTGAATGTTCCTGTTCATCCTGGAGCTCTTAAATCATCCAACGAAAAGGTGGAGCAGAAAGTTCGCGGAGCGCACTGATTGGACGTCAACAAAAAAAAAAAGCGCGAAGTCATCGTCGTGATAAGCCAATTGGAGCGCTTCTTCAACTTGGGCCCGAACTTTGTCTTTGACGAGTTTATAGGCCCAGGTATCTTCCTTGCAGGTTTGAGTTTGGTGCTACAAAAAGGGCCCTGTTACGGCACAAAGAGCTGCGTCTTGGCGTTCCATGTTTTGCGAACACTGGAGTCAGTATCGTTTCCTACGCGGTAATATTTGTTAAGGTTACACCCCCAAAAGATTCAAGATCGCCAAATGGAAACGCACGCGCATACGTGGAAGAGTGAAGAACGCCTGTCCCTCTCACCTTACTGCGCAGATGCGCAGATCCCGGGGAAAGTGCGGTATGTGTGCCATTTTCGTCTTTTTGTACGCGAACGCGAGTTATGGGGCGAGATGCTCGCAAGATCTGAAGCAGTTTTCGCAATGCCTCGCAAAAAGGAAGGACCCTACTGAATGGCGAGAGCTGAACTTCAACGGCGATATGACCAGTGTAACCGTGATTGAGGTTCTAGGGAGGCGCCGCTGTGGGGGTGCGACGATTTGCTAGAGATTGAGAAGCAAGGTGGACTCCTTCTGTTCAATGAATTGACAGCGACCTTTACCTTCGAAGTACTTTAATGCATAAAATGTATTATAGGAAATCGGTGAGGGAATAGGTACGTCACGTGACGTATATTTCCCCGCTACATTTATCGTGGAAACTGAATGGTTATAAAGGTCACGTGACATCGATTTCCTCCGCTAAATTGGGCGGGGAAACTGGACTGGAGTCTAGGTCAGAAAACTTGAATTGTGCCGCTAAGTTTAGCGGATAACTGAATTTGTGTTTAGGTCGCGTGACGTCAATTTCTCACAAAATTTAGCGGGAAAACTGATCGATGTTTTGGCCACAAAAGGTGAATTTTCTCGCTGATATGTTTGGCGGGGAAACCGACTTGACGCATAGCCTATGGGTCACGCGGCGTCAGTTTCCCAAATGTCTACAGGTTACGTGACGCAATTGTTTGCGCTAAATCTAGCGGGCAACTGCATTTGTCTGTATGTCCCGTGACGTCAGCTAGAGTGACGTCAATTTTCCCGCCAAATTTAGCTGAATAACTGAAATTGTGTTTAGATCTCGTGATATCAATTTCCTCGCTAAATTTAGCGGGAAGTGCGCGGACATACGCACGGACGAACAAAATTTTGGGGTTGGGGGAGGGGGAGGGGGTTGTCGTATCACCCAATAAGATCCATGAAGAAATAATTATGACACCAGCAGCGTGAACTTAATAAGCTTTTCCCTGTGGTTATAGAGCTTTCAGTGACAAAAGGGAGACGCACAGTACAAAAACCGAGACACGTATCAAGTGACAGTCCGTTAATGACGACAAAACGCCGCTGCCGCTAAGGTAATCCAGAACTATAAAATGTTTACACAATTTGAATGTACGATGTGCGTAAAGGTGCATTCTTTTTATTGTACAGCAATAGAAAGGGTCCGCTTATCGATCTAGAAAACAAATACTATCCAATTATCTGGCCGAAATGGCGTGCATAAAGGTGATAAATAGTTTCTAATGAGATCATTTTAACACGAGTGCATTATCGAAATGGAGATATCCTCAGGCGTTTCTAAATCTGGACCCGTTGCGAAATTGGTGTTTTAAAGCTATTAAGCATCTGTGCAAATATTATCTCAGACACACACACCTAGAGCTTCCTTAAGATGTTCCGTTTGGGTTTTCCAATTGTATTTTATCTCCGCACTCAAATATCCCCAAGGCCCATGGAAAGCAGATAAAAAACATAAAAAGCACACACAAAATAATGGCCCAGGCTCTCAATCCACCAATCCTGGGAGTCAAAATTTGAAGAACAGCTCCTAGTTGTTGACCGTTCAAAATGGTAAATGCACGCACATAAGTGACATTTTGTTTCGCGTATGCTGATCCTTGTTGCGTGAGTTGCACTAAAAAAATATTGTTTAAAAAAAAAAAAAGAAGCGTCCTGCGAAGAAGCGAGCAGACGACAAAGTATCGTACTTATAGATAGTTTACACGCTATTGGGCTCGGCCGCAGTTCGATCACCTAATTATAACCCCCGCAGAAGACAAGCGATGCTCCCGCTTTTCGAGACAGTCTACAGCGAAGCGCCGCAGAAACGGGGCCTGGTTTATACTCACTTTCATATTAAAAATCCACAGCAGGTGACAACGACCCAATCCGATGGAGACAATCACGTAACGCCAAAAGTGCTTCGTCACGACGCTCGTTGCATTCGCAGGTTTCCTATACGCCTCGCAAGTGGGCTCATTTTCGTCTTCTGCGCATGAGAAAGGAAGTAGCGGTGACGTCAGAACGCCGAGCCCTGATTGGCTGATCGCGACCCTCCTATCTGAGCGTCGTCTGCTCCTTTGCAACGTCGTCTGCTCGCAACGTCGTCTGCGCCTGTCTTACCTTTCCTGCAACTTTCGGAAGTGCAGGTCTTTACGAGCGAGCTCGACTTCGCCTTTCAGAGAGGGCAGACAAAATAAATCGAGCGGTACGTTGTTTTTAACAACTAGCAGACGCGCATCAAGGAGAGAAGTCAAAGGACTCACTGGCGAGGTGTCCCGAGGCGCCGAGGTTTGTTTGCTAAGAACCGAGAGTGAGCGTGTTAGTGTCCTCAAGTTCCCTCCCAAATACTTTTCCCCTCCTTTCGTGTGCGGCGAGACTCCTCACTCTTTAATGGCGTCGGCGGGTCGGCGTAGTTAACATCATCTTCTTTACATCTGCTAGTCAAAGCGATGGCTGCTTTACCTTTCCTGCGTCTGTCGGAGATTCACCGCTTTTTCACCGGCGAGAGTCACCGCTGCCTCGGAAAACAAGGAGATGACAAGAGGAAGAGATTGAAGGGTTCACAAGGGTCGCGCGGGCATATTCCATTCAGCACGCCAGCCGGTCGTGGGCAGACGGTCTTGGCCAAGGACCGTCGGAGCACCGCTGTGCCTGCTAGGCCTATCTGCCGAGCTCGCTTACTCGGGATCGGAGGAATCGTGGCCGTTGGAGCATTTCCCGGGTGTTTGTGGATCCAGCGTTCTTGTTCGTCGTGGTTTATTTCAAGTAGTTTTTACTTTTTTCTTGCTGCTTGCAGTCGGGACGCGTGAGAAGAGCACGTACAAAAATAAACGTCCTTTGATCGTCGCGACCAAGCAACTGAGCGACGCTGTCGCCCATGCTGAGTTGATCGTCGTAGGATTCCGTCGTAACCTGAGCAAAACTTACGATAATTTCGTTTCGTGAATTAACCACCTCGAACAATCGCGCAGGATCACGGAAATAGCAAACACACAAAGGCGACGAGAGCCGCGACGACAATACACCTTTTGGCGCAGCTTGGTTTGCTCCAGTGTTGGGCATCATCTCGATACAACTGTATCGCGATACAGTGATGTCTCGTTAATATGGACGCCTCCGTTCCCCAAAAAATCGTTCATAATGAGAGCTGTCCATATTAACGAGACAAAAATGCATGTATTTTCCCAGTGTGTCCCCGAAACTGGTGTCCATATAGCGGGGTATCCATATTAACGGGGTCCATATTAACGAGACAAGACTGTAGTAGTTCAGAAATACATTTCGTATCTGTATTTCTGTATCACGATACATTTTGTTTTCACCAGCATCTGTGCTCCTGTATCGAAATACATTTTGAATGTTTTTTTTTTTTTTGTATCGCGATACAATCGGAGTGAAAGCTATTTCGTTACATATCTTGAGAAATACCACCCCCCCCCCCCCCCCGAAAAAAAAAATAGAAGTCCGAATGAATTTTTTGTTTACTTCTGAGGGCATTGTTACCATGCTGACCAAGGTTCCTTCCGATTCTCCAAACTATTTTTCTACGCGTCCTCTTCTCTCTTCTGAGAAGTGTTGTGTAGTCGGGGACTCGAACCAGGTGGCGTGCCAGGAGTGGAATCAGAGCATCTTCTGCCGCAGGTCCTTTGGTAGGGATTTCTTGAGTCATTGTTTTCCGCCATTCAATGCCCGCTGCTAACCGTCTCTCTTGCCTTAGCGTACACAGTACACCCAGCCGGAAAAGCTGAGTCACAGTCCGTTGCAGCACGAGCCTAGCGGTGGTTGGCTTGAAATGGTAGGACGACTCACGCAGTGAAGTTCAACACATATTCGGATGCGTCTGCGGCTGCGCCCATAATATTGCACGACTCGAAGGTACGTCATCAGCCGACGTAAACGTGACCCGCTGCTCTGGTGATCCGAAACCCAGGAAGGAGGCCAGACGTGGCCTCGCTGTGCCTGCCCAGTCTTCGTACACCTGCGACTCGTCTCTAACGCGCTGTTTCACGGAGAGCTC
Organism: Ixodes persulcatus; assembly: GCA_013358835.2. NCBI lineage: Eukaryota > Metazoa > Arthropoda > Arachnida > Ixodida > Ixodidae > Ixodes > Ixodes persulcatus. Next base: position 23,677 of record JABSTQ010010839.1, read on the forward strand.
GCACCTGTGCCGGCAATATCAGGTCGCAATTTACGAGGTCTCTGTTTGGATGATGCTAGGCGAAACTTGAGGACTGCAATCCATGCATCGGTGGCGGGAAATCGGCAGGAAGGACCTTCACAACAGGGATGCCACCGTATCGTTCTTTTTTCAACCGTAACAGAAGAAAAGACATGTGTTCCAGGATGCTTCAGGTGGTCCACGTTTCAAGAAAATTCCAAATGACACTGCCTGCACGATCTTCAACGAGGTAATCTACTACAAAAGTACGTATTGTAATTTCATACAGCAGCGTAGTAAAGTTTCATGTTCAAGGCCACACCTACAGATCAAGAATACCAATTATAATGCAATTAAATGCAAAGGTGCAAGCGAGCTATAATGGAGAGGTCCCGGGTTTGATACCCGGACCAGGCGGATTTTTTCGGTCGCGCACCAGTCACTTAGCTGTGTTTGGAGATTTGTGTTTGTCCTTCGTCCCTCTTGTTCCCCTTCTCCAGGGATTACTTTTGTCAAGAATACCAGTTCATTCCAGCGTGACGTCACATGATCAATCTTGACAGGGATGTGGTGACGTTTTGATGAGATTTAGGGTGACGGAATTTATTTAGAGATCGAAGCCTTTTCGCATTCCTTGTCAGACAGACAGAATGTCAGGGAAGGGACCGCGGTCAGTCCTCGATTGAACGTTTTTTTTAGTTATTTGAAGACTCTTCGTCGTCCGAAACCGCTACCTTCAAGGCGAAGTGCCAAGCCTAAAGGAAATTAATTTAGGGATCAAAAATTTCCACTTCCAACTTCAAGCTTAATCTCATTTGGCGTCTCAAACAAATTTAGAAAAAAATGTATTGCGGTATCAGTATTTTTGCATTTGTATTTCTGCCCTCCCTAAAATGTATTCCTGTATTTGCATTTCCAAAAACTTTTGCCTGTTTTTAAAATGTATTTCCAATACGTATCGCAATACCCTTTTACAGATATATTTCAGTATCAGTATTTTAGCTCCTCTTTTAATATATTCCAGTATTTGTATTTCCAAATGCAATTCTGAGTATTTCTGCCCAACCCTGGTTTGCTCCAATCGGTTCGTAGCATCGTTCGCGCTCTCGGACTTGGAGTGAAACGGTGTAGATATCGGAATCCAAAGCAAGGGGACCACGACTCGAGCCGAGGGCCCTAGCTCGCACGTCGTCCCACTGCAAGCTCGGCGAGTGACCTCGTTTTTCTCTTTCCATTTCCGCCTTTGCGGGGACCCCAATGTCGACGCCGGCCTCCACAGACGATGCGGGCATGCGGGAAAGTCGCGAGGTTCGCAACGGGTGACAATAGGAACCATTATCGCACACACACAGTCGCCGCAACTGGGGCACGATGGATGAGCCTCGCGAGCGGCTCTGGCAAAACCGCTTCAGCAGCATTCCTTCGGGCCGCACATAGAACGGGAAATAAAAAAAAAAAGGTATTTCGATAGAGGGCCACCCTTCTGCTAACCAGGCAATTTCGCGTTGGTATTCGGCAAGAGTCTGAATGCTCGGTCATTCAGGAGCAAATATAGCCCGTCTCACTTGATGTCTGATCGCAGCCGATCGCTTCAATATATAGGAAGCCAATCATCGTGTTTGTGCGTCTGGTATCACCGACTAAACCAATCACGGGCAATGCATGCGCTGTGGACCTGAGCTTTTATTGTACGTGATTGGCTTAACCGTAAAAATGAAACGCACAAAAAACAACGTGCGCCATGATAATGCATTTTGAGCGCTGCTTGACTTGTTTTACAACTCGTAGAGTCGGCGACGGTTGTACTTCAAGTGAAACGGACTATAAGAACTTTGGTTCCTTGTAATAAGGGCATTTCTGATCATCGTAGTTTTTTTTTGTTATTTGTTTTGTTTTTTTTTCCGAAGTAATGCGCGTATTTTGATTTCAACGTGTTTTTCTATCATTCTGAACACGCGAATGACCGACTGCGGGGCAAAGCGGGTCCCAGCAAGCGAGTGCCCGGATGGCCTCTACCGTAACCGGCAGAAACTTTGAAACCGCTTCACTTCAATGTTGATCGTCGACCCACATAGTGTCATCGGTCAACTTTTTTTTTCTTGTTAATTTTTTATATGATTAAATCCTTCGTACACTTTGGAAACCATGTAGGGGTTGGGACGGACCTTGAAGCAAGAATATTGCCTCGTGGTCTCGACAAGTTTGGTGGCACTTTCGATTTTCATATGCGAACACTCATCGGAACCAAAGTGATCATGGTTGAAATGGGTTTCATTTTAAACTTTGGTGTTTACATTCCTAAAAAAAAAAAAAAATCGATTTTTCGATTGAGTATTAAGTCGCTAGCCAGCTAGCACAATTACGTAACATTAAATATGAATACTGTCAGGAACACAATTTAAACTTCTCAAACGATACTCCATATTCGGATGCTCTATAGGAAACTTGAATGAAAACAAAAGGAAGTGAGTTAAAAATGACGACTTCGAACTCTGCGAAACTTTTCGTGATCTTCATATATGGCAATCACGTTCAACGCTGCTGAGGTGCCGTTTATCCAGTGCAGAACTCCAGCTAATCAGGAGTTTATAGCGTGCATAAAATAAAAATAATTACACGAGCGCGCGCCAGCACGATGCTTCGGCATAACGAGACGCGCAAGAGAAACATTTGAACCGAATGAACTATCTTGAGGCTAATCAAAAAAAAGAAATTAGGCACGAGATTAGCGTAGAAATATATGATGGATAACCAAGACCCGGTGAGCTAACGGAAGACACATAATGGAAAAATGAAAGACGCTAACAAATCTCTGTTATGCGGAATTAGAGCTCATCACTTGAGTAGGAGGAGGAGGGGAGGGAATGGAGGGGACGGTATGCCTCTCCTCCTACTCTCTTCTTCGTCTCCTCCTCCTCCTCCATCACCTCCTCCCCCCTCCTTCTCCAATTCAGTTTCCCCGCTAAATTTTGGAGGGAGAAAATGACGTCATATGACTTTGTCTTACGTTACCTATGAACAAATTCAGTTTCTCCGGTAGATTTAGCGAGAAAATTAACGTCACGTGATATAAACACCAATTTAATTTCCCGCTAAATTTAGCGGGGAACTGAAATGGTATTGAGGTCACATAGCGGGGAATTGATTTGGTGTTAAGGTCACGTGACGTCAATTCTCCCGCTAAATCTAGTGGAAAAATGGAATTTGTTTGCTAAATCTTGCGGAAAAACTGAATTTCCCCGCGAAATTTAGCGGGGAATTGAATTGGTGTAAAATTCACGTGACGTCGATTTTCCCGCTAAATTTAGCGCGGTTACGCCGACGGCGACGCCGACGCCGCTCAACCCGGAAACAAGCACCTAAGAGCTGCATTCTAAAAAAAAAAAAAAAGAGTGTGGATTGCCCTTTATGGGCCGCAACCTATCGTTTCTCGTAAAACGTTATGTTGTGTAATAGACCCTTTTCAGAACGCCGTCGAGCAAAATTAGCGGTAGCCATTGCTTGGAGACGTAGCGTGTGACGGGATCCGAGTCATCGTCGACCGATTACGCGTCATTCGTTTTTTGATTCGCGGCTTTCGCGGCCTACAGGTGGCGCGCTAATTCCTACGAAAAGGCCTGGCATGTGGATTGATTGTCGTAGATCTGCAGGATGAGGATGGGTGTGCTACGCGTAGATAATTCTAAATTTGCGATATAAGAGCGATATCAAAGCCGTACCTGATACTTCCACGTCAGGAAGGAGTAAGCAAGAACCTTGGTTCGGAAGCCGACCGATATTTCGGGAGATATAGGGAGCGCGATTCTCACACTGCGGAGCCACCATCCCTGAAAGTTGCCAATATGAGCAGGACCGAGTTCACGCCAAATGCTGACACCAGCCTTGTGTCCAATACGTGCTCAGGGTACGAGATCAAACGACGCGGACACGTGACGGTGCGGACTTTTGAAAAGGGTATATTAGCGGTGCAATACAAAGACCGCTTTCTGTGAGTGGTAAGCAAAAATAAGCGGCATATCAAGCATAAAATCTCAATATTGATGTATGTTACAAAGGCCAAAACTTTTTTGCCGGAAAGCACCGAAGAATAGTTGTTAATTTAGAAGATTACTGAAAAATCAATATTTTTCGCGAGCCTTTAACTTTTTTTCAAATTCAAAAATTCGCGAAATTTAGTGGCCGCTATATGTCCTCCATGACCGATTCGGCAAAAATAGGACCGCGAAAGTGAAGGGTTTTACAATATTTGAACACGCTTGGTAGAAAACTGAAAAAAGTTGTCAGAGAGTCGGGAAATTTATTGGGTTCGGATACCCTCATATAAAAAAAAAAAGGTACTTCGGGAAAATATCGTTTCACCCAAAACACCCTCCTATGTATAGGGTGAAAGCCCTATACATAGGAGGGCTTTCACTTATACATAGGAGGGCTATACAGAGGGGGGTCTATTGTACTTGTGCGGAGGAAAGCCTTAGGCACAAGTACAATAGACTGCCAGGTCGTGGGGAAAAAAGAAGGAGCGGATGACGAGGGGAAAATATTTGAAGGCAGCGCCAAACAGCAGTCGTAAACGAACTACTCCGCTTTCCTTCTTGTATTTTGTGAGAGAAAACGCAATAAAATGCTTATAATGCAATTAAATGCAAAGGTGCAAGCGAGCTGGACAAGCTGTGTTTGGAGACTTGTGTTTATCCTTTGTCCCTCTTGTTCCCCCTCTCCAGGGATTATTTTCGTCATAAAATACTTATCCGGTCTGTCTCGCACGTTACTAATGTCAAATTGGGTAGGGGTGATGTAACATACGTTGTGTTTGTGTCTCGAGAAAAGTAAAATAAGAGTGTTGCGCAAAGTGGCTTTGGATTCGGTATACCGCCACCCTCTTAATACCCTCTTTCTTTCGTGTCTATACACCTTTTCTACGTGGGCGCCGCCATCTTCAATTCTGGCACTTCCGGTATGCGTGAAAACATCGCTTTCTTCTCGCCTCGACAGTAGAACGTGCTAACCTTTTAATTGCAACCGTAAGTCGTTCTTGTTATGAACCCTCTATACTTTTTTACTTGTTCGGTGATGTAATTTCTTTCTTTCCTTTTCGGAACGCATACCGGATACGGGGACAACGGGGCTGGGTCCGAGGCTAAACGAAAAAGGTGTATAGTTTTCACTCTTCCATCTCTGGCGGCCGGTTCTGGCGCGGATATCGCAGTCCTTTTCCCAACATAGGAGGGTATGTCTCCATAAGGATCTTTTGCAACTTGGGCCAAACCAAAGACGGGTGCCTGGCACGCCCCAGCAGAGGACTGAGAGTTAATTTTAAAGTCTGTGTGATGTTTTGACATGCAACCGAAATCTCTGTTACACTGCGCCTTCTCCCCAATAATCCTTCGTCATATTGGGGACACCTCGACGGAGATTTGAGCCTGCAACCAGAGGCGTAGCGCTACCGGGTCTGCACTAGAAAACACTCCCTTGGTCTACTCTCCGCAATTAATTCCTAGTTGCGGCTCTGTTTCCGTGTAAAACATGAAATAAATAAAAAAAAATAACAACTGTGCTGACATGATGATATGAACTAAAAATTAGCGTGCTTTCGAGCGTAAATCGAATAAAGCAATGGCAATTACAGTCCTGGTGAAAATAAATACAAACAACAGAGCGCCGATCGAGGGATACCTATAGCGTTACCTCCTTGCAGCGGATCCAAGAATTGTAAAAATAAGATACCTGGTCATCTTTCCTCATTCACCACGAGAGATTTTATATATTCGATTCACTGCCAGCTGCGTTGTTTTTATGGCGAGCTCTTGGGTGAAAGGCTGCGAAAACGATGCCGCTCCTACATGGGAATTCGTCACACCACGGGAGCTGAGTGTGCAGCCGCTGTGTATTTTCCTGACAGATTCCGCTCAGTCATTAAAATAAAGTAACCCAAATTATGTTCAGAAGATGCGTCGTTTTTTTTTACTAATTCACAGGCACTGTGACTTGCGCACTAAGAATGCAATCATTACGGTGCAATAAACTAAGACATTCGTGGATGGAAACAAAAAAAGTCGCACCGAGATTACTCAGAACTGCACATCACAATGATCAATTCTGCGTGCTCTCGTTTCCATGCCATCACTGATGGCCTTTTATTTGTGAATTGCAGCAATTCAATTGTGTGCCCATCTAAAGCAGCGAGCGCAGCGCCACGTGTATCGTAGAGGGAAGATAACGTACGGCGGGAAGCTCGAATAGTAATCTGATCGGAGAAGTCGCACCAAGTACCCCCATGATTGCACGCGGTCCGCTGTTCGTATTTCTTTCGGCAATGACGGTACGACAGCAAAGAGCAGCAAATGAAAGCATTATCGATGTATTTACGCCAGAAAACCAAAAACAAACGGAATAAAAATTAAGGACATGCGACACTTAGCCCTTTCGGGATCCGATCAGTCGGAATCCGACCCTCCTGGGATGTCCTCCTTGATGTTGGTTCGGTTCTCGTTTGGCCACCTTCCTTAGCTCCTCGAAGCGGGATTTGGGTATTTCGTCCCCGATGGGCCTCGTCTGGTAACGGCAGCGGGGGGAGGGGGGGGGGGGGGGGGGGGGTGGTTTACCTGATTCTCCGCTCACTAAATCTTGCTCCTACCCTATCCCAAAGAAGAAGAACCCTTAATCAAGCCAAATTCCCCCCCCCCCCCCCCCCCGTGCTGGAAGTAACGACGTTACTTCCAACCAGTTCTTTTTTTAAGTTAAGTTAATAAATATTTGCTTCATAAAGTATTTAAAATACTTCTATAGCTTCTTTCACTGTAAATTATCTTGAGTAGAGAACAAATACTTAGTAATGCAATTCAATTACTTTTGAAGATACTTCCGCATTGCGTAGTTTGTATCGACGTCAATGACAAACACAATTATACAGTTGCGCAAATTGGGTTTACCAGAATGGTTTCTTAACAGGCAACAACACAAAACGGAAAACAAACAAACAAAAAACATCGTATGGCTATTTTATGCAGTCCAACGATAAGTAGCAGAATATCACTGATACATGTTGCAAACCATTTCTGGGACAAAAAAAGAGGTCGCGTCGCTTTAGCTATTCGCAACTTTAACGACCTAAAAGGAGTGCGCAGGTGCCTATCGAAATGGCTGTCATCTGAATGACCCTCGTAGAGCAGCAGTAGGAGGCGGGGTCTGCGACGCATAATTGATTCTAGTTTTGCTTTATACGAGCAGTCCTAATTTATCTTTTCCCCACCAGGTAGGTGTAGGCATGCACCTTTCTTGTGAAGCCGATCATCCAGGAGCTAGGGAGCGCGATACACACACCGCGGTAGCACCATCGCTGAAAGTTGCGAATAGTGGCATCGCTGAATATCACGTCCTGCGGCAGACCTTAGAAGCATCGCTTAACTGCAATTCATATCTCCTATATGGGGAGTTCACTATAAACGAACTTGGGAAAGGACATTAGTGAATAGATAACAAAGAATCCCACATTATAGCCACGACACACGTCGCACCTTCTTCAAGTAGGTTGCGTTCAGAAAGGCACCCAACATTGGGAGACACTTTGTTGGCAATTTGAAAGGTCATCCTGCTCGTAGCTAGTTCCCTGTCCTATTCTCTGCTTATCAATGTTCGGTTACAGGCAGTGCTCGCGAGAGCAATAAGTGCTGGATTGACGACGAAAAGAATATAAACAAAAGAAACTTCGACGTTTTGCCGTGGCGGTGCCAAATATACTACAACAAAAAAAAAGTTTCCTTTTTGTGTTCACTTCTAGTTTTCTTCTATTTGCTATTTTCTTGGCACTGAAGTCTGCATTGTTGTCGTGGGTCGTTTCCCGTTCTGCGTTGCGCCTCAGTGTGGCAATATTTACTTCCGTAAAGCTACCCCTTTTGTTTAAGATTTTTTGGGGAGAACTCTACGAAAAAAAGGCATGTCTAGGAAGGCGAGGAGGAAAACCTTCATTGTAGAACTTTGGTGTAAAATATGAGTCACAATCGGCACAAAAGCGATGTTTTCACGAGCTCAATCTAAGTTATCATAGCTTATCGGAGGTAGCAACAGGATTTGGTTGCTCGAAAGAATGTTCAAGTTTACTCGGGCCACGCCCACGCCACTTCATAGCGAAAAACTCAGAAAATGGCGGAATGTACAAAAAATGTATTTGAGATACTGAGTTGAAGATACTCAGAAATGTAATTAAAATACAGTATCAAATACTCTCGATCTAACGTATTTGCAAGATACCAAGATACTTCGAAAAGTATTTGAAGTACAGTATCTTGAGTAGAGTAATTGAGATAGGCACAAGTCTTCTTGAAACTAACGTAGGGTTACAATCAGCGTTTCCGGTTACGTGGTTCCGCGTAGAAATGTTACTGATAACACATAACGCTTTTAAAGCGCAGCTCTTAACCGCCCATTTCCGGCTTGAGCGGCGACACCGTCGCCGCCGCCTTCGGCGAAACTGCGCGTTGCATTATGGGACGTTTCCCATAATGGCGTCACGTCTGACGTCACGAGGGCAAACATTTTCCGCTAAATTTAGAGGAAAAAAATTTCGGTTTATTTTGCAACGATTTTTTTGCCCTAAATATAACGGGAAAAGTTTCCCAATCAAACTAGCGGAAAAGAATTCCGCAAAATTTAGAGGGAAATTTTTACTGCCGTTACGTAACACGTCTGACGTCACACGTGACACTCATTTCCGTATCCTCGCCTCCTCCTCCTCAAGAGCTGCCTCTAACGGCATTACAGAGAATGGTAAACGTCTTTCATTTTTGGGGGGTAACGCACTAACGTACTTTGAGATTTAAAAATGAATGAGAAGTAAATTATCTTTATATAAGTTTACGAAATTCGCATTCTTTAAACCTCTCCCTCAGTAATTTCAATTTCTTGGTTTCAGGTGTATATTCAATCAGCAGGAATTAGATTCGATGAATTCGGTGTATGTCTAAAATATTTTGTTTTTGTCCTTTGATTTGCTGATGTTGACTGAGACTTGGCGCCGTTCTAAAGAGGATGTTGATCATTTAGATGGCTACATCGTTCATAATTTAAATCACTGGTCAAAGCGCGGGGGAGGTGTGTGCATTTATGCTATACTTATCCTTGGAGGTACGTTCATTACCGAGTTTAAGGCTGTTACAGATGATTTTTGAAGTCTTGACTAGTCCGAATACAAAATTTATGTTTTCTGTGCCCACCAAACGGAAATATTGACCAATTTCTTTTTAAATTTCTGGGCACATTTTTTAATGTTCATTGGTGAGATTAATTTATTTTATTTCTGTGGTGATTTCATTATGGACATGGTGACATCATTACGCCGGTAATTGGAGTTTCTCTTGCTTTGTCAGTCATATGTTGTTTCTGTTTTTATATGCGATATCTTACTCAACACAAGTAAATGATTTGAATGCAACGTTGCTGCACCTGTTTACAACAAATATTGATGAGTTACATGCACCTGCAGGAGTGACAGGGTCCACGATCACTGACGACCTTCTAATTTATTTGTTTGCTGATCTCAAACATACGGCAAGGAAAATATGTGAACCTCATCACTCCTATTACCGTGATATAACCTCGCGACGACTCCTTTGTTTTGAAAATTATTAGTGCAACCTACAAACTGAAGTGCGTTGAGCTCCCACGACTCGGCAGACGAGGCGCATAACTTGTTTATTATGACCTTTTGTGAAATCTTTAAACACTGCTTTCTACATAAAAAGCGCATAGCGCATAACAAATCACGAAAACCGTAGGTAACATCAGAAACAATGGAAATGAATCGTAGAGATGTGCTCTATAACAAATTTTTACAAACTAAAGCGTTAAGTGTCCTCTGCGAATTGAAAACAAAGAACCCGGATACAAGCCCTATTCGAAAATCAAAGCGTGCATACGATTACTTTATGTTTCAAAGAGAAGATAGAGCAGACAGACGAGGCGTATAACATGTTTATTGAGACCTTTTCTGAAATCTTTAGCCACTGCTTGCTACATAAAAAAGCGCGCAGCGCATAAGAAATCACGAAAACCGTGGGTTACACCAGAAACAACAATAGAAATGAATCGTAGAGATGTGCTTTATAACAAATTTTTACAAACTAAAGCCTTAAATATCCTTTGCGAATTAAAAGCAAAGAACTCGGATACAAGCCCTCTTCGAAAATCAAAGCGTGCATACCATTACTTTATGTTTCAAAGAGATGATAGAGCAGATGTTATGTGGGAAAACAAATGTGGGGCAATAGCTTTGCATACGTGAAAAAATCTGGGATCACGTGACGTCAGGCCACGTGACTTTAATTTCCCCATTAAATTTTGCGGGAAAGCTGGATTGGTGTGTAAGTCAGGTAACGTTAATTTTTCCGGTACATTTAGGGAAGACGCTAAATGTCCGTATGTGTAACGCGGTATAGGTTCACGTGTCGTCAATTTCCCTGCTAAAAAAACGGGAAAACAGAATTCATGTGTAGATCAAGAGGGTTAATTTCAAGCTAAATTTAGCGGGGAAATGGATGCCCCAATACCAGATGTCACGTGATCTACACACCAATTCAACTTTCCCGTTAAAGTTAGCGGAGAAACTGAATTGGTGCGAAGGTCTGTGACGTTCCATAATGCAACACTAAGCGCGTTGCATTATGGGACGTCCTTTTCCACGGCTTCACGAAATCAGGAGCCACTAGCCAAAGAACGTTTCACGTTAAAACTAAACTCTATAGTTAAAACTAAACATGCCGCAGTCCCGTGATGACAAAACTGTTGCGCTCATATTAGATTGAGAGAGTAAAAAATGCGCGGGGTTAACTGACATGTTTCTTAACTATATCGTGAACCTAGTGGAAATCACTCTCAGCCAATGCGCGTAGCCTAGTGAATATAATATCAGTCAGTATTTTCCTGCCGCCTACAAACAACCAAGAGGCAATACCGGTCTTTTATCATACTGTAAAAAGTGAAAGTAACGGCGTGCACCACATTCAGATCAAGTCGGTGAAACACGTATTGTTTTGTATTGTTCCTTGTTCGACACAGGTCTATACTTTGACCCATCAGAATCGGGAGTTTTCTAAAGTAATGCAAGTGATAAAGGTGACCGTCCTCTTCAAGTGAAGGTATAAATATTGCGTAGGTAAACACAGGCTTGTGTCTGTCCTACGAGTGGTCTCGAAAGGGCTTGAAAAAGTGTACATATGAGATTGTGCACATTTGGCGAGAAGCACTCTGTTATTACCCGTCATCAATTTGGTTTCCGGAAGGAATACTCGACGGAGTTGGCGCTGCCAAACCAAAAAAAGTGATATTGAGCAATAACGTACATAAAACTGATAACGTTAGGAATTTTTGCTGGTTTTTCAAAGGCATTCGATTGCTTCCACCATTAAGCCTTACTACAAGTACTAAACCATCGTCGCGTTTGAGATGTAGCTTTAAATCTAATCAAAAGCCATCTACAAGATCGTCATCAATACGTTGAGATTGATGGAGACCGCTCAGGCATGCGCCAAATTAAGGCGGGTGTGCCGATGGTAAGTATTAATACTGGGACCTCTTCCTTTCAACCTTTTTTGATCAATGATATATTTAATTTAGGTATTAACGCCACCTACATAATATAAGAAGATTAAACTAGCCTATTATTTCAGGATCTAACATTGGCCTCATTATAGGAATAGAAAACCAATTCTAGAGATGTTAGACATTAGGACCATAGCAGACTCTTGATTCATAAATGTCGCGAAAAACAAGGCCGTCATTTTCCAAGCAACAAATGCGTGGCATGCAATAAATCGGGGACACTTTTATAGTTCGCGCAATGATGAAATAGTGAAAAATGTGAAGGTATCTGGCGTTACCTTTAATGAACGTATGCTGTCTGATGCAAGAATGCCAAACCTGACGATAATGCTGTCAAAAGTAGCAGGCGTTTTGTACAAACAGCGTCATACACTTGCATCCTTAATAAAGTAACTTATATAAAATACACTTTTCTGATCCATTTTTGATTATTGTTTTGTTTTTTTGGTGTGGGGGACCACCTCGAAAACGAATGCTTATAGTATTTATTTACTGCAACAAGGACAGTACGAATCGTGTGTAATGTCGCGTATGATCATCCTGCAAAATTTCTTATTAAAAAACTGTATTTATTGAAAACAACAAATATTACATCTACAGGCTTCTTATATCATATAAAAGTTCCATACAAGGCTCCAATAGCATATTTAGTTTCATTCCCTGTGTGGAGTGCCATGTCCCACCATACGGCACCCGCTATTCCCGGACTTGGTTCTCTAATTTTTACACTTGGCGAAAAAGTCGGCGAGAAATCCGGCGGCCGTGATCGGCCAACACCGGACTTGAGCCTCCGCCGTCCAATCATGGCCGCCGGAATTCTCGTCGACATTTTTGCCAAGTGTCCAGATTATAGCTCTTGGTCAGTACCACGCTACAGGACTAATTGCCGTAATAAAAGCTCGCATTTATGTTCCAAGTTTTAAACGATCTTCAGTCAAAAGGTATTAACATAGATACTTCAAGCAAAAAAATAACGAAGATAAATTAAAAGCGCGGGCGAGCTGGTGAAGCACTTCCATCGTAAACCGGAGACACGGCAAAATAAAAAAAAAAAAAACGGACAAAACAACAAGTCTCAACTCGTTACTAGTGTCGGTTATACTTATTTTTGATTTTGTTCGTAATTCTGTGTTGGGGTATGATGGTGTTCCTTCGTACAACTCATGGGTATTTGCTAACTAGTTAACATTTGAAGAACAACGTACATAGATTTGATTGTTATTTTTGTCTAAAATGATTGAACTTTTACACAAGCATGTCTAGTCCAATGATTTCTATGTTGCTTTATGTATAGGTTCGAAACTGTGTAACCACGTTGTACCCTTCTGCGAACTCTAAAGGGGAGGCGAAGGTATCTTTATGTTTGTAAATGCTGTTTTTTTTTTCTCTTCCCCTTTCAAACAAAAAAAAAATTGATTGATTGACTGATTCGTTCATTTATTCATTCGTTGATTCTTTAATTGATTGATTAAAAATCACTTACTAAAAATGTCATTTTCGTCAAAGTTTGTATCTTCGGATTATGCTGTGAAATAATACTGAAATGAAAAGTAGCGCAATACTAACGTTTGTTAGTTTTTGAAAACAAAGGGAACGGTATTTCGCTATTTTTGCAGGACGGTAAGAAATGTGAGTAACACATAAGGCTTTTACGAACTAATGCGTAAAGCTATTCTTATAATGCAATTAAGTGCAAAGTGGCAAACGAGCTGGACAAGAAAGACTAAAATAATCCCTGGAGAAGGGAAACAATAGGGACAATAGACAAACACAAATCTCCAAACTCAGCTAGGTGACTGTTGCGCGACCGGAAAAATCCGGCTGGTCCGGGTATCGAACCAGGAACCTATCCATGTCGTTAGTTACTTTCGGTAACGCTCACGAGAATGCTTCCTTCACACGCTTTTCACGCCCTCCTTGATATCGTGCTCTGTTTCACTCGCCACACGGATTAATGGATACGTATATATATATATCAATATATATATATATATATATATATATAACGCGAGCGCTCAAAACCTCAAGAAGGTGTTGACATATCAAAAATATCCACCACGTGTAATTGATAATGCGATTCATAAAGCCAGAATGTTGAACCGCAGCGATCTCCTGGAGGATCGTTCCCCACAGAGCAACACACAACGCACAAATCTGTGTCTCACCTATAGCACTAACTATCCTAACGTAAATAATATTCTAAGACGACACTACAACATGCTCCAGCAAAGTGACCGCCTAAAACGCGCTTTTCCCTCCCCACCGGGGGTCATCTATAGACGATCACGCAACATTAGAGACACGCTAGTAAATTCTCGGTTAAATTCTACACCGCGACACAACGAATGCAGGCCCTGTAATACACCGCAGTGTTTAATCTGCCTACAGATTCAACAAACAGACACAGCCAAAAGCACGCATTCGCAGTACTCAATGAAAATTAAAGGAGAACTAACATGCAACTCTTCAAACGTAGTGTACTTGCTAGAGTGTAGAGTATGCAAAATGCAATACGTAGGACAGACCGAGACAGCGTTTAGACTACGCTTTAATAACCACAGATCTCACTCTAAAACTAATCCAGGCCTCCCTCTTTCAAAACACCTCCGTCTCCCAGAGCATTCTTTCGATAAATTATCTGTGACATTACTGGAATCTGGATTTAGATCAAACCGGGAGCGTGAACAGCGAGAGTCATACCTCATATACAAATTCAATACTATAGAAAAAGGAATAAATGAGAGTCCAGGAACACTTGCATCAATAAGAGCATTAACCTAGACTACCCTTGCATAGTGGTACTGTATTTTCGACTGGAATTGGACCACGTGATTATTTTATTAGAACTCCTATATTGAGCATGTTATCTTCTATGGAACCGCGCTGTTCCCGTGCTTCTGTCTTACACGCGTGTTTCACATTTCAGTAACCACATCTCACAAACGTACCCTCTCCGCCCCCCCCCCCCCAAACCATGTACCCTCTCTCTCTCTCTCTCTCTCTCTCTCTTTTTTTTTTTTTTTTTTTTTTTTAAATTGGAGGGTGGGCAAACATGCGTTTGGATTCCTTGACACGCGCGGCGCCCCAGGGGTGACCGTCGCGGGGATGCATTGGCTCGTTAGGGGCCATCAGCCAAGAAGACGACGCCCGTCCACGGCCTATTGTAGCCACTGTTGTGAGCGCTCAAGCGCACTTTGTATTTCGCCGCCCCGCAGAAGGAGCGGGCTCAGGTCAAGTTGTTTGCCATGTGGAAACACGTACAACCCCTCCTGCCCCCGCCCCTTTTCTTTTTTTTTTTTTTGTCTTGATCTTTTTTGCAGCAGCGATATGCCCTCACTTGTATGTCAACTCCTGACGAAGCCGAGTCTCTCGGCGAAACTGTCGATTAAACTTCCGCTGTTTGTTGTTTTCCACCGTGAGTTTTTCACTTCGTTATATATACGCCTTCGGCCCCTTGGCTCTTATGCCACCATGCCCAATATATATATATATATATAGGGTGTTTGGTGGATAAATTCGATATTGCAAAAACTACGCATCGCACGAAAAAGAGGCTTGTGTCGTTTTGGTCCTACCTAAGTCAGGGGCCTATTTAGGAAAATTATTAATGTTAGGAATAATTAAGTTATTAATTATTTTCACGTAATTAATATTTTAAATATTGAGTTTAAGAGCATAGTTTCAATTTGAATTTTACTGAACATCATCGAAAAACACTAAATCATGAAATTTCAGAACGATAGAAGCCACGCGCGGTATTTTACGGCTTTCTGAAAAACCGCACAATTTCGACGGGTTTTTAAGTTTCGGTTTGCAATCGGAGCGCTTCTCGGCATCGACGGCACCGCACCCCGTGGAGAAATAGTGACCCCAACGTCTGCTGCGCTGTCATCGCGCAATGCAGCAGAGGCTGGTTGCATCATTTCTCCACGGGGTGCGGTGCGTCGGTGCCGAGAAGCGCTCCGATAGAAACCTAAACTTAAAAACCCGTCAAAATTGTGCGGTTTTTCAGAAAGTCCTAAAATACCGCGCGTGCCTTCTATTGTTTTGAAATTTCGTGATTTAGTGTTTTTCGATGATGCTCAGCAAGCTTCTAATTGAAACCATGCCATTAGACTCAATATTTAAAATATTAATTACGCGAAAATATTTAACAACCTAATTATCCCGAACTTTAATAATTTTCCTAAGGCCCCTGACCTAGGACCAAAACGAAACAAGCCTCTTTTTGGTGCGATGCGTTGTTTTTGCAATATCGAATTTGTCCACCTTTCTTGAAACACCCTGCATATATATATAATGTTCAATATCATCCCAATAACAACCGAATCGACACGCTAAAGAACCTGGAGAATCTGCCTTTCCGTTAGCCACTTACAACTTGAGCCAACAGCTGCAAGCTACGAGGAGACCTTGGTGAATGACAGGCCTGAAAATATACTTGGACCCCAAAAGTGTGTGTGCCCTGCGTTTGCCTTCACGCTCTTATTAATAGTTTAGAACAAAGAAGAAAGACAATCAACAAAGCAAGTGAAGCTTGAGGCTTCAACGTCCTGTCACAACTATAGGATATATTGCGCTTCTTTTTTTATATATTATTCTTGTTGTTTCAATATCTACCGTAAGCAACGTGTAAGCGCTAACCTACAAAAGAAACGCGGTCAAATTACATTCAAATTTGCACGTCAGAGGTTTTTTGCTTGTTACATAAGAACCAGAGGCCTATCGTAATATTGGGTACATATAGTTCTTATCTGTTTTCAAAAGCAAGTTGTGTTAAAGTTAAGGAAACGCTGAGTGGTTGTCATTCGACTTGTAATTGCTGATGAAAATGTCATGTGGTACCGATCTGTAAATATGTGAGCCGACCTCTTGAAAACTGCCAATTTGATTCCACCAAAGTGCAAAATGTGACGTGCGATGCACACCATAACTACGTAAACACTTCAACGTCGTCAAACTACGTTGCTCCAAAAAAACAATGAGTTGCACGACTTTTGCTTGGGCTAGTTCGTTCATATATCACATTATTAAAATAGCGCCAACTGAACAAGGACGAAGAGGCACACATACGACAGAACTGGCGCTGTCGTATGTTGGCTTGATGGGAACAGCGCCAGTCCTGTCGTACGTGTGCCTCTTCGTCCTTGTTCAGCTATCGCTATATTATTAATGTCAAATAAGCTGCTCTGCTCCACAATACATTTAACAATAAGCACAACGATGATTATGCTCATATTAGAATATGCCGAAGCCGGTAAACTCTCCCCTCCCCCCGCCCCCTTTTCCTCATAGAAGAAGATAGACACATACACACAAAAACAGTCGCCAACGACGTTATCTAACGGGAGAAAACTGTGCTATCATTCAGGCTATCGTGTGATCGGGCGGAATTCCAGCGGCTCTTCGAGCTTTTTTCTGGCTCCCTACTTTGTCGGCGAACGATTGTTAAGTGAACGCTGATAGTAGTGTATATCGTTTTACCTTATGCTCAGATGCAACCGACACTACGAACAGATGGGATCAAGCAGACAGCCTCAAAAGCGCAACATCATAATGTTCGTTAGATTCTAGTTCGTGTCGCTGGACCAATCATAAACAGAAAATGCCCAGCGACTTGCGCTTTTGACTCTGCTTGAACGATCCCATTAGCTCGTAGATTAGGCTGCGTCTGGACTTACACTGAAACAAAGTATTCTGCTAGCAGTGCTCTGTGAAATAAAACACAAACCGCTTATCATATCTTTTCTCGCGAACTTATCAAACGCCCGATAAGTGATCGCTCAGCCTGCCAACGCGGTGAATTCAGCCACGCATAATTTTGCCTATTGTCATGAAACGCCCTTTATTCTACCAACTCGAAATTAACCCATCGTCAGGTGGTAAAGCGGTGAGGGACCACAAAAAGTGAACAGCCACTGAAGCATCGATAATGGTTAAACTTTCTTCTCGTACACAGTGCGTTAGGTCTTGGTACTCGCCTGGACTTTCTCATATCGTGCACGACTGTACATCGGCTAGAATAATTGAAGAAAAAGTCCATTCGCATCAATGTTTTTGGGATGTGATGAAGACTTGCTCCATAAGCTCCTGTTGACTACTTTAAATAAAAGATTGGATAAAATGTACGATATTTAAAAAAAGTAAGATATGACATATGAATTAAGATATATGTTGATTATAAGTACGTCAGCATGGCTTCCTTCTTATCTCCATGATCGTTCAAATATCGCTAATTTAAAAAAAGCTGCTGTAAAATCAGCCGCTTTAAATTTTGTCTTCGAAGAGCAGTTGATCACGCTCATCCTTACACCGATGTAATAAAACAGAACCATATTATCGTGCATTCAACATCACATAAAGATAGTATACCTTAAATAAAATGCTTTGCAGGTCTTACATTCTACGTCGCTTAATAATCAATATAGCAGATTATAGCTGCACGTCACCAAACAGACATCTACTACGTTTTGTTACAGCACTTACAAAATACTGAACCCCACAAACCAACGCGCTGAATATGTGCGTTTTTTTTTTTTTAATTTAAGGCAGCTCAAATAAGTAGACGCGTTAAGTTCAGTGCTGTTTTTGTCTTATTTATATCTAATTATTGGACCGTGAAGCGGCATTTACCTAGTTTTGGCCGCGTTGTTGAGGGCTGTCACAATTTTTACATAAATCGATTCGGGCATCCAAAGTCCACCGAGACAAGAGGAAGTGCCTTTTGTCTTTTAGTTTGAATGACATTTCATAAACAGCCGTTAGGAAGACGCAAACAATATACACGCCATGAACTGGATGACCTTCATGTGACCTTCACTTCACTAGGCCTTCACGAGTGACGTCACAAGGGGGAGGCAGGGAAAGGGAGGACGAGGGGGAGGAGTAGAGTAAGCTTGTCCTGGTATCGACTGGCGACGCTTACGCGATTGTCCAGGCGGGGCACGGAGCACAAAGAACACAACTGTGCAAATCTCACATTGTCACAAAAAACTAGCACAAAAAAAAAACGCTCACATCGCCACAATTTTGCAACGCGACTTGTCTCAATAACGAACACAAACAAATGAAGAGAAGCCATTGGCACCGCTTTTGTCGGTCTCGTAGAACAAGGCTTTTGCGACTAAGTTGGATGGCGAGGCGATCGCTGAATTCTCTGACGGTAGTGCAGAAACTACCGCGCACAAAAGCGGATACCAGCACAAGTTTTTTATGTAAACGCAGGTTCCTTCGAGAGGTCGTCATCCCTCGGCAAAAACAAAACGCTGGAAGCAGCGCGCGCCATGTTGAAAGAGACAACTTATCAAGCCCTGACGTCAGTGACGTCAAATAAGGAGCAGAAGCGATTGGCTGGATGGATGAATGGATGGTAATGGCTATACCCTTTGTAGCGGGCGGCAGCTTGCGCCCCCTAGCCTATCATTTTGTCATCCCTTTTTTAAAAATCTGTATGAATTTTGTTATAACAGACCCCCCCCCCCCCTGCATTTTCAAGTGAATATATCGCTTATTTTCATCTGTATTTTTTTTATCCTTCCTTAGATCTCTTCCACCAATCTTCCAATCTTCTCTTAGTTACCGGAATTCTTTCCCTATCCATTCGTCCATTTATATCCGGAAAACCCAGTGCCCCCTCCAAATCCGTAGTCTTCCCCTCCAAGAGGGTGGGACGAAGCCCCGTGCACCTTAAAATTACATGTTCTATAGTTTCCCTTTCGCGGTTGCATACGTCGCACAAAGTGTCTACTTCCTGGAATTTAGCCCTGTACGTTTTCGTTCTTAGCACACCCGTTCTAGCTTCAAACAGCAAAGAGCTCCCCACTGAATTATCATACAGCTGTTCCTTTTTTATTCCTTGTTCTTGTGCCCTGTATATTGTTAAACCTGATTTCCCCTGCATTCTCTCTTCCCACAATTTTCTCTCTGTTTCCTTTGCTCACTTTTCTACTGATATGCTGTGATCGGCTCCATCTCGTTGAGTGTATTTAAATCTCAGCTTACGGGTTCGGTTTGTCCACTTAGTGTTTAGACTTTTCATATATAGATACTGGTACACTTTCGCTGCCCACCGTGTATCCTCAATTTCAGCTAGTCTTTGTTCAAATTTTACTTCACTGATCGCTTCTCTACTCTCAAAAAATGCCCAACCCATATCCCCCGGTACTCCCTCATTTGGTTTATTCTCATGTGCCCCCAATGCCAACCTACTCACCCTTATTTGCTGTATCTCTAAACCTGCCTGGATTTCTGACCTCATACACAATACCGCATTCCCAAATGACAGTCCTGGCCCCATGTCTCCCTTCCGTACACCCCTAACGACTTCAGATTTATTATAGTTTCATAGTGCCCTGTCTTTCATGATAGCCGAATCTCGTTTCCCCTTTTTTATTACAATATATTCATGGTCCTTTAGAAACCGTCTTCCTTCACTTAACCATACCCCCAGATATTTGTACTTTTCTACGTGTTCTATCAATGTGTCCTGTATCTCCAGGGGTTCCCCATTCTCGTCGTTGAAAACTATTATACCAGACTTGTCGCTACTAAATTTTAGTCCTAAATTGTCACCTTCCCTGCTGCAAATCCTAATCAGTTCCTGTAATGTCTCACGACTTTCTGCTACTAGTACAATGTCGTCTGCATACATTAACCCTGGCAAGATTTGGTTTACGTTATGTCCTTCGTCCATCTCACTAAAGTATATCATAAAGAGCGGGGGGGACAATGGACAACCCTGTATGAGACCTCTTTTTATTTCTGCTGGTCTTGTAGTTTCGGCTTCCCATGTTATAACCACCCTGTTCTCCGTATAAATCCGTTCTAGAAACTTAACCATGGTTCCCTCTAGTCCATATCCCTTCAGTTGGTTTCAGAGTTTTTCCTGATTCACATTGTCATATGCCCCTTTGATGTCTAAAAATGCTACCCACAATGGCCTTTGACTTGTCATTGCTATCACGACGCACTGAGTGATTACGAATAAATTATCATCTAGTCGTCTATCTTTCTTGAAACCGTTTTGAAGCTCCCCTAGAATCTGCTTTCTCTCTGCCCATTCTTCCATTCTTCTTTTTACAATTTGCATAGCTAGTCTGCTTATTACTGAAGTTACTGTGATTGGACGGTATGATTTGATACTGTCTTTGTCTCCCTTGCCCTTATATAATATTCTCATCTTGCTCAATTTCTAGTCACTGGGTACCTCTCCTCCCATAAGTATCTGGTCAATCACCTGTCTTAGTTTCAATTTGCTTGTTTAGCCTAGCACTTTTACCAATCTCATTGGTATGCCGTCTGGACCTGTCGCAGTTCCAGCCGGAACCCTTCCTTCTGCTTTTTCCCACTCCCCAGTGGTCATTTCCTCTTCTTCACTATGATCCTCCTCTTGTGTTGTGTAGACGCTACTATTCCCTAACCTGATCTGATTCTTACTCCGAAAATGCTGCTTCGATTGTATGCCTAATGTATTCTCTTGCCTCTTCCCCCTCTAACTTTGTCCCTTCCTGTGTGGTTAATGTCTGCCGGTACCCTTCGGTCTTTTTTCCTTGCGCACTGATGTGTTCCTAGACCCTTTTTGCCGCATTCCTATCCTTCTGGTTTATCTCTATCATCCACTGGACCCCTGCCCTCCCAATTTTAGCCTGTGTTAATGCTGATGCCAGTGGCGTAGCCAGAAAATATTTTCGGGGGGGTGTTTTAAGGTGCTGTTGCAAACACAGACACAATAAAAATATATACATGTATCTTTATATATATCAAGGTAACATTTCGGGAGGTGTTTTGACACCTGAACACGCCCCCCCCCCCCCCCCCTTGGCTACGCGCCTGGCTGATGCCTCCCGCTTTCTTTCCTGAAATTCCTCCCATTTTGATGCTACTTCGGCTAGTGTGGACCCCTTTTTCTTTGCCCATCTGTGTTCTTGAGATGCGGCTTGGCGTCTCGATATTGCTGCCTTAACCTCTTTATCCCACCAGCTTTTGAGCTTGCGTTTTAGTTTTCTTCCTCCTTGTTTGATTCGATATTTCTCTAACTCTCTTTTGAAAACACTAATTAAGTCTTCATATGTCCATTCTCTTTCCGGTTGCTTGGATACTATGTTCTCGATTTGCTTAGATACCTCTTGTAGTTGTTTATCATTTAAGTTATTTCTACCTTCTTGTTTTGAATTTTGCATTTCTGGTTTTACTGTGCCAAATCTGATCTTGATTCTCTTATGGTCGCTCCCCAGGCTGTTTGTGCCTTCCCTCATCTATTTCCATACCTCCTAATTTGTTGTATATCTTACGCGACATTAAACAGTAGTCAATAGCAGAGTGAGAGTTTTCTCTTTCCCATGTTATTTTTACATCAGATTTACCTGACCATTAACCAATACCAGATCAAGAGCTTCGCAGAACTCCTCTAACATCCTCCCTGTTGTATCTGTGTGTCCATCAAAATCTTCCAAATGTGCATTCATATCCCCCAAGATAATTATTTCCTTGTTAGTGCCGATTTCCCTAACGTCTCCTGATATACATGTCAAGTGTTCTGCATTTTCCTCCCCTGCATCATTCTCTCTTTTTAGATACACAAAACCCAAGATTGTTTCTAAACCCCCAATACTGCCTTTGACCCACATGTGTTCCCTGCAACCCTCTCGTTCCCGTTCACACTCCTGACCCTTAACTAACACCCCTTAACCCCCTCCCTTGCGTTCCCACTTGACCCGGTTGCATCCCATCCAATGATATCCCCGTATCTATGGTGGTTCTTCCATATCCCTCAGATGTGTTTCTGCTAATCCATACACTGCAAAGTTTTCGCTCTCTATTTGCTCCTCAATCTCCTTTCGCTTTATTCTGTTCCTGCCCCCCTGCATGTTTAGGAGCCCTATCTTAAGCTGTTTCTTTTTCCTTGTCCTGCGAGGCTTCCTCTCACCCTCCCAAAGCTTCCCCTCTGTATCTAAATTTCGGCCCTCATTTACACCGGCGCCCTCGGGGCTCCGGGACCCCCCAAAGCTCGTAGTGTCGGCTGGCGGAGTGAATCCAAGGTGGCCAACTGTTCGTTGGCTTTCTTCACCAAACTTTCGGTATTGCGGTCTGGCCTAGGTAATCTTTACTATAGTCGGAGACAACACAAGAAAGACAGTGCGCAGTGGAAAAAGGCGTGCACGAGAAAAAGCCGTCGTGGATAGAAGGTCGTTCCTCTCCACTCCAACTTTCCTATATTCCGTTTCGGCTTACGTTCAGACGCAGCCGACACTGCGAGCTAATGGGGTTCATAAAGAAGCGTCAGAGGCGCAAGTCACTGTGCCTTTTTGCTTATGATTGATTCAGCGATGACCGAACACGCACAGAAACATTCCCAAAATTTGGTGAAGAGAGCGGTGCAGACGACACTTGCGCCTGACACACGCCCACCCGGAAGATGGTCCGGCACCCCGCCTCTTCCCGCCTGTCGTTGCGTAGAGGATCAAGTGATATTTCGTACCGCGTGATAGTAATATTTTTGGCGGCCCTATGCCAATGTTGCCAGGCTGAGCCGAAGTTTGGGTTTCGATTGCTGCTCATATTTAAAATAAAATTTAACAATATATAGCCGATTATTTTTTTGTTAAGCAAATTATATAGCCTCTTTTATAAGTGTTTTTAATGTGAAATCCCATATTATACCGAATATTTAGGAATTCAGCCGAGTTTCCCTCTAAGATTAAAAAGAAAAAGACAGGCAAGCTGGTGAACTTATTCCGTATTATTAAACCATTCACAAAAAAAAAAAAAAAATATATCAAACACGCACAACGCTAAATTTTTTTTCCGGTTTTTCGTTTGTCATTTTGCATTTTAAACCAGATTTTAAAGCGCAGGTAAAACAAGATTTGACCTCACTTCACATCGTCGCCTATCGCAGCAGTACAAAAAGTTTAATATGTAGACAATTCGGAACCTTGGCAGGTATTTATATGATGGTAGTTCGTATACATCCCAGGATTAATTCAGCTATTGACATGTTCCTAAGAAATACGTGCCCCTATTACCACGCGTCTGGCGGCGATAAATATGCAAATAACGGTGATTGTATTTCGACATGCGCAACGGGAAAGTAGTTCTGAAAGGGTCTTTTCGTAAAGCATTCCTACAGTGTGCGCCGTACGGAAACGAGAGAAGCTTTACACATGGAAACGAGGTAATTTAGGAAAGTGCTCTCGCTAAAACGTTTTTAATGAGAGCGTGTTTTTTTTTTTTTAGCAGGGACTGCTTGCAGTGCATAGTCCATTGTAGAACTATTTCCGCTCTCAAGCTTTTTGGTAATCAAGAGCGACGGGACTTTCACGGCCCGGTAGAAAGGCATTACGGACACAAAGCTCTTTTTTTTTTTCAAGATTGTTTGCTTGAACTGTAAGACTTCAAGCAAACTTTTAAACAAACGATTCCGAATAAAATTAAAAAAAAAACTTCAATCAAATAATTTGTTGTGGAGTCTTACACATTGAGCTTATTAAAATACAAAAAAAAAACAAAAAAAAAACGCTGAATCTTTTTATCTGTGCGCGGTTTTACCAGTGTACAGAAAATATATCTACACCAGAGAGCAGTTTTGTTTAAGTGTCCACATAGCCTCCTCTATACTCACAAATCCTGGCAATTCGACTACGGAGCCATGTGACCGGTCGGAAATTTGGACCGCGAGAATCTTGCAGCACAGAGCATCAAAGAGCCATTTCTCGGGGAGCCTGGGCGTCAGCGCACAGCTTTTGCAGCGGCGAGGACCCGGAAAATACTGGTTCGCCCGGGGAAGTGTGTTTCGGTGTCTCGTCACAGTATGCCGCCCGTCACGTGGCTCTCCTCTCATTCGTTGTTTGCCACTTCACCTTTTCCATTCCGGCGGCCGCTTCTCGTCGCGACAGGCTTCATCGTATATAGGAGGCTATGCCCATGACCACTCGAGGCTCATGTGACGATGAAGCGTTATCGGAGTTAGAAGGCTCGCGCTGGGGCCGGAATAATTGCAGGACCCCCCTGCTTTGTTTTTTATCCTGGCAGTGACTATTTTCTAGACAATGTCGTAACTTCGATTTACAAATAATGAGTGAAAACAAATGTACTATGAGAGGTGACAAGGTAATAATTTAGCATTAGCTATGTCCGCCTGTAACACGGGCTTGTTAGTGCGCGCATGACGAAACGTTTTCAAACTTAGACAACACGCGCTGCAGGAAGGGCGTGCATCTGCAAACATCTCAACCTGTCACAAATCATGGCCACTTCTAGGGGTTATTAGGTTCCAGTTGCACTTAAAGTGACCCGAAACGTCAACAGTCAAGATTCACGAAAAGACGTCTCATTAGGTCGCACGAGCCTCTTTTGAAATCACGTTTGCTAAATATACTGTTTGGTTATATGACGGCTCTTTCCGCGTGAAGTAGCAATATTACAGTGTCCGAGAATTCTCCATCGTTATGCGGTCTACTCGAGCGAACCCCACGCGTCTTCCCCAAAACTGTTGCACGGCTTCTAGACGAGCAAACAGAAAAACAAAAAGGATTCCGGAACATCAACAACAACTTGAACATGCACCAGAAAAGTAAGCAGTTGAAACCACGTACACATATACTGTATGATATAAAGACTATACGCAACAACAGCACACTGACGGTCAGAATGCAAACAGTCCCTTTCCGCTTCCCCCGTTCCTTTTACAGTGATGATTCCCCGTGACGTTCTTTGCTGTTGCACCCCACCAGCTGAATGAGTGGAAGCGTCATCGTCTGCGGCCGGCGTGTCAGCAAGGTCTCACGCGGTTAGCTGTTTGCAGCATCCATTCGGCAGTCCCGACAAGATTGACAGTGCACCCACACATCTCTCTCCATGTCGGGCCAGCAAAACTGTACCTTATTCAAATCCGCGTTTTCTTCGGGGCAGTTGGCCTCCCCAGAGGGACTCATGCGGCAGCAGCAGCACCTCGCGTCTTTTCCATTTTGGGAGCACCAGCTGCTTTACCCTCGTTCCAGCAATTGCACCCTGATGATACAGCACGGCGTTTTCAGTAACATGCTTCCTTTTCCACACGCGTGCGTCGCGCCGTGCCCTCCCCATCAGTGGGGTCGCGTGCCTGCTCGCCCTGAAATTCCTTGGTCATCGGGTTGTCGCCCTCTCCTTTCTCCTCGGGGTTACAATTCCCTGTGTCGGTCACGCCAGTTTCTTCGGCAAGAATGCCCGTCACAAAGGCGACGTCCGGTGTGATACACTGCCCCTCATTCGGCTGCTCGTGCTGCTGGGTTTCAGCCGCATTTCCCACAGGTGGGCGTGTGGTCATGGCTTTAATCCCTGATAATAGTTCCCAGCGTTCCATCGAAGGTCGAAAGAAGGCAGTCTGTCTGGGGTGCCAGCTGATCGGTGACGGCATAAAGAAGGCTCACGGGGCCGTTCAATCTAACCTCCCCGTCCAATTGCAGGGATATCGGGAGTTTTGTTACCTTCGCTGTTTGCTCCACGTCGAAAGCCATAAACAATTTTATGGTGCCGCTAGGTCCCCACTATTTGTGTTGACATGACGCTCGTGCGCATAATCGTCACCTCACTGCAAGTGCCCAAAACGGCGCCTACGACGGATTCACCGCAGTCGAGCGTGACCTCAAGAAACCTGGATAGCTTGAGATCCTCTTATAGAACGGCGCCTATCTTCGCAACTTGAAGATGTAGCTCATCCCTCGACTCCTCGGCGTGCCCAGCCCGAATGTTTTGAACGTGCAATTTCTTTTCTCTGGCATATTTTGGGCTCCGTTGGGGACAGTCTCGGGCCAGATGGGACCCATCATGGCACGCGTGACAGAGGGGCGGCCATTTCGGCCTCGCGGGGGTGTTGAAAGTTTTGTACCCTTTTGTTGCGTCTACATCACCTGTACTTTTGGCTTTCGTTTTCCCCTCAGCTACCTCAAAGGTGTCACTATTCTTTAGTACCTCGTGAGCCCTGAGCTACCCTACTTCTTCGCGCAGCGTTACGTGCCTTTAGGCCTCCGCGCCCAGACGCTCCTTTAAAGGAAACTTTATTGTTCACACCATTGTCCGTTGCCCGGTTCGAGTGGCCACTGCTCCCCCAACACAGTATGGACGTGCAGTACTAGTAATGGCAGTAGTGCACCGACGAGTCGAGGAGGGGGGGGGGGGTGGGGCGAGCCAGTCTGCCTAGTCGGGGGTTATTGAGGAGGAGGAGGGGGGGGGAGGAGAGTGGAAAGGGGTCAAGTGAGGTAGGATTGGGCGTAGGGACAATGCCATCGCATGTGTGCATTGGAGGGATACTCCTGGCAGTAGGGACATGAGGGGAATCTGGAGCGGCCCAGCATGTAATGTATAAAGTGAGGGGTGAGAAGGAAAGAGGTATGAGCTCTCTGTAGAATGGAGACATCCGCTCTGCTGAAGGAGGCGGGAGAAAAGGAAATTCGGTCATTGCCTTCTGCGTTCCCGTAGAAGGGCAGTGCTATCTTTGTGTAGAATTTTGCGATGGAACCTAGAGTCATACTGATTTGGCAAAGCCTCTGAGGTTCCCGGAGAGGGCTCGTCGCAGGTGAGCGTGTGCGCGTGTTCGTTGCCTTCGATATTTTGATGGCGAGGGATATATTGGATAGACACATAAGGGAGGGGTGCAGGGCGGGGTCTTAGAGGATTTTGGTGTGGATTTGAGGAGGGAGTAGATTATGCAGAAAGTCGCGGCAAACCGACTGACTGTCCGTCTGGAGGAGAACGTTGTCTGTGCCTTGAAGCGTTCAGCCACCATGATCTCAATTAGAGCCTCCAGAGTTTTAGTCTTGCGGGCATCGGTATGATAGCAAAAATGGCTCCTCAACCGCGAGGCACACTGAGCCCATCCCTTGTCATTACGCTTCCCCTCCTCCATGAAAGAAGCGCCGTGCTCCGTCCGGTGTCACTTTCAGTTCCTCTAGCACGGCTGTCTTTACCGCGCTGTGCCTAGACAGCTACTCCGTGGTTAACCTGGCCTGTGCTTTTCTTGAAAGCAGCCTATCCCTCGTGCCCATTTTCTCGTGGGGGTCAACGTTCTCATCAGGCGCTGCGAGCCAAGGGTGAGACGGCGCCGGGCGTAGAAGGCGCCGACGAGTCCGGCCCTCAGACACAACAAATCACCCCTGGCACTCCGAACACTGGCTGGAGTGACAGGTGCGGACGGACGAAGCACAACGCCCGAGTAACTTTTAGGAGAGCGATCCACACTTGTCAATGGGAAGCGACAAACGACTCTCGAAGCGTACAAAACCCGAAGTGGTGGCAGTGGTCGAGTACTAGAGGAAACCACATAAGCGAGGGGTCTTCTCTGCTGCAGGCAGCTGAGCGAGGCGCGGAAGGCGACTTGACCCGCGGCGCCTACGGCTGTTCCCGAGTAATGGGGCACTGGCACCGCAGGGGGGCTTCCCTCCCCTAGCAGAAACTTCTCGCGCCCAGAGGTCGTAAACATTCCCCAGCGAACCACCCACGTCTTCCCCAAAACTGTTCGCGCAGAGCCGCCAGACGTGCAAAACGAAAGACAACAATAAGGGTTCCAGAACCTTACACACGGTAAAAAAATAAAAAAAGAGTGGCGATTGCATCGCGTTGACATATAACAGAAACAGAGCCATTCGCTACGCTGCTGGTGACAAAAGTTCGGCCAAGTGCGACACGGGTTTAAAGGCTGCCGCTAGATGCTCCACTGTCGATAAGAAGTCTACCTCGTTTTAGCACCGCAGTCAAAACAAGAATGGACGACGAACGTTTTCCGGCTATTAAACTGCTATGATCTGTACTAAAACATAAAAAAGCAAAGATGAAACCACACTAAGAACAAAACGCTCGAATAAGTACCGTGCCTTTAAATCGAATCAACTACGGAAGTAAATGGTAACCATGTAGAATAATGTACAACGGACAAATAAGTACATAACGTGTCGATCGTGGCGTTACTGAAAAGTATGTAGAAGGCCCATAACAATATGCCGTTGCTAACCGAAAATATTCCAGTCTTGTAAATGTTGGCCGCGGTGAAACGGCCCCGTCAAATGTGGCAATATTAAATAAGGAAGAATGATGGGGGGGGGGGGGGGGGGGGTTGGCCTAGAATAGGTGAGTTGCAAATAACCCAAGCGCGCTGCACGCGATGCCCGTAACAAACTAAGGTTAGTTCTTGCTGAAATCGGAAAGATGAGGGATTACGTTCCTTTTCACTTTAATTTCGACCGGAGATGATGTCACGATCCGATGGAGCCAATCAAAGTGCCCCAAAAACTCATCGTCACGGCGTTCGTGGCCTTTGCGTATTTTATAACGCCTTTTAAACCAATCAAACACACTGAACGCGCCGGGACCCTACGTATTTTTTACCTCTTTCTGAATAGTTTAGTCGTGGACACTATGCTAAGTACATAGGCGGAGTGCGAGTGTTTCAGAAGTCGTCTTTGGCACCTTCCAAGCAACACATATTTCGCCAATCATTGGCCGATGGCTGGCAGTGGTCCTTTGGCCAGTGGTCAGACAGTGAGCAGCCATTGGCCAATGACTGGGCATTCTCTGGCCATTGGCCAATGGCGAGTGGCCATCAGCCATTAGGACCGTCGCCTGCCATTGGCCAATGCTTCGTCAAAATCCAAGCCGTTTGGTATCACAACGCTAATCAAAGAGCACCATAGAGAAAGCACAGGGAGCGCTTGACAACGAGACAGACAAGTGCTCGCCGTTATTGATTGACATCAGGGGGGAGAGCAGCACGTGGGCCGGCGCCGCCAGATGTTTCTTGGATTATCGGCATGTGGAAAATAAAACCTGTCGCGAGCCCGGCTTCCCATATGTTTCTCGCTCGGTGGGCCGCGTCATGTTGAACTGGGCAATTGCTCGAACCCGTGTTGCTTTAAGACGGCTCTGCGTTCTTGGCCCTAGTTTCGTACCTCCACGGCGGCAAGAACAGTTCTATATGAACACATTGATGCGGAGGTATCTCTAGCCCAATGTTCAAGCCAGCGCTTCTTGAGGTCTGAGCAGACGCGCCCAGCGGAGAGCGCACGCGCGCAGGTGCCATGGCAGCGAGACACTTTTTTATTTTGTTTGTTTATCTTTTTTAATCCGTCGGCCAAACGGCGCGTCTCGCCGACGGAGACGCTCTAGGAATAGGGTACTCGAGCGCGCGCCAATAAGACTTTACCTGGTCGATCGCGTCGAACCCTTACTAAAATATATATTCGTTTTCTACAATATTTTTATACAAAATAGTGTATGCAGGCTATAGATATTGTAAAGAAAATTTATCCGCTTCCAACCCACGTCTATAGCTTTTTGGCCACTTTTTTGTAGACTTTTTATAAACTTAGTGTATAGAAAATTGTGTACAAACAGTATAAAAACATATACAGATTTCAACAATGGCTCTATCTTCTTTTCAACAACAATAAGCCTTTTTTTCTCGGAAACAAAAATAATTTTGAATATTAATTTGGGTTTTTCACGATACATCCATGGAAACTTCACTGGTCACTTTTCGTGCACGCATATGCAGACATTGCGAAGACATACGCCACAGAGCATTCATAACACTGGTATTCATTAGTAGTGACGGCTCGTGTGCTATATATACATTGCACTTGTAAGGCAATCATTTGATTGAGGACCATCCCTTACGATAAAAAGGTTACAGGTATGTTGCCTTTTTTGCTTATAATTTATATCAAATGTGGTATATAGTGGGTGAACTGCGTCTGCAACTATAAAGCGTTGCAAGAGGCGATAATTATTTTACACAGTCAAAAAAGCAGGCTCCAAAAATTGGGATCCAACTTGGCATAATGTACGTTCTCCGCAGTGCTTCTTATTATTTCTATGGATTCTAGTCTGTAGAAATTCTATATAAATATGGTGACACCAAATCTATTGAGACGACGTGACAGAACTTCTAGAGTATTTCAATGGTGTATTTCAAGTATATATACTCTATATACTTCGGTTGAAAGAGGATTTATAAAAAAAGTCTATTGAAAATTGTAGATATGACCTGACTGCATACAAAGTTCAAAGAGTCGTTAAAATGTGGATATACTTTCTACAGACTGCCTAAAATATTTTTGCGAGGGCACCGTTCGCAGTGCTCTGAGTCCACACCTACACTGTGTCCCCACCTAGACTTGTCCACACCTACACTAGCCCACACCGGTACTTGACTATTGTTTATCAAAACTCAATCGAGATTCGCATTGTTTTCTTCCGCATGAAAATATGCTTTAGTGTTTTTAATATCTAAAGTGTGCGATAGCAAAATATATAGCAGCTATAGACCCATTTTTTTGGCAATGTCTTCCTGCAAATTAATGGAGCACGTTAACTTTATACACATAGGGAAATACCTTAAATATATTGACATCCTGAATGGTTTGCAGCATGGTTTTTGAAAAGGGTTTTCAACGGCGTCCCAACTTGAATTTTCCCATGACATGGCTGAGGTTCCAGGTCGAAAGGGGCAAGTGGATGTTAAATACATTGATTATTTAAATGCCTTTGATTAGTTGTGTCATGGTAAGCTTTTATACAAACTATACATTGCACTTGAAACTAGCAGATTATTAATTGGATTACTAATTATGTTCTTCACAGGACTTAGTTTGTATCGCGTAGCAAGGTCAACTCGTAAAAGGTATCTGTAATTTTGGGAGTATCCCAGGCTTGGTTCTGGGGCCATTAATTTATTAAAGACGTTGTTAAAACAATACCTGTTAAAATACAAATTTAGGTTGATGATTGAACCTTATATAAGCAAAAAATACTCAGTCAGTGGCCAGATTTTGCTTCAACAGTTTTATGAGCATTTCTGCTCTTGGAGTCAGGACAGGCAAATGGAAGTTAATTATAGAAAAAGTGTACTTATTCCAATTACCAACAAAAATTATTCTTTATCTTATAAATATTCAATAAGGATAAAAAGCTTAATCGAGTGGTTGATTACAAGTACTTGGGTGTTACTCTAAATCAAAATATAAGCGAGACGAAACATGATGATATAATTTGCTCAATAGCATTCCCGTAATATCTTGAAAAATAGCCCACCTTAATTCTAGAGCAAATTGGGTGAAAAAAGGGCTAATTTTTGGGGTGTAATTGAAAAAGCTAAAAACAATTCCCTTTTTAGATCAAATGTTCCTACCAAACATTATATTGCGGCACGAGTCAATGAGGCAAAGATGACAATACCCCTCAGTCAGCAAAGTTCGCTTTTACCAGATCATAGCTAACTAGCCGCATTTACGCCGACTTTGATTAATCCGAACACTACAACTACTAAAATGGCGTTATCGTTCGGTGTTATAAAAAGGTAAAAAAAAAAGCAAACGAAGCCATAACAATGGGTCGTTATCTTTCGGGGAAGGGGCACATCTCGGGATACTACGATACGGCCTCTAGGGTATCTGAGGAGAACCCTCTGCCCAGCTTCTAGACAAATAAAGTTGTTAGCATACAGTGCACTAGTACGACCATTTCTTGAATTTTTTTTAGTCATTTAGTCTTCTCACATAAATGGTGACCTAAATAAACTGCCAGCTGTCCAGTGACGGGCCGTACAGTTCAGTTGTAATCAATATAGTCGTGGTTTTTTTCTCCACTGTTAGAAAGCGAATAACTGAGCCTGCAGTTGCTCTCGTCTAGGCGAGTTGCCGACCCCTTGAAAATATCAGCCTGTAAAAAATTATCTTTGCATCCCCTTTCCCTGTTACTTGTCACTTAGAAAATTAAGATCCTCTAGTAGTTTCCATCACTTCAACATTGTCCCATACCTCTCTTCACCTGACAATATTTTCCCCCAACTGTGTATAAATTTGAAATAAACTACCGAGATGTGTTAGAAAGCTCGAGCTAGGAAACTTTATTCGTGAGATTAACAGCCTGTTGTGAATAATGTTAAATGATTTATGTTGCGCATTCTGTATCTACTATAAGGGTACCAATGCTGTTGAAACAGTTCTCTTCTGCCGTTGTATGTGTTGCATGTGCAGAGGTCACACTGACCGTGTCTTCATATCGAGGACGATGTTGTTTTGTGTCCCACCCCTGCTCTAACCTTGTAAAATGTTTGCAATATTTCGAAATGAGTAAATAAATTAATACATAAATAAATATCTGTTACACCGTGGCCGGTGCTATAGGGGACACACAAAGCCAACGAGAGTTGTGACGATGCACTTTTAATTCTACATTATTGACTCCATTGGATCATGGCATCGGCTGCAGTCGAACTTAATTAAAACGAAATAAAACTTGGAGGACACTTACGCTTCGCCTTTGAGAGTGTAACGCGATGGCGAAGCATATAAACATATAAACTACTGCTCGTTTCCAAGCCGTGCAAGCGTCAATTGTCTGGCCTAGTCAGTAGCATGTCCGGTCTGCAACCGAAGGGTCGTGGGTTTGAATCCCGCCTAATAACCTTCAAATTTTTCTTGCAGGCAAATCCATTACTTTCTAAAGTGTGTCGATGGTTCGATTACAGTCAGATGTCGTGCAACCAACAAAGATATTATATTTACATATTTACAAGACGCTATAATCAAAGATTGCTCATCGGGCGGTTTGTGGTTGGAACGGTGTGAACGCTTTTCCATCACGTCGTGTTTGTGCTTCTGCAAGTGAAATCATTTGAGACATGCGGCGACCTTTAAATCACGTTACACGTCATGTTTTAATCACTTTCATTCCACGCGTGACGTCACGTTTCACGTGAGCGTTGTTTGAATTTTTTTCGCGAGGTTATGTGGCTGTGACTACAAGACCCTATTGACCAATACGAATTTTTCCGTTTGACACCACCAACATTGGCTTTTCTACGACAGGAGCTCCTTATCGCTATGGCGATAATATTGCTCTGCCAATATATTCTGCGTTTCCTCAATCGTCTCCTGCCAGCTTTATACAGCCAGTTGCCTGCCTTCATTTCGGCACTCAATAAGGCGCCGAACTCTTTCTATGCGGAGGGCTAGTTCGTCTGCTTCTTGCGCAGGGGGTAGCGGTGACGTCAGAATGCCGAGCCCTGATTGGCTGATCGCGACCCCCCTATCTGAGCGTCGTCTGCTCCTTTGCAACGTCGTCTGCTCGCAATGTCGTCTGCGTCTGTCTTACTTTCCTGCGACTTTCGGAAGTGCAGAGGCCAGATTCACAAAACCATCTTACGCCAAAAGAGTGCGTAAAACAAAACGTGAAAACAAATTCGTTTTCACGAAACGAAATTATCGTATGTTTTGCTCAGGTTACGACGGAATCCTACGACGATCAACTCAGCGTGGCCGACAGCGTCGCTCAGTTTTTTGGTCGCGACGATCAACGGACGTTTATTTTTGTACGTGCTCTTCTCACGCGTCCCGACTGCAAGCAGCAAGAAAAAAAAGTAAAAAGTACTTGAAATAAACCACGACGACCAAGAACGCTGGATCCACAAACACCCGGGAAATGCTCCAACGGCCACGATTCCACCGACCCCGAGTAAGGGAGCTCGGCAGATAGGCCTAGCAGGCACAGCGGTGCTCCGACGGTCCTTGGCCAAGACCGTCTGCCCACGACCGGCTGGCGTGCTGAATGGAATATGCCCGCGCGACCCTTGTGAACCCTTCAATCTCTTCCTCTTGTCATTTCCTTGTTTTCCAAGGCAGCGGTGACTCTCGCCGGTGAAAAAGCGGTGAATCTCCGACAGACGCAGTAAAGGTAAAGCAGCCACCGCTTTGACTAGCAGACGTAAAGCAGACGATGTTAACTGCGCCGACCCGCCGACGCCGTTAAAGAGTGAGGAGTCTCGCCGCACACGAAAGGAGGGAAAAAGTATTTGGGAGGGAACTTGCGGACACTAACACGCTCACTCTCGGTTCTTAGCAAACAAACCTCGGCGCCTCGGGACACCTCGCCAGTGAGTCCTTTGACTTCTCTCCTTGATGCGCGTCTGCTAGTTGTTAAAAACAACGTACCGCTCGATTTATTTCGTCTGCCCTCTCTGAAAGGCGAAGTCGAGCTCGCTCGTAAAGACCTGCACTTCCGAAAGTCGCAGGAAAGGTAAGACAGACGCAGACGACGTTGCAAAGGGGCAGACGACGCTCAGATAGGGGGGTCGCGATCAGCCAATCAGGGCTCGGCGTTCTGACTTCACCGCTACTTCCTTTCTCATGCGCAGAAGACGAAAATGAGCCCACTTGCGAGGCGTATACTCTCTGTCACATTGCGATTGAGCGCAGCGGCGGCTCGGGGACCACTTAGCCAATCAGGCGCTGTGAACGTGCCAAGCCACTACGCGTCCTCTACGCCTCTCTCGAAAGTCACGTGACACCCATACAGACTGTCTCCATGGCTTCTAGCGTCGGCTGTGGTCCATGATAAGTCTAAACGGAGTATAAAATATCCCTTCTGCTCGTTATTGATGGTTTTGTTCTTTCCCAGCTACAAAGGAGAAACTCTAGTCTAAACAAACGTAACAATGCAGACTTTACTGTGACACTGATCATTGTGAATCATGTTCAGTGTCAACGCGGAGCATGTCTTTGTTTAGGCGTTAACATGTTTTCAACCTCGTCATTAAGATCGAATGTGTAAAAGTAACAACTCTTGAACACTTAGCACGGTGCTGTTCAAGAAACACTGATGTTCATCGTTGACAAGGAGAAGTTTGTCTCTTTAAGAAACCAACAAAAGATTTGGTGGCGGTTCCTCTTTTCTGTAGCTCGCCCCAGGCACCAAGCACCTTTGCCACAGAGAAGAGTACGTTATGAATGTATTTAAGCGTTCCTTTGGATGTTCATCTTTCTACATAATAGACAGCCCATTCCCGAAAGATGTTAAGAATTGCTTTGATTATGTCGCAACTTGGTCACTGTGACGTTATAGGCTGAACAATGCGGAGAATACATTTTCGTGTATATGTTACACCAAGTGATTGTCTCTGTATTTTTTACAAAATTGTTCTTGACTCTTTTTGAAAACAGAAACATCAACCGTTGGAAAGAAAGAAAACAAGGAAAAACAAGACAAAGCCTCGTGTCACTTTTTTTCTATCTCTTCCACGGTTGATGTTTCTACGTTTTCGCCCTATTGTCGGGTAATTTATCAACATCGCAAATACGCACCAGCCTGCCTTCGCTCTCACTCTAATTTGGTCTCCGAATGTCTGTTCTTTTAGAGTATTTTCAGGAATTTGATGAAATTTCCCAATCATTTTTTTTTTCGCACTGATCTCTCGTCCTAGAGGTCCATGGACCTCTAGAGGACCTAGAGGTCCATTATTTTACTTTTTTCACTGACGCACGTCCTTGCGGCGTGGAAAATGGCCACAAAGGAGAGCATGACATTTCTCTCACGCCAAGAAGAGAGCAACAATGTAAGTTCCACCGATTCCGCCTTAAAGTGAATGGTCATCATCTTGAGACCGAGATTCTGCTCACGTCGCGTGTCGTCTCGTGGGCGAAGTGATACTACCATTTTCTGTCCGCTCTAGATGTCTTCGGATAATCGGGAGTGGGCCCCTGTTTTTACGAGAAGATCGGTTGACGAGAGGGCATAACACCGTTGAGAAAAAATCGCCTCTCTCGTCAAGTAAGACACGTGTTTTTGATCGCTGTGGTCGATTTTTTTTCTTTTATCCGCATTTATTGCATTCTGTGTTTAGATCCCCTGAAGCCGCAGCCTCACTGCTCTTACACCATTAAAAAGACATTGTTCACTGAAGACATGAAGGCAGTGTTATCTGCGTACATGCCAAAAGCATGTTGAAAACACGTTTGCTTCAAACAAGTATATTTTGTAGAAGATGTGTTTATTATCAAAGTAACAGAAGCGTTATATAAGAAAGAACCACGCCCCGGACAGTGTCTGCACACTGTCTTTTGTACGATCTATTAACAACGTGGCTGATATTTAAGTCAGGGGCCTGCTCAGTGATACTATCTACAACCCCCTACGTGAAAACGTGATTTCCGTACGGGCACCAAATTACGCGTTTACTATCGAGGATAGTATTACACGTTTCCGAATATAACAGTAACCGTCTTCCTTGCCTTAGAAATGGGGGTGTTAGGTTCTACGTATGAGAGCGGAAATAGAGAGTCGTTTGAAAATTACGCCTTATTTTCAGGCATTTTGAATCTGGTGTCATCTGCGTCAAGAAGTATGTATCGAACCGCGTCAACTATTATTATGGTAAGCGGTCAAAGCTAGCGCAGCTTCCACAGTTCTGCAGTCCAGGGGCCCTAATCTGGACACTTGGCGAAAAAGTTGGCGAGAAATTTGGCGGCCCCGATTGGCCAACTCTGCACTTGACCTTGGCGCCTGCCAATCAGAGCCTCCAGATTTCTCGCCGTCTTTCTCGCCAAGTGTCCAGATTAGGGCCCCAGCACTGCTGCGAGAGCATGTGACCCCGTCTTGTGTTTCATTCACACGCGATCCCATGCGAGGAAATCGCCACAGGAAGCGACGCCATCGCACAGGTACTTCTGACAGCGTTAGAAAACTAGGTAAACTGCGCCAGCCTTGACTACATGACACGAAATTGTTGACGCGGAGTCAGGCAAATGGCTGCCATAATTTTGTCTTCGCTTTGATTAATAAAATCAGATTCCACACGCAGAAAAACGGTACACAAACTTGAAATGTAAGTTAGGTTAACATCATTTTGTACTTAAGGAGCGGCATGCTGGGCTATTTCTGGGGAAGGTCGTGTTAAGTGAGAGTTTAAGAAAAAAAATGAAAGCCATTTACAACTCCCTGTAACGCCGAATAAGTGCGCAGCTCTTGAGGAGGGGGGAAGGCGTCGAGGGGGGGGGAATCACGTGACCTCGGGGGGGGGGTCACATGACCTCTGGGGGGTCACGTGGCCTGGGGGGT
Source organism: Ixodes persulcatus (assembly GCA_013358835.2). Taxonomy (NCBI): domain Eukaryota; kingdom Metazoa; phylum Arthropoda; class Arachnida; order Ixodida; family Ixodidae; genus Ixodes; species Ixodes persulcatus. The sequence continues at coordinate 61,129 of JABSTQ010010839.1, forward strand.
CACGTGACCTTGCGGTTACGCCGACGCCGACGCCGACGCCGACGCCGCTCACGCCGGAAGCGGGCGCCTAAGAGCTGCGCTCTAAAACAGGCAAGACAGATTGTCTTCGGAGCGGAACCAGATGTAACGCTAGCTACTTCCTTTTCTCTGAGCCTGTCACAGGACAAAAAAAAAACCCTCTTGCTGTTATTTTGGACGCCAGCTGAGATAGTCCCTCTGATAAGCAAACGGGCCTCGGGAATGTTTCACACAGACTACTAACACCTAGTCACAGACACCAGCAATTCCGGAGAATACGCAAACTTGGTCTGCCTCGGCATTCAACTCTCACTCTCTACACAGATGTTCATTCGCACCGATGCTGCCGAAAGTTTGCTGTAAACTTTTTACGAAGGACCGTTCAGGGTTTGAAAGCGATGCGACAGACCTTTTTACACCGCCCATCATAGGACATGAGTAGGCCATTTCACTTGACAGAATCAAGCCGCCGAATCTCGAGGAGCACCAAGCGCACTCCACAATACGTCGCGACGAGCTCAAACAAGATTTAAAAACTTAATTTGTCCTCTCGTGGACCTCTTCTCTATAAAGCCCCTTGATGCATTTGCGTTTATCTCGCAAACAGCTCGTAATGCGCCAATCCATGCCTCGTGCTGCCCATGAAACGAAATGGAGAGGAATCAATAGAATAAGTGGCCTTTCGAAGATCCTAAAGAGACGGAATTGGATTGCAAAGGGATTGAATTTGAAAAACAACGGCGTCTTTGGGAGGCGAAGCTGGTTTGCCTCTAGAGATGATGAGGTCTGAATCCAATCCCGTCCTACCATATCATGATCTGACTTCTTTCGGACTTCCTGGTCAATCACTTCCGCCGGGCAGCCCTGAAGAAACGTTCCACACTACTGGCTCCTACTGTCAAGAACTCGAGCACATATCGACACGGCGACAAACGGATCCGCCGCAGCACCCAGGCTCGCCGTCGCCAAGGTGGGCACTGAGTGCAAGACCTCTGGTACGTTGCCAATCGCGACACCATCATCGCCGGCGCTGCTCACCGCGGACTGCACTATCGGTGAACAGCTCCCACTTCCATCAGCTTGCCCGGCCTCTGTCGTAGAGCAAGCGTTACGGGCTTTGCGTTGGCACACGCCAAGGGAAAGCCTGATCAACATATTCAAGAGCATTGTAGAAGACTCAACAACAGGCAATACCTCCGTATCAGTCAAAGCATCGAAGATTTAAAAAAAAAAAAAATCGGTGGCTTCTAAGGGGTTGAAAACCCCCGTGCCACCAACGGTAGGAACAGTTTTTGCATCACATGCAACTAGCACTGCTTAAGACATTCTAGCGCTATGCAAGCTTGGCGGTACTGAAGGGATTCTGGCGGTCATAGATAGCAAGACTTCGGCGAGCGTCGTTCCTGGTGGCTCGCCTACGAACGACGGTGACGGTCTCGACTGGAACACCGTTACGTACAATAGGAAGCAGCGAAGAGGCGTACGCGTCAATGCTCCCAGAAAGAGCATGATATAGAACCTAGTTTGGTACACGGCAGTCTAAATTGCATTTTTGGCCCTAAATCCCTCAACCATCTATCCATACATTAATTCTTGCACCGCTACATCGTGTGGTGTCGCAGCCAAGCCCCGCCCTAAGCGCTTCATCGCATATAAGATCCGCCTGATTCGGACTCGGACCTAGATAAAGCCACTACTAGCTCAACTGAAAGCCACGCTAAATACAAAACATGCTATGGCATAATGTATAATTAACTTGAGAAAAGCAGCAAACAACATCTCGGTCAGGACTGACTCGCAGGACATTGCTAAGTGTACTCAGGTGATCGGGGAAGTCGCCATTATGGGACAATCAAAACCTGTTGAAGTATTCCCGACATCGGGAGCAACGTACTGCAAGGGACTCATTTATGACATCCACACCCTACAAGAAAACTATGAGGATGATGTCCTGAACATTGAACCGGAGTCTGAGAAGATTCCCATGATGGCGGCTCGGCGTTTGGGCAAGACCCCGACGGCGGCTCTGACTTTTGGGGGTCTGTTATTACTGCTCGTTTTTCACACAACTCCTTGTTTGTCTAACATCATAGTCCCTCAGAACTTAAAAAAAAACGTAGTGCGCGAAGAGTCCTGACCATCTCACTAGTGCTCCAGAGGCAATCAGATCATGACATTTGTCGTATTGAAATCCTAAGAACGAATCATAAATTAAGATTCGTAATAATAATAAACATCGCCCTGCGTTTCCTTACCTGTCGGTAAGTATAGTCACTGTAAACTTAAGAAACTCAGTGTGTGGCAAGTACCAAGCGTCTCATTATTGGTGTAGAGTCGAGAGATTAGGGCATTCGTGAATAAGGACACAGAAAAACGAGTTACGATGAAGGAATTCTGAATATAATGTGCCCTAACACACGGCATTAATAAAGCTCTCACTGACTGTACGTCGAGCAAGTGTTCCAAAATGCGCCTTTCGCGCATCGGAATCGCAAGGAGGGGTAGGCCTATCAAAGTTGAACGAAAGAGGACCTCCTGAGGACGCGCGATGACGAGACAGCCAAGCTCGCGTCGTCACTAGCTGTGGCCGGGGGGAAACAAGACCACTTAGGCGGGTTTGGGGGTGAAAAAATAGGCGAGGTGCGCAAGGAGTAGGCTAAATTGCACGCCGTATAGGCCTGTAGACTGCCGTTGTTATATCTAGGATTCTCTGATTTCGGAGCTCATTTTTTTAATCTGGAGGGTGTTTCTCGGTGTTTATTTTTCGCAAAAAGTTTCGGTTTTATCGGAGTTTGTCGACATTTATCGAAGTTTATCGAATATATAGATCAACAATTTCCGCAGAAACACATACCCTAAGTTCATGAAAGTTAGTACTTTCAATCGCTCTTACGATTGGATTAGAAACTGTCGCTAGATGAATCTCGCAAACACGCTTTGCTTAAATAAACATCAGTACTTCGAAATAATAAAAGTCCTTAACGTAGTCGTTAGAAAGCATAACAACTTAAGCTACCGTTCACCAAAAAGTCTACAAATTTGTTCACTGTTATATGAACAGAACCTTTCCTCCAGTAATGATCACAAATAGAATGATTCAATTTGGAAACCGAAACAGTGACTTTTGTCGTAAACAGAAGGTAAATAACCCGTTGTACTGTACAAACCTCGTCGAGGTAAGTGAAAAACTCTGTTTTGGTATAGTCTTAATATTAAAAAAAAAAAAAATGAAGTGGCCTTTTGTCAAGCTGGCAAACCCCGTGCTCGAAAAACTTTATTCGTAAAATACAGTTTTTCTTTTTCTTTTTTGGAAATTGTTTTAATATACCGGAATTTACGAAAAGTTCACCGGCGAGAGGTTTTCGGAGTTTTTCTGCTATTTTTCAGAACACACAAACCCTATTTCTAACATATGCCCTAATCAATGGTGAGGAACAGACTGGACAACATTGCGAAGGCACTCGCATTAAATCGTTGCTTCACTGCAAGAAAGAGAGACCCAACAAAACACGGACGCAGCGCTCCACTAGATGTGCCAAAGGCTGCCTCAGAAACAAAAAAGCATTGGACACATGTTCCGGAAATGCTCAGCGCATACCATCGTCTTTTCGACGCACTTCGGCATTTCTATCTCGGACGCATTTCAATCTCAGAATAGAAGGAGCGCTTCAAGTTGGAGTAGATTTTTTTTATTTATTTATTTCAGAACTAAAAAAAAATGTGGTGCGATAACAAAACAAGGTACGTCTCGGCGCTGTAATGTGTTCGATTTGCTTTTGTGTGTTCCGAATCGCAGTGTTAGGAGAGAAGGAAGTGCGGCGCTTGGAAGGGGTACAGAGAGTACCAACCGGCTCTGGAGTACATTGAAACAGCCCCAGAATTCCCCGCTCCGCGCGTTGCAAATGGGGCTCAACGAGAGTCCCCGCTGGAGTTTTCAGAAAGGTTAATATAGGTTTGTTGCCCACCCATTCAAAGTGAGCCCAGAGACGTGATTTTTTCAGATATGCCACTCAATGTGAATATTACCTTAAAGACAAGACAGGTGAGCTAGTGCGTTCTAAGAGCACACACATGGACAAAGCATGCTCCTCCACAAACGTTTTAAAATAATCTGAAGGGAAAAAAGGTGAGCACAGTCAAAAAGCGCGCGTAGTAAAATAATATTAATAACAATGCCAAGGCGCTTTTCAGCGCACGTGTAAGGGTAGTACGAGTATTCTAATCTCAGGCATACTTATGAAATTAATTATTAAGTAATTTTCAAACTTATTAGGTCACCAAAAAAACTAAATCTTCCTGGAGTTTTCTCACGCACTCTTTTTGTTCGATTACATTTTATAACTAATTAAAAAAAAAAAAACATATTCAGGTTGCAGTTGACTAAATTTCGCGATTTAAGTGCAATTGTCGGTCAATGTACTCTAGCAAACACAATTTTAGATCAAATAAAACATTGTTTTACATGAGAACACCAGATCAATGGTGAATATATCTTTGCTTGTGCATGTTGCGAACAAACCTATATAGCTGGTTGTATAACTTCAAGAATAACAAATATGCATCCCGGAAAAGGCGTTTTATTGCCCTGAAGATTTGGTTCTAGACCAATCTAAAAGAGTGTAGTTAGAAAGGTATAGAGCATATTATTATGCCTGGTGAAAACTTTGAAATTCGAGCGCAAACCAGAGCAGTCTAACAGCGCATATTGTGATGTGCTGCCCTCAAGTGCATTCAAAACTGTTTATTTTAGCTCAGTTCGCGCGGCTAACTGCATTCTGTTTTATCATGCATTATCATGCAGGCACGGTGCCCACAAAGTTTACTAAATATAAAAGGGTAGCAATTAATGAGCGCTACACCAGTAAACGTCTAATGGACTGCAAAGAACACCTGTTTGACGATTGTTTCCAAGATTGGTTGAGAAAACGCATCCCGAGAAAAGGACGGCCTCTGGATTTCTAGGCTACAAACAATGTTGTACAATTGCTTTTCTTTAATCTGTATACGCAAGTCTTTGACGATGTATCGAAATCCCACTCCCCCCCCCCCCCCTCATTTCTCTTGAGCATTCCTGCGCAAGGCTCAAAGGCTCAACTTTATCCTTGTGAACGCAAGGCCGGAAGTTGTAGCCGCAGCTTTAGTTTAAAATAAGCCAACAGGGAACCACAATTAAATTAAACCAGACAAACTTAATGGGTTTTCTAGCATTTATTCTTCATAATTTATATTGTTTCTGAATTGTTTAACTGTGTTGTACATTTCATTATTATTTTCTCTTCGACACAAACTTTAGTCTGACGTAGTGCTTGAGAATGATGCCCCTAGCAACGCCTTAAGCACTTACGTCAGGATTGTGATTATAATTAGACTTGGCAGTGGTAACCTAATATTTTATATTGAGTCGTTTTTCAAATCATGTTGTCACTGTAAAAAATCGGAATAGTATATTGTAATGTGACAAAACACCCAAGCCTCTGAGCATACACGTTCACAACGAACCCAAACGTAAATAATTCGTAGGTCTCAAACCTTTTATGCGTCCTTTCTTTACGACATGTTTCGGCTCCTTTATGCAAGATACCATAAAAGGATTAAATAAGAATGAAAAGACAGGATATTCGGTCAGGTTGTAACATTGGGAACGCACTATATTAGGTAGCAAATAAATTGTAAAATTACGGCGCCCGAAACGTGCCTCAAGCTGGCGGGTTTAAAGTCCTATTCGGAGAGCAAGTCCTCTGCTTCTTGCACAGGGTTTGGGGTGACGTCAGAATGACACCGTGTTCTGATTGGATTTTTTGAAAGGATAATGGGTGGACCGCAACGCTAGATGCCTCGAGGTCTACCATTTATTTTGTTTTCTAATGAGCGAATAAGAGCTCGACATTCTGACATCATCCTGACCCCTGCGCAAGACGCAGACGAGCTTGCGCTCCGCATTATACCCGTGCATCGAAAGTGGTGCCCAAGTGGCAACGAGCGACGTCACAACATGCAGAATTTCACGCTGTCGCACGTCACGATTCCGGCGGGTGGACGTACAAGTTCTAAAAAAAAAACACCAGACAATGCAGGATCCCGTTCCTCGTGGCGTCCCAACTTCAGCTTGCCGAATATTACATGGAGCGACAAGCTGGAGAGTGACCCTCAGCGAAACAGGGGTCTCTCATATTCACCACCACTGCTGCTCCGACAGAGCCTGGAACGCGGCCGGCGAAAACATGACGCGAATATGACATGATCAGGCGAAAATCAAGGAAACTACTTTTTATGACGCGACAAACAGACTGGTCGGAGACTTTCTCTACGGAGCATAGCACAGTCCATAAATGTGCTTCAACTTGCTCCCCAGTTTTAAAATTTCACTATCTTGAAAGGATTTAGACTTTTGGACAGATGTTATGGGGTCACGCTAATAATAAAAATCAAATAATTGTGCATACTCCATTTACCAATTGCAGCATTGTTACAAGTTTACATATTTACGTTATTCTCTACCAGCCGCATTACCAGCAGATACCAAGCCCTCTTATCTGCGGCGTCTGCTCACCAAAACAAAAATTGAATATGAACGCGATTTGCCTCAACAATCGCGTAGCCTAGTTTTCGGCCTTTTACTTTTAAGGGAGGAAAACAAGAACATAAAGTTATATATACCTCATGACAATGTTACGTTAATTAAAGAGTAGTTTTCAAATTGTATTAGCGTCTCATAAGCAAATGCATTATGAAACACGCAGAAAAATAGTTTAACGTTCAGAATAGGACATGACAATGAGAATGTAAGCACTGCAACTGTATAAAATTGAGAATATCATCAAAGTATCTGAAGAGCTTAAATAATTACAAAGCATTAAAACTTTGATTGTAAATGGTCGCTGGTGTTTCTCCTTTCTTTCCGTGCGACTCTTGAGAGAACCTTTTAATTCAACCGGAAACATAAACTTCTTAATTTCACCTCGTTCACGAGGTACATTATCCCAAGTGCTGCATGAAATTTTATTAAAAATATATTCCATCGAAGCCAATTTGAGCAGCCACGATCGATGGATGCGTCACATGTCGGAACACGAGTGCAAATACTGCCCAACAGCCGCCGACTTACGTAATTAATCCTGTGTTCGCTCCAGAAAATTCGTCGACCGAACATTAAACTGTCGGCACATGTTTAGGGGCACGAATGTTTAGGAGTACTGATGGCGCAGATAATGAATTGAACATTCCAAACTGTCAGATGTACTGCCAACTTTGACCTTCACACCAACGCCAAACACAGCTACGCGTTTCGAGGATTCCGCGAAAGATTGCATAATAAACACCTAACGACCTTGATCGATTCTTATATCAAACGAACACAGGTCGAGACTTTCGTTGTTTTTATGCGCAGTTTATATTGGTTTTAAAGGGGACGCTGGAGTGAGTTTCTGGCTCTCTTTTTGGGCAGTCTCTAATATGGCTGAGGTAGTTTAAATAAAAACAGATGCTGTGTTGCATATTTATAAGTAGCGTTCCGTGTTTTGTGGTGAATACGAACAATCTCCGAGGGTTAACCATCGAACTGGATTATTAAAGAAAGGTACTGTCCAAAATGGTAAACGTTTCAACCTTTGACTGAATAGGATTTAAATTTACAGTATATACTGGCAGTTGAGGGGTAGAATGTAGTACCAAACTTCATCTGTGTACATAAATTGTGAAGTGAATTACAGTCGTTTTTATCAGGAACACACTGACATTTTTTAGCAAAAACCAATGTTAGAAAAATATTGTAATAGCCAAAACATTTCTTCACTCATTGAAATGCCTCGAGAGCTCAACAGTGAAAAACAAAAGTTTCGAAAAGTAATTTATTTTTGCTCAATATGAGCTGAAACATCAAATAATTAATTTCTGCCTTTCATACCGCCGACAAATTTTTAAAATCTTTGATAAAAGTCATCAACAAAGTTTTAAAAAAGAGAAGGCTACAGTGGCATTGCCCAATAAATTCAAGTTAGGAAAAACCATGAGCAAGCCTTTCCCTTTGTTTTGTTACCAAGCGATAGTGTTTCTAAATTGAAATGTATACAAAAATATGGAACGGAGAAGAATGCGTTCAACGTGCTTGAACCTCTACCTTTGCTTAAGCATCGGTTAACCAAAAACAACTTATAGAAATTTAACAATGCAGTTTAAAGGGTTGAACTTTCTGGGAATACTCTCTAGATGTTGATGAATGTAAATATAACAATTTTCAAAATCGACTTTTTGAAAATTTTTGTATTCTGGGTAATGTCTCCCATTAAAATCGGCGAACAAAACACAAACCGGTGCTGCACTGATGAAGAAATACCCAAGCTTCGCGGACTATATTATACTTCTCTCACATGGCACATGCAGGACATTGAATCTATCAATCGGTATTGTTCATTGCATAGATATTTTTTAAAGGGTGAAAATTATTTTTTTTTTCTTTGCTGAATATATGACAAATGGCGCAATGCACAATTTCAGAGTTCAAATCACCCTTGATGTGTACCTGAGAACAGTCAAGAGACATCCAAACTCCGAAATTATTACTTCAGCCGCAGAGACAAAGAGGTTGGTTGATATTCTCCGGCAATCGCGAACTTCTTTGATTGTTCACAATAGTTGATGCTGCGGTATACGAACCCTAGCGCGGCGTTGAATTGGCCGGGAAACATATAACCTTTTCTACTTGTTTAGGGTTACAAACCTCGCCCCTACAGTCTACTTTATGTAAAAATTTCACCTAAACTTTGCCTTCATGCAGGTGTACTCTTTCAAGTCTCTGTGGTGAAAGTGTGAAATTTTTACAATTTTGTTTGCCAAATTGAACCAATTAATTGATTAAAATAATTAATCGCGATTCAAGAATTAATCTATTAATCCGTACGTTAATCGATCAAATGCTCAGCATAAGACAAAACTTATTTTTCGCGAATGGCGGTGGTCGATATACAAAACAGCAAACGCCAGAACTCCCTGTAATATAAAAGAGTTGTTACTAAAGATGAAATGCAGCTTGTTCAACTTCTAGCTCTCAAATGGGGTAGACTTCTCTGCTCTTGCTTTTTCTAAATTTCTGTGACTCTCATAACCCCCAGCTGTAACCCAATATAAAGGTAGTTCTATAATGTACTATTAAGTGCAGCCTGCGATTATTAATTTAATAACACTGTCCATATTCACTACACATTTGAAGAGATGGCAAAGAGAAAATGTGTATGAAAACGCCTTACAAGGTTCCGTACTCTATTCAGGTATCATTGTGGCGCAATTCATACAGAACACGCAGAACACAGTGATAGATAAATATACATATTTTTACACCGACATATTTGTTTCCAAAATTTCCATTCACAATAAAAACAAATTGTTTAAAGTCGTCTACTTGGTTGTTTTGCAATAAACCAAAGGGTTTCACTTTGGTATTTTTTTATATGAATGTTTTATGTAAGTGTTTTATTTCTAGTGGTTCGTACGTACATTTCCGCTGGTATATTCCAAATGAAGTGAGCAAATTACGTCACGTGAATTATACTTGTATATAATTGAGTATCACTCGAATAAAAAGGTATGTAAAAAGCACAGCGTCATTTTGAGAAAATAAATAAGCATTATATTAATAGCTGCTGCAGAGTTAGGAGGCGGTGCTTTTGGAATTAAGTAGAAGTGCGATCATTGCAACAGTAGCACTTGCTTCGTTGGATATCTCCTCACTGGAACATTAGTGATCTTTTAAGTTATTCGGTGACATAATTTAAATAAACTACAGTTACGAGTCACTCGCAATATAATTAAATTAAAGTGTCCAATTACTCAGATTGAGTCACCATAATCCGTTTTACATTAGTTCGAGTGCATATGACGCTACAATATGTAGTCAATCAATCGGCGAAAAACGTTTATCATCATGGAGCTCATCTTCTTTGTTCATTTGCTATCACCTGCGTCTTTTTTGTGTGTGATTGGCTTTACCGTTTATATCCTGTCCACAAAGGCAACGAGGACAGTGGCGATGTACTTTTGGGGCGACTTGATTGACTCCATATGACCACAGCATCCCCTAAGGTCGGACATAAAGCAAACATTAGAAAACATACTTATCTTTCGTTGTACAATAAAGCAATTAATTATGGCAAACCCGAGGCGCAAGCAGATTACGCAAAAGTTTCCAGTCGGTTGGAAATCATGCCATTATATAGAAGAGTGACAGGCTCGCACAGACATCCTGTCGTCCGCTTGGAAGGAAGGGCTGGAACGATGCCGAAACGACATTGATACACAGAAATTTGTCTTTTCACCGTTGATGACCACTAAAGTCACTGCATTATGAAAATTAGTGCGCAGCCTTTCGGGAACATACAGAGAGAAAACCTCTCCGGCTATGGCCAAAAACGTTATCCAGGTTAAAAAAAAAAAAACAAAAAAACGAGTTCGAAGTACGAAACAAGCCGTCATGATGTCGCATCAAGAAAATCATCTGAACAGCCTATGCGCAAAGATTAAGGGAACACAAGAGCGGCACTAATAAGTATTTTTCTCAGCCAAGACACACAAGGAGGGCGTTTCCGTCTCAAGCCATCATGTCAGAAAAAGGTACTTTGCAAGTACATCTTTCAAGGTTCTTAGCCAAACAACTGTCTTTAATACAGTGAGATGATCCGTACAAGATTCGAAAAATTCGGAACAAGTGATTTCGTACCGTCAATGTGATTTCATATCTTCAATGATCAAATGACGTTTCAATTGCTTTCTGATGGATATCCAATAGGTGTAATATTCTATTTCCCATGCAAGCCTCATGTCGATTTTCCGACAAAAAAGAGCACAAGAACACATCATTCCAAAACACGGCGGGGATCAACTTGGATACCTGCTTGGAACTGCTCAGTGCAAGCCTATAAGCGACAGCCGATGCACACCAAGACCAGCATTTTGTACAAAAAAGTGGTGTGTGTAAAAGCTCTCGTTTAACCCCACAACTGTGTCATTTGTTCGTAACAGTATGGGGCTAGTCCACCCAGGAAACTGAATGATAACAGGATCACGGCCAGTTTAAGGTACGTTGATAACATCCAAATTCTTACATGAACGAAGGTAGAAGATCAAATAATGGATGCAAAAAAGCCGTTTTACTGTGCTTCAAAAAACTTTGTGCGAAATTGGTATTCACGCATGAACTACCCGTTGATAGGTGCATCAAGTTCCTCGACCTCACACTGGAATCTAATGAAACATACTTTTCTTAGAAAGATGAACCAAAATCGAGCAAAGGATTTCTTCCTTTTCCGTCTGGACATTTCCAAACTATAAAACAAAATGTTCTAATACCGCTCTTGTATCGGCTTTAAAAAAATTTTGGAGTCATAATATTGAGCAAAGTTTTAACAAGCAAATTACCGGCCCACGTGTTTTCGTTATCCGATGGGTCTCATGTTATGCGTGTGTGAAAATATCTGCACAAAATTGAAGCGCAAATCAACTGACACAGATGGAAGAGACACAAAAATGCTCAGTAGAACTGTACATCATAGGATAACCAATACGTTAAACAATCGAGCCACGAGGCAGGACATTAAGGTCGTCTGCTCTACATCAAACAAAGCGTATTCTATGTGCCAAAAAGTAATTCGCAACACCAACCAGAAGAAAATGAGCAACATCCCCCACAAGAAACAATATGTCCCGTATGAAATAGGGGTTGGTTATAATAAAAGCCCTATCGTGTGGCAAATGTTATATAGGCCAGGCTGGCAGATCCATTAAGGATAGGACATGTGAGCATGCAGAACCTGTCAAGGGAACTACAGCGGCTCATCCGCGACCTCATTGCCGCATATGTAAATGCATTGCACCTTTCAACATCATCACCATTCTCGTAAAAAAAAACAAAAAAAACGTATTCACGGGAAATGCTGGAGACCTTGGCTATCGAAGAGGGTGAAGAAACATGCGTCAGCGTGCCTTCTATTAAGCTCACCGCAAAATAAATTTCATTTTGTTGTTTTCAATTAGTAAAACAAATTATTTAGCCAGGTCTACCTTCCACTCAATTACCGTTGGAAGGTTTCTGGCTCAACGACTAATGGTACTCGAGCACCGCGTCCGCAGTGGCCGTCCTTGGTCGCATGATCACTCAAACACCAAAGGAAGTTATGCAAAACGAAAAAAAAAAAAACTTTGAGGTTCTGTTTTTTTTTGTTTTTATGGTGGTGTGATTGATATTGTTTATAAAATCTTGAGTTCGCAGCGCGTTCAGGTTGCTCTACTTAGTTTCTTGCGCTGCACCGCGCTATTCTCCAAAGGTAGCCTGCTTTCAAAATAGTTAGATTTATTTATCTAGGCGTCACTATACTCCAATTACCCATGACCATGAACTGTAGTGGACGTTAGAAGCCGTCTCAACAAATTCAACGTTTCAGGTGACAACGCATCACTGCGCATCTCTCGAAGGCCACCTGACACGCATCATTAGATTGACTTGAATGTATGGCTCGTAGCGTTGTCCGTAGTTCATGGTAAGGTAAAACTGAGCATAGGCACAGGCGACGCTACAGAATCGTATGCCCTGACCGATGGCGGAAGTGGCAAGGGCGGAACAAAAGCGTGTAATGTCTCAAAAAAGGCTCAAGGTATACCTAAGCACTTTTTGTGAGTTGTGAATGCTAAAGCATGCATCTCGTTCTTCGGCTCCCTTATTTTGTCTTCGGCGTACTGTCATGGACGGCCGAGGGCGCGCTCTCCTCGCTGCGCTGACGTCGGCAGTGGAGCCGCTGCCTCACTCGGCGGCCAGACGCTTCGTCTTAACGGCGCGGTGGTGGATGGATGGATGGATGAATACGGCTGAGCCCTTTGGATCGGGCGGTAGCTTACGCCACCTAGCCATTTTGTCTTACCCTTTAAGCTTAGAATATTTAAATGTGAAAACTATATTCACTCCGTACTGAAAAGAAAGTGAGGCTATACATCCCCCTTGCCATCAGTTAATAAGAAAATGCCTAGTTTTCTCTCGCTTTCTGCCACCATTCGCTTAATCTTTGCTTGGTAATCTCTACTGTCTTGAAATCCACTTTTCCTTCGCTGTCTCTAAAACCCAATGACCTTATTAAATCTATGTTGTCTTCGGTATGCATAGGGTGAAGCCCTTTACAGTAGAGTATCAAGTGCTCAGCCGTCTCGTCCTCCTCTCCACAAGCAGCGCACACTGTGTCCATTTCCTGGTACTTCGCTCTGTATGTTCTGGTTCGCAAAACACCTGTCCTTGCCTCAAACAACAATGAGCTTCCCCTAGAATTGTCATAAATGCTTTCTTTGGCAATAACTGTTTTGTTTAATCTATAGCCTTCCAGAGCCTTCTTTGTCTGCATTCCCTCTAGCCACCGATCTCTTTCTGTGGCCTTAACTTTCTTCTTAACTGAGACCTGCTCTTCCGTAACCCCACTATAGCCTAAAAACTTTCCTCTTAATTTCCTAGTGCGCTGTCTCCATTTTGTGTCTATACTCCTCATGTATAAATAGCTGAAAACCTTTCGTGCCCATTGCTCCCCACCCATTTGCCTCAACCGATCCTCAAATTCTATCTTGCTCACAGCTTCCCTGCCCTCAAATGACGCCCATCCCATGTCTCCTTGTACTCCCTGGTTTGGTGTTTTGCAATGTGCCCCCAAAGCCAGCCTACCTACTCCACGCTGTTTTATTTCTAGTCTTGCATGCACTTCGGATTTCATGCATAGCACTGCGTTTCCAAAAGTCAAGCCAGGCACCATGACCCCTTTCCAAATCTCTCTCACCACCTCATACCTGTTGTAATTCCAAAGTGCTCTATTTTTCATTACAGCCGCATTTCTGTTGCCCTTACCTATTATATACTTTTCATGCTCACTGAGATATTCTGCACCACCACATATCCATACTCCTAGATACTTGTATTTACTAGCTCTCTCAACTGTAATATTCTGTATCTTCAGTCTCTCAACATCATCATTGTTAAAAATCATGACTGCTGATTTTTCACTACTGAATTCTAAACCTAATTCCTCTCCTTCCCTACCACAGATGCTCATTAATTCCTGCAAATCTATCCTGTTGTTAGCCATTAGTACGATATCATCCGCATATATCAGTCCCGGTAAGGATTGCTGAATTGTTTGGCCTAGCTTACTGTACGAAAGGTCAAATCCAAGCCCACTCTTCTCTAGTCTATCCTCCAATCCTCTCAGATACAACATAAACAGCAAAGGCGATAACGGGCACCCCTGCCTAAGGCCTCGTCCTATCTCTATTTTCCCCGTTGCCTTTCCTTCCCATGTTATAATCACCTTATTATCTTTGTAAATGTTCCTTAATATTGCTGTTAGTCCTTCATCTAGGTTTAAGCTCTCCACTATGTCCCACAGAGTTTTTTGGTTCACATTGTCATAGGCACCCTTGATATCCAGAAATGCCAGCCAGAGCTGTCTGTTTTCTTTTTGCGCTATTTCTATACACTGTGTTAGAGAAAATATATTGTCTTCCAACCTTCTTTGTTTCCGAAACCCGTTCTGCAACTCGCCCAGTATGCCCTCGCAATCTACCCATTCCTCCAGTCTGTTCTTTATAATCTGCATTACCAACCTGTAAATAACTGGTGTCACGGTTATGGGACGATAATTCCTAATGTCAGACTTATCTCCCTTTCCCTTATATATCATACTCATCCTACTAAGCCTCCATTCATCTGGAATATTTCCTTTTGTTACCATAGTGCTCACTACCTCCCTTAGTTTTGCCTTAGATTTAGGACCCAAATTCTTCACCAGCTTGATTGGGATACCATCTGTGCCTGTCGACGTGCCACTAGGGACTCTTCGTTCCGCCTTTTCCCATTCTCTTTGTCCAAAATCCGCGATGTCAAAAGCTGGACTGATACTGCCTTCGGTTCTCCTATCTTCCACATGTACCCGTTCCCGAAATTTCTCCTCCATCACTGCTCCTATATATCGTATCGCATCATCTCCCTCTAATTGATCTCCCTGATGCGAGAGTATGAACCTCTGTCTAGCTTGCGTCGTTTCACCGAGTGAGTTCAAGTGCTCCCAAAACTTCTTGGCTGCGTTTCTATCTTTCTTGCTTACATTACTCATCCATTCTTCACCCTTTCTCTGAATTTTCGCATTGATCAAACTGGATGCCTCTCGGCGACATGTTATAAAAGTGTCCCATCTTCTTTTTACTTCCGTTTCCGACTCCCCACTACGCTTGGAATGCCTGTGTTCTCTAGAGGCTTCCTGACGTTTTTGTATCGCTTGCTTCACTTCTTTGTCCCACCAGCTTTTTGGTCTATGTCTTCGCTTCCCCTTTCGTTTACTCTGAACTTTGTCTAGTTCCAGAACAAAAAGCCCAGTTAGGCTCTCATAGGTCCAATCTGTATACCGTTGCCCTGAAACTGCTTCCTCTATTCTTTCAGCAACTATTTCCAACTCTTTGTCGCTGCAGAAAGTCTGCTTTGAATTATGTTGTCTAGTTTCAGCATTTACTTCTCTGGCAAAATTCAGCTTAATACGTTTATGATCACTACCAAGACTTTTGGAACCTTCTTCATCTATTTTCATTACTTGTAACTTACCATATATTTTGTGTGACATAAGTACGTAATCTATAGTTGAATGTAGATTGCCAGTTTCCCACGTTATGTGCCCGTCACACTTCTGACTGGTATTACATAAAACTAAGTCATGCTTTTCCACCAGTTCTAGTAATATGCTTCCAGTTGAGTCCGTATACCCATCCAGACCCTCGATATGGGCATTCATGTCTCCCATAATAATTATTTCAGAGCCTTCCCCTAGCTCACTAATGTCTCTTGATATGCAATCAATCATTTTTCTGTTTTCCTCTTTAGCACCTTTCCCTGTCCATAAGTAAACAACTCCAAGGAGTGTTGATTCCCCAGCGACTTTTCCTTTCAGCCACAAGTGTTCGGCGCACTCCTTTCTGATCCTTTGAAAGTTCATGTTCTTCTTAATAAATGCTCCAATTCCACCTCCCTTCCTCGTTCCCTCCGTTCTGTTGCATTCTTCCCACACATAGTCAGGGTTGCAAGGTGGCTGCTCCATGTCTCTGAGATGTGTTTCCACAAACCCATACACCACTAAATCCTCCTTTCTTAGTTGCTCCTCTACCTCTTCCCATTTTAACCTATTTCTACCACCCTGCATGTTAATATATCCAATGTCTGATTGTGTTGTTTGTTTATACCTGTTCTTACGTTTTCTCCTCTTTTTAACCCTGGGTGCCTCTCCTGACTTTGTTGGGTTTTCAGTTACTTCAGTACCCCCAGGGCCCTCGGTCCCCCCAAAAAAGCAGTCACCGTGCGGCCCATCCTATCCCCCACCCTGTAACCCGTGGCCTCACTGTAGTGAATGCCATCTGCAAAAGGGCGGGAGCCAGCCTCGTACACTTCCCTGTTTACTTCCATTACGTCGTACCGAAGCTGTCGACTCATACCCTTAATTACTCTGTTGGCTTCGACAACCCTCCTCTCCGTTACCCCGGACTGCCCCCGAACTTCTGGAATGGTGCACACAACCACGTGCACATTCTCAGACACGTCCCTCAGCTTACGCATTCCCACGTTTAGCTGCTTTCCGAGGTTCTGGCTCCTACCCTGGAGCACATCATTAAGCCCCGCGTGAACTATTACTAGGTTCCTTCCCTCCCGGTTATCCCACACCCCCTCACGTGCTGCGGTCATAGCATCCACCATACACTTCCCTGGCTGGACCTCTACGGTTACCCTCTGGTCTCCCTTCACCCTGTTCAGTACACCCCTCTTAACCCGTGCTACGTTAGAGCTCCCCACTACCAGTACCCTAGATCCCCCTGGTACCTGCGCGCCCTTGTCCTGCGACTTATCTGCTGTCACCTGACTGCCCGACGCCTGCTGCTCGAAGGCGCTATTGAGCTGAGGGACACTTAGCTCTCCAGCGTCGTCGAGCCCGCCGGTCAACAGGCTGGACTCCTGACCACCAGCGACCCCAGCCTGCGGACCGGCGGTTCGTCCCGCTAGAACTGACACTTCCTCCTTTCTTCCCTCGCTACTCTCACTCGCTCGAATTACCCCTTCCAGGCGCTCTACCCTACTATCACACTCCCTCTTACACTCCTCTAAACCCGCCTTCCATACTTCCCCCAGCTCTTCCACCTGCTTCTCGAGACCGACCCGCTGCTCCCTCTCATGATTAAGCTGCCTAGTCAGCTCCTCAACCTGGGCCTCGAGACCCACCCGCTTCTCTCCTTCTGCCTTAAGCTCGGCCTCAATCTCCCGAACTCTACCCTCCCATTCCCCAGTTACCTGCTGAAGCTTCACACAAAGCCGACACTCGAAACTCATCCCCTTCGCCTCCTCCAGACTCCCGAAACCGGTCTCCTCTAGGTAACACCACCGCCCACACCCCTCACACTGCACCAACTCGTCCCCACCCTTGTCCTGCCGACCCAAATCTAGACCCATTTCTAGACCGGGAACAAACCGTCACTTCCCGCCAAAAATTCAAACAGCCTACGTAACTAACTTCGTAGTAGCCTCTACTAATCCCAACTGCTGCTGTTCAAACCTAACACTGCTACCGCATAGTCACTTCCTATCAACTCTCAAAAAGAGAGAGAAAAGAAGAAAAACTGGCACTTAGCTTCGGATGCTCGAGGAGAACCAGGAAACACGTCCGCTCACCGCAACGGCCACACGGATGTGTCCACACGGATGGCGATGACACGCAGCGCCATGGGGTGGCAGTAGTTGAAACTGACGCGCCGCGGCCAATGGGAGCCTCCTTCCTTGAAACTATGACACGCGCCAGCCAATGGGACCTATCCATCAGATTTCGGCTTCACTGTCCTTCATTGATAGCTGGGAGACTAGGTGCCGTTTGGCTAGGCTTTTCGCGCGGCTTCGAAGCTGAGAGCCATCAGATCGCGGCTTTAGTTGGAGAAGGAGTTTAGGTGCCGCTTGGTGCGGCTTCAAAGCTGATGACGTCGGCTTGCTTCATGGGACAGTTAATGCTTTCGCATTTATAAATCTATGATGAAGTCGACCGCAGGGTAGTGCTAATGGACCACTATTGAGCCGCCGCGCAAGGGATGCCTCTGGTGTTTATAACGCAAGTGCACACCGGGTGATTTTTACACTGCGCAGCGAAAAGCTAACATCACTCAGTGTTGGGGAATTTCGCATAAAATTTAAAAACGCGTGAATGTTCATAAATGTTTAATTCACTTCCTATTTTTATATTTCATCGCCCAAAATATAGTATAAACGAATCAAAAAATATTCTTGCGGAATAAAAACAAACTTCGGGACACATAAAATCGTAGATCCTGAAGAGCTAGCTCCTCAACCGCAGTTACGTGCGCCGTTGGTGTCATAGTAAATAACTTAAGTAACAACATCATATTTCTTTAGTAGAGACAGAAACTCTCTATTGAAACAAAAACACTCCAACGGAAATTGACAGCAACATAGTCTGGCTAAACATTTTTTTTTCTAATTGACATTAATATAATGCAGTATCTTTTTACCGGCTTTGAATTACCGGTTTTTAAGGGTTCATAGAAGAAGTTAGGAAGACAATAAGGATGATCATATTTTGTCATTGCTGAACAAAATGAGAGAATTTTTCCTTTTTCCATGTTCAGAAAATTTTCCGGCGCAATGCAAGAAATGTTCCAAATTCAAGTGCTCACATTTTTCTCGTTTTGTGAAAATAGGTCAAAACATAAACTACGCGGTACAGAAGGCTTTATTCTAAAAGCTTTAATCTAAGATGTGTTAAAAAGTTACTGAAATATGCCTAAATTTAAGTGTTGTGCAGGAGGCAAAGTTTGTAGCTTTATTTACTTATAATATTGGCCTAAATTAAATCGATGCACATAATTCCGGTATACCAGTAGACGTGCTTTATACGTAAACATTTTTACGTTTTACCAAGGGGTATCACTTATTCTTGTGGCCCTCAAAAGCTGTCTTCGCGCAACTAGAAAAATAGACGAGGATTACTTTTTTTTTAACGAGGGAAACAGACGAGGAAACGTTTTTTTTAACGTTTTACAAAAGTAGTGTTTGTTTCCTTGTGTAGAAATGTTTGGCTACCAGATAAAAAATTTTGATTGAAAAAAAATATGCATTTTACTCCTCAAGGTAACCATTCAGTATATTTATATTTTCTAATAAACCACATTTCTACTAATACAAAATAAAGCAAATATCTTTTTCCTTTTTTCTTTTTGAAAAATCGCTCTTGAGATTTCTAGGTTTTCGAAAATTTTGTTTATTCAAAAGTTTAGAACTGGTTTTATTTCGTGCATATCTTATGGCACCTGTATTTATTAAGTTGAGCTGGATTTGAAATTTCGGATGATGTAGAGGTGATTAAAATATGCTGAATAGGCCACACATAAAAACTTGCCAAACGTCATTGAAGATACACAAAGGAGCAAAGTTAGACATTTAAAATAAATGTTCTAAAATTATATTTTGTTTAATTCTTCTGCTTAATGAAATATACAAGAGTATCGCTAAAGTGTATTTGGCCTTCATTTTGAGAAATGAGAAACTACTGAGCGGTTTAACATGCAATTCCCCATCAGCGACAATAACTCCAGTTTCTGCCTCGAACACTTCAATTGCCGATAATTTGAAAAAAAAAAAAACAATTAAAAATTAATTACTCCGAGCTTAACATTTGCGCGCTCTCTGTCTTTCATTCCAGAAATGCTCCCCAAAACTATTTTTTTTTTTGTAAATTTAAACTTTGAAACCAAAATAGTGCCTGAGTTGACATGAAAACACCCATATAAGAATCTCATAATGCAACTTCATTACGCCACGCATAGTAAGCACTCGCAGAAACACAATTAGCATATATTCAATAATCACTAGCCATTATAGGTACGAACTCAAGAGCATTCTTGTATCATGATATTTCAAAATTGTTCGACAAGATGAATTATGCACTTGACTGTCCTTTGTTGAAAAACGTCAGTTCTATTGAGTGACGGTACAAAGGTAACACACTCCAGCTGAATTTCAAGAATACTTCAGCGGGCGGCTCTATAGTCGGTTACAAGTTAAGAAGGTAGGACAAGCTCCTCCCACAAGCGTGGTGCGCCGGTTTCAAATCCCTCCGCAATCGAAAGAAGAGTTCACTGGAAACGCTCCTTGTTCCGCTTCAAAGGATAGATAATGGCCACAAAGTGGTGCCAACTTATCTCCGACCCCCACTTTTTAAGAAAGCGACCTTTGTATTCATCGGAGAAGGAACCGAGCCCCTGAAAGCAGCCTTTATATCAATCGGAGGGGGAAGCTAATCCCCGAAAGTCGTCTTTGTTTCCATCGGAAGGTGGAAGACCTAATCTCCCTCTCGTGGCTTCCACAATGCTAAGTCAAAGTCGAGAGATAAAGCAAATATGTACAGAAAGGCACGACCCTCCTCGCGCGTTGGCCGCAACGTCACGGAAACGATGGGACGCTATTGGATGCGGAGGTGGCGGAGGGATATATGATTCCCTTTGAGGGGCATTTGCCACTACCTTCTTGACTTGTAACCTACGATAGTGTTCGACAAGACCAGGCGTGGCCAAAACCCAGTTCGCAAGCCTCACGCGGTTCTTCGGGGTCCCGATATTGGTCCGTGGCTCTATAGTAAACCTACCCCACAACCGCAATATAAAAGAGAGCCATATAAAAAAAAAAAATAATGCGTAGTATGTTTTGTCAGCTTTGTACCAGTATTGGCACAGTGGACAAGGCCCTTGCTTCACGAATGGGGCTTTGTAACCGGGAAAAATACTGATCAATCGCTTTCTGAGTGGATTGTGCTGTGGTGCCCAACTCACCTGAAAAACAAAACTCAAACATTGCCACACTCTTTTTAGGTGCGGAGCATCTCTTGCTCGGGTCTATGTCCCGCGGCGTCGTAGTCCGCTCTCACACTACGCATGCGCAACTCTCCTCCTTCCCTCTCTCCAACAGCTGCTCGTTACTCTCTCCGCTCTCTCTCTCTACCAGCTGCGTGCACTTCGCGTGCGTTCGCTTCTACTCACACCGCGCGCGCATGCGCAACTCTCCTCCTCTAGTCTCCTCTCCTTCAAGTGTGAATATAAGCAGCGGTAGCGCGCTGCGCGCGTTCAGTTCAGCGCTGTTCACTCCACTTCACTCCGTTCTTCCGATGAAGTGTGATGGAAGCAACAGTCCCGTCAGTTAGTGAGTTGGCGCAAGCAAGCGTCAGCACCACCCCACGAACTAACAGCAACGCTACGTCCACTGAAGACAAAGTTGCGCAGCGAAGGGCACGCGACGCTGAGCGCAAACGCTTGAAGCGAGCGGCAGACCCTGAACTACGGCAACGAGAAGCGGCGTCCATTCGTCAACGTCGAGCGGCGGATGCTGAACTACGACAACGTGAAGCAGCGGCGGTTCGAGAACGTCGAGCGGCAGAACCTGAGGTTCGGGACCGTGAAGTTCAACGTAAACGTACGAAGCGAGCGGCGAAACCCGAACTTCGAGAACGGGAAGCCGCGTTGGTTCGTGAACGTCGAGCAGCAGAACCTGAGGTTCGGGACCGTGAAGTTCAACGTAAACGTACGAAGCGAGCGGCGGAACCCGACCTTCGAGAACGGGAGGCCGCGTTGGTTCGTGAACGTCGAGCAGCAGAACCTGAGGTTCGGGACCGTGAAGTTTAACGTAAACGTACGAAGCGAGCGGCGGAACCCGACCTTCGAAAACGGGAAGCAGCGTGTAAACGTCAACAACAAACAAAAATTACACCATCTTCCTGAGGGGAACCATGGGGTGATGCGGAGCATCGCGGAGTTTCCAACAACGTTCACGCGATGTGTGGTAACCAACGCAAGTTAACAACGTAATAACACGCAAGTTAACAACGTTACTAACAACGTTACTAACACCGTTAATAACACCGTTAATAACGATCCGCGATGCTCCGCATCACCCCATGGTTCCCCTCGGGAAGATGGTGTAATTTTTTTTTATATTTTGGCTTTTCTCATGGAGTATTTCGTTTTTATAGCTTTTTGATTATGTCCGTCTAACCACGTACGCCTGGGCTGTAGACCCTTACTGACGGGAAGTTTTGGCTCGTACCTTTCGTAAAGGTCTTGGCGTTCAAGTGAACTCCAAACTGAAGTGAAGCCAACAAGTGTTACACAAAGTTTGCTATTCACTGGGATGGCTTGGTGCGGTTCTGCGGGAAGAAAAAAAACATAATTATCAGCCCTCGTACTCTTTATTGTCCACTTGTTCGGCCGCGCCTCGAGTTTGCAGGTGTAGGGCAAAGCTCTGCGCCTCTTTTTTACAGGAATTCAATTAAAAATGTTAAGTGGAATTTTGTTCATACGGTTTATGAATGAACAGTTGGTCGTCATCGTTTTTTATAGTTATGATATAACTCTGTCCTTGTTGACCTATTTCTCATGTCTCTTTATACAGGAGGCTTGCATGTGACGTGTCATGTCTGCGCAAGGTGGACACAGTACGCTTGACTGTAAAGAGTTGCTCCGGCGCGCTTTCGAGATCCATTCGGTAAAACCTGCAAGTCTCTGCAAACGTTTTTATAGATATTTCTTTGTTTCAAGTGTCCAACGTCGCGGTTGCAACAAACTTGCAGTTTGATGTTTTAAGAGAAGGACATTATTAGTTCACTATCTTATCCACATCGTTACTGAATAACAGGCTGAAGTTGAGCTAGTTGGTACATAATGCAAAATAATACGGTCAGCTAGAACGATAGGGACAAAACACAGATAGGGAGAAATAGAGACATACACACCGCTGACTATCAACTCAGACTTTATACTTCTTCCTCGTCACTTTAACCCAAAGATTCACACCTAAAGTAATGCCAATAAATCGATCTAAAAAGTAACATAAGAAAATTAATTAAAAAACACTAAATTATTAAATTTGGTGAATTATACCTCCCTGACCCAACCCACAAACCCCCCCGACACATATCCCTCTTATTCTCTTTCACGGGGCCGTGTCACATTGCAAAAACTGCCTTTCTTTCTTGCTGACTGTGACGGAGGGAATGGACATTCGGTTGTGCAGCGTACTTTTCGAGTCTGTGGGTGACACCTTGGATGTCGGGGACAACCGCGAAGTTTTTTCGTGGAGTCTGAGTATCCAGATGTCATGGCCATTGAGGAAAGCGCCGATGACTGTGTGGGCATTCCCACACAGTCATCGGCG
Source organism: Ixodes persulcatus (assembly GCA_013358835.2). Taxonomy (NCBI): domain Eukaryota; kingdom Metazoa; phylum Arthropoda; class Arachnida; order Ixodida; family Ixodidae; genus Ixodes; species Ixodes persulcatus. The sequence goes on from JABSTQ010010839.1 coordinate 84,398, forward strand.
CTTTCCTCAATGGCCATGACATCTGGATACTCAGACTCCACGAAAAAACTTCGCGGTTGTCCCCGACATCCAAGGTGTCACCCACAGACTCGAAAAGTACGCTGCAAAACCGAATGTCCTGGTTTTGTGCTCGGCATTAAAAGAGAACTCTATGTGCCGCAGAGTAAATCAGGCCAAGAACCACCAGCCAGCCTGCAACACTGCGAACAGGACAAAGTACGCCACATGCCAGACTGATGTCGTCTGCCAGATCCCAATGTCATGCGGGAGCTGCTACACTGAGCAGACTCGACGCTTTATTAATGACAGAGCAAGGAGCAAGCGGCGTCGGTGCAGGGTATGGGGGCTGGGCACCTTGCAGCCTTTGCCGCACGTGCGGGTGCCGGCCAAGTTTTGCCAGCGTTTCTATTTTTAAAAGACACAGAATGGCTTTGCGCGCGAGATTCTCGAGGCCCTGGCCATTAAGGAAAGCACCGATGACTGCGTGAGTATGCCCTCCGTTACGGTGAGCAAGAAAAAAAGACAGTTTTTCGCAACGTGACACGGCCCCGTTAAAGGGATTAAGAGGGGATATGTGTCGGGGGGTTTTGTGGGTTGGGTCAGGGAGGTATAATTAACCGAATTTAATAATTTAGTCTTATTTAATTTATTTTAGTACTGTTAGTTTTTACGTTAATTTATTGGCCTTACTTTAGGTGTGAATATTTGGGTTAAAGTGATGAAGAAGAAGTATAAAGTCTCAGTTGATAGTCAGCTGTGTGTATGTCTCTATTTCTCCCTGTCTGTGTTTTGTCCCTATCGTTCTTGCTGGCCGTTATCTTTCACACTTCGTTCCGCTCTGACATGTATTCATTGAGTGTTCCTTTCAAAACGATAAACTTGTAATTTATGTGTAAGACAAAATACACTTTAGTGCTGGGATCAAGTTTGATTCCCTCGTCAAAGAAGTTCTCTCGGTCAAGGCGGAAAACGCGTCTCAGCTTCTGCATCTGTCAAAAAACACGGAAATTCCACGTCGTTTTACTGCCCAAAACGTTGAGACACGGCCGACTACAATGCCGTCTGCGCAACCCAGTTCTTACTCAGCAAGCTTCGCGGAGGTTCTGGGGAAATATTCACCAGGCAAGTTCGTTGCATCAACTACTCTGGACGCGTCCTGAAGCAGATTTACTTCCGCCCATCTGCGTAGGACATCTGCATTTGCTGCGGCTGTTGGGTCCTCCGTACTGCCGTCAGCGGTGACCATGCAGAAGGCGTCTACAGATGCCGATGGCTTCACGCTCATCCAGCGGAATAAAATAGTCAAGCCATGCTCAGCTTCCTGCGCAAGCAGTAATCTATCGTCAGCTCTAGAGCACCAAGGATCAATGCGCTTTTTGTTTCGTGTCTCAATCCTGACACTACGTGTAGTGATGTTGGGGAGGTGGTAACTGCAGTTTTGAACAGAGAATATTTTACGTGCACCAAGGTAAAAACTAGACCCGAAAGCTACTCTTAATTTCGCATTGGTGTGAACGAGGATGACTTCGACAATATGAACAATGCAAACGTTTGGCCAATGGGCTCCCTTTTTGGGCCTTTTTCGACGTTGCACGGCGCAATGATGATCGTGACACAGCTACGCCCAACTAGCTTTTAAAATTAACTGTACAGTGTTTTATCAAATTGTCCGCGGGCTGCGTACAAAGGCTAATACTTTTTTTGAATGTTGTTCTAAGTGAATACGATATAATTGCATTAAGTGAAACTTGGTTAAATAGCTCATTTGCATCCCTTGACTATTTCCCTCTCGAATACTCAGTGTTTCTTTGGGATCGAGATTATGAAAAAACTTTCCGTTAAATTTGGTGCTACAGTAAGAAACATTTACGGGCTATTCGGAGGTTTGATCTCAAAATCGAGTGCGAATCTGTTTGGATTGAAATATCTCTTCGTGATAACAATAGCTTACTTATTGGCACTTTTTTTACTCCTAATGTCGACGGATCTAAGGTGTCTGACCAATTTGATATGCTTGGAGATAAACTGGGTGTGAGTCAACATCTTATACTCATACTTAGTCATTTCGATATTCCTGAAATAAACTGGAATTCGGATAATTCTGCACTGTCTGCTCATACTGTTAAAGCGAATGCCCTTTTTTCATTTATTAACCTTCTCGGATTTACCCGAATAAATGGTCTTCATAACTCAGCAGGACATGTGCTAGATCTGGCCTTGGCCAACTTTCCTATCGACAGCCTGATGTCTGTTGCCAATCCGCTTGTTCTACCGGATGTTTGGCACGTTCTTTTTTCTGTTTCCTTTATGATGTCAGTAAGGAAAATAAAGCACGAAAAACCCCGAGTCGCTTGCTTTCTCAAGACGCGATTACTTTGGCCTTTATCAATATTTATATAACGCAGATTGGGCTTCCAGATATAGTATGACCGATGTAAATCGTGCCAATGATGCGTTTACAAACTGTATCGTATATGCACTAAAAGGTTCGTTTCCAAAAAGCGTCCTTACACAAGTCGTTATCCGCACTGGCTCTCCAAGGAGCTTAGATCAGTTCTAGAAAAAAAATGCATTGTAATAGGAAATATAAGGTCGCACATTCCGCTTCTTGGTACATAAAATTTTCTGAGTCACGTGCGCTAGCTAAGACATTATTGAAGCGCGATAAAATATTACAGTGTTAGTCAGTTGAAGGTAGCTTAAATCGTGACCCAATGCGTTTCTGGCGATATGTAAAGGATCGCACAACTACAACTTCGTCATCAATAAACATAGCTGACTCGTCTGGTCATATGCTGTCTGAGCCCGAAGATGTATCGAATGCTTTCGCGAGTTATTTTTCGTCTGTTTATAATTGCGGCCAAACTGGACTGCCTGTTCCCGGCGCCAGTGATAGTGCTAGTGATCACCTGTCAATTTTAGCTTTTGAAATTATTGATATTGAATTTGCTATCAGAAAACGGAAGCCAAAGTTATCAGTTGCATTTGAGGGTATCCCAAGTTTCATTGTTAAAGTAAGCTCCTCTAATTTTGCGCCCGTCTTAACGCATATTTTTAACTTGTCTTTGCAGAGCTTTACATTGCCTTCCCTGTGAAAGAACTCTATTACAGTGCCAGTACATACGAATGGCAGAATGGATAATGCAAGAAATTACAGACCTGTGTCGTTGTTACCTTCCTTTGCTAAGATATGTTAAATTCTTGTGTTTGAGCATTTTTCAAGCTTTTTAAGCATGAGGTAAGCCCTTCACAACATGGCTTTGTGCGTGGAAGGTCTGTTAAGACAAATCTGACGTCCTTTTTTTTAATTTGTTTCACCTACTGTGTGTCAACGTGACAGGTAGACGTTGTATATTTTGACCTTTCTGAGGCCTTTGATCTGGTAGACCATTTGCTCCTTACACAGAAACTAGAATCCTACGGTGTGGGTGCCTCTCTTTGTTTCGTGTTTCTAGATCATTTGTCTAATAGACACAATTTTGTTCGTGTTCTTGGCCATCACTCCCGGCCTTATGTTTCTCCTTCGGGTGTGCCGCAAGGCTCCATACTTGGGCCCATATTTTTTAATGTTTTTATTAATAATTTGAGCTCAATTGTTTGCAATTAGGTCGTCTTGCAATATGCAGATGATGCAAGTTGTTTAAGAAGATCATATGCTTGGAAGAGTGTGACAAACTTATGGAGGATGTTAGGCGCGTGTGCAATTGGTGTCGTGAGAACAAGCTAACGCTCAATACTTCTAAAACCGTTATTATGCCTTTGTCTAGAAAGGTAGCAAAAATAAACTTTTTTCTACCAGATTGACACTAATACGCTGCGAAGAGTCGAGTGCACGCGTGATCTTGGTGCATACATAGACTCTTCGCTACACCTTACTGTACATCTTAACAATCTTATAAATGGCTCTTTTCTTAAGCTGGGTGTAATTTGTAGAATCACGCGCGAGTTCTCCACGTCAACCTGTATTCTACGGTTACATTTCTCGTTAATCCTGTCCAAGTTGGAGCTTTCCTCTGTAGTCTGGAATTGTATTTGTTTTATGAGCTAAAAAATGTTCGAAAGTGTTCAAAAGTTGTTTTTTTCGAATTGTTTATGATCTTTACATTGGTCTTACTGTTTATTATTCTTATGCGAGACTGTTGGAACGATGCAAATGCCCTACTTTGAGTTCCAGACGGCGTGAGCCCGAACTCGTCTTCCCATATAAATGTATTCATCGATCAATTCCTTGCCCAGATCTCACATCTGCTATTATCATTCCCGTTCCGAGTCGAGTTTTGCGGGTTTCTCTAACTTTCCATGTTAATCACATCATCCCAAACAGTCCTATGACCCGTATTCAACACTTCTACAATACCCTCAGTGGAGCAGATATTGATGTTTTTAACCCAAATTTCGTGGCATTTAGGATTTTTGTAACTAACCTGTAATCATTTTTTGTGCATCATTATCAAGGCCTCAAGCTGTTCATGAGCACAAAAAATAACCACATGAATGAATGAATGAATCTTGACTGTTTAAAGGCACGTAATAAACCATCTATCATACGAACGTACCAACTACTTGCAGGATTATTTCGCTAAGTGTCAACAGTTGTTAACACTTTCAAGCACTTGGCCAACGCCTAAAATGTTTACCATGATTCACTCGGCACTAATATTAGTGCCACGTCATATGTGAGCGCGCAGTAAGTTGATCCTAAATGAAATAAAACAGGCGACTATTCCCTAAGAAATCTGCTTATTGAAGGTGACATCTATAGTTACGCCAAGATCTCCTCTCACGCAGCAACGCCGAAACAATAAACACATGCACCGAAGCTAACCTATTTTCTAACAGAAGGGCAAGTGCAAGCAGAAAAAGGGGAAACAAAACAGTGATGATACCAGCACGAAAAGTGAATAGCGACGCCATTTGTTTAAGTTAACCCCCTTTTTCTTTCCCCTTCTTTCATTTAAAAGATTCTCCATTCCAAACCAAAACAAACGAACAGACTGAAAACCGATCGAAGGAAGCTGTAACTCGTCGATCGCAGGGTTAGGGTATACAGCATGCTGCTTGATGTTTCTGTTAACGCGAAGCGTTCTTGTTCGCGAAGTAGTGACGGCCTGTGGTTCGCACACGGAAACTGAGTGGCGCCGCGGGTTCCGACGCCGCGTTCCGGGGTTCCTAGCCCGGGCGCTGACCCTACGCCGCACAAAGGGCCTCCGCTGTCGGGTGCGCAATATCTGCGTCTTGCTTTTGTCCCCTTCGGTCGCTGGTCGACCCGAATTCCCTCGGCGGCTTTCGCGTATTGCTTTATACTGGGAGTCAGCATTTCTTATAACTACGAAGTATAGAAACTATGTTTAGGATTAAAAAAAGAATAAAAAAACAGTCTTCGATGTGGTAGTCAACGTGAAGTTGCACTGTTCTCACTGCCGCAGCGCAGGCGGTTTTTCTTAGGTCTTAACATGTTATCTGCCCTGTCATTGGCCGAGCTTCTCCCCTTAGGCTGCAGCGATTTGCTCTACCGAGTGCTTCGCGGGAGAACAGTCGCTGCAATTTTTGTTTTTGAGAGCGCGTTTTTTCGAGCTTTATTTTTTCTTTCAATCTAGGGAAGGGGGTGGAGGGGGGAGGGTTCCTGATTATCATTTGTTTAGCGGATTAGGGGTTTTTAACGTAACTTTTTCATTGAGGAAAAAAATATCGGTGTTTATTGAGGTTTATATAAAGAAACCAAAAAAGGAACACGGACATGGAATTCCCCGACCCCGAGGGACCATACGCGTGATCCCAAAAATTGAAAAACGACCCAGTGTATCTTTTTCCAACCTCCGATAACGATACCCAATTAAGATGCGATGCATGCGCATCTTTAGTACTTTGTACTTGGTGATGTTAAATAAACTTTGATTAAGTTGTCGATAAAGTAACGGTATCCCCTTAGTAAATATAAATACACAAAATATACTTAGTACAATAAAAGTGTACTTTTAGTAGGGCAGTCTATTAAAACTACTTTTTAAGCGTACAATAAGTGTTCTTCTATTTTGTATTGAAAGTACATAAGTAAATGCAAAAATGAGTACCTGTACTTGGGCATATTTGAGCTGTATTGAAACTGTACTATAAATGCATTAAACGTAAGCCGTTGATGTATTGTCATAGTATTTTTTTTTTGTAAATATACTATAAATGAATTGAAGGTTTTCTATAAGTTTACTTCGAGTTTATTTAGATTGTGCGGAATATGTTCTAATAAACTACAATAAGTTGGTTGCAAATTATAGAGAGTACATGCCACCTCAATTAGATGTGAAACTTCTATTTGTGTTGTTTCGTTTTTGTCGTTCACCGAAAAAACAAAAGGTCAGTCGGGTGAGGTGTGAGGCTTCCTGAAGTATGAGGGGTGATCAATAAGGTTTACCTTACTCAGATATTTCCCAGGAGCGTGTAACTTTTCACTATCGTCCCTACCGGCTGCGATGCACTTCCGCTTCCGGTGCACTGTTGTGCATGCAGTTGTAGAAGATTGAGATTGACTGTTGACTGCACCAACGGCGCACCGCATCGGTAACCTCGTCGGTGGACACAAATCGTGTACACTTCAGATGTTCCTTTGTCTAGGAAAACAGCCAAAGCCTAATTCGGCAAGGTCCGGAGTGTAAGGCGAATGGGGCAAAACATCTTGGGACATGCAGTTCCTTGAGAGCGGCATTTGTCTTGTTAACAGCCGCCCTCAATCTTCTACGACGACATGCGGAATGTACTGAGCCTGTAGCGGAAGTGCGCAGAACTGCTCTGCTGCTGTGAAGGCCATCACAGCAGCAGAGCTACTTCAGTGAAGTCATGCAGCTCCAGTGAAGGTCGTCACACGAGCAGCGCACCTACCAGCCCATTGCGAGGGGTGTCAGTGTGCGCAAGATGTTTCTAGCCTAAACATCCTGGAAAGATATCGCAACAAGTTCGCTCGATAAATTCTGGAGGTTCTTGCTCTCGACGCGATGGTGGAAAATTGTGTGAGTGGGCCTTCCATCGTGCTATATCACGAGAAGCGGTCTATCTGAGAAGGGACGCCGCAATGGTGCATGAATGAAACACAAGGCATATGGCTCGTGTATACGAGCACAAAAGGATGAATACGCCCCTCAATTAAACAATATGTCAAAATGATTTGTAGATACAGACAATAAAAAGAAATTGAAACGCAACATAAAGAACAAAATATTTTTTTAAGTAAACAGTTGCGAGCCCAGCAGTGTGCATGCCTTTTCTGTCCCTCTCTCTACGTAACCTTGCTTCTTGCTTAGCTGGCACCGTAAATAGCAGTAAACCAACTAGTTTAGCTTGGATAAAGCCGTCGAAAGATACCTACCTAAAACCCTTGAACGGCCCCTTTGTGTACGCTTGCCCCCCTCCCCCCTCCCAAACCCCCAATCTCCCCATAAATTTCCCAAGGATTTTTTTTTTTTTTTTACCAAAGAAATAAGCTATTGTTGGCCGAACACTCATTATCCGTCCAAATGAAGAGCAGCGGTTCGAATCAGACGCGAAGGCTTCGGATGTGAATATTATCACATTCAAAAGTTCTAACTGATTTTCTAAAAGCTTTATTCCGAGAATGGAGCACGTATTCGGCCACTGGCATCATTCAGCGCCATGTATTCGAGAGCTGCATTGACCGCCATTTTCGCATTGAAAATGTAAGAAAACACCTTAAAACTTTCGAAAAAGATAAATATTAGTTCTGAAGCTCTGATGTCTGGCTCGTTTCGCTGGCGCTATATTTGGGCTTAGAATGATCGTTAGAAAATTCGTAATATACTTTTGCAGTTAAATAAATTAATTTTGTTAATTTTAAGGGGACACCGGTACTTCTTTCGCATGCCAAAAGTAACCTATCCAATGCCGAAAATCAACCGAAAATGGTGCCAACAGTCTGGATGAGATGTGAAAGTTTCAGGACCCACTTGTGACATTTCATGATAAAGTTATCAGCGAATTTCGGAGATACTGAACCTCATTTCTTCATTCAAAACTTACTAAAAATCGTTTCATAGTTGTTTAATTAGTCAACTCTAAAACTCTGGCAAGTCAATGCTTTCGGGAATCCATAGTTTATTTTTGAAATGTTTAAAATACGCTTTGCTTTTCGCACTGTCATCTGATAATTCTGTGTAACAAGGGCTTTGAAACTGACAGCCCGGAAAATTACCTCCTGTAAAGCTTCATTTAACCAGGCTCCCAACCGGCACTGGCCATTAAGCGACGAATGTCTCAGCCTTTTCATCAATTTGAAATTGGCAATCGACAACGCAGCAGACACCTAGAAAACGAACAGATAAGTACCTTCACCTTGCCCCTAAACCGTTTTATCTATTCTTCGAGCCACAACGGGGTGGCAGGGTCAATGAAGTAATTATCAACGCACTATTTAGAACTCTCACAAAGGAAACATAAATTTCTTGAATATTTTCTGCAACCATGCCGTGCGTGCCATCGGTGCGATTCCTGTAAACATGAACCACTTAGAGCTAAATTGTGATCCGTTGGGAATACGTTGGGACCATTTGAAGGTGAAGGGGAACCACTTGTAAAAACCTTTTAAATATTTACATGGTGAAGGTCTTGTTAGATCCAAGCCTGGATGCATGTCCATGTAAAATCGGTAATGGACGAGGTGTGACAGAGGCTTTCTGACATAAACCCGAGAGCGGTGCCGGAAACTGCAGCTCGTTAGCCTGGAACAGTTTCTGCAGCAGCAAACAAAACACAATGATCCCACTTTTGTTTTCTCAACATAATTGTTTTTTTTTTATGTTGTTGCTACACTAAACGGTTTTCACGTCAGTCCTCGCCCATTTTTTACGTGTCGAAGGCGCTCGGCTTTTCTGTCTTTTCAGTCCACGCGCCCGCAAAATGAAATTGTATTTTATTTATATTACGGTAATCAATTGTGACAAAAATATATAGTTTGCGTTGTATAAAATTTAAAAAAAGGTGTATTTTTTTACAATTTGCGATCGAAATTGAAGACGAGTGGTTTACGTTTACTTCGCCCAATCGCGCCACCAGCCTACAAGAATGGCACGGTTAACGTGGCTGAAGAGCTGGATTTGTTTCAGTCTCGGGCATTGCTGACATCGGTCCTGGTGTGATTTTTGTTGTATCTGTCAAATCAATTTGCGCGACGCGCCAGCGCGAATTCGGGCTCGAATTTCGTCAGCAGTGCCTGAAAGACACCTGACTTCTATTTAAACTGTTAAACTGAATTTCGTATATTCTTCGTGGTCCCTTTTAAAATCCTCACCGCGGGGATCGCAAAGCTTGATGACAAAATTCTGGGGATTGCATTATTGCCAAAACCAACAATGCGAACCAAACAACTTTGTCATCAAGCTTTTGGAAAAACAAAAAAAGAAAAACGTCAGCTTTACTCCTAAAATTACGTGGCGGCAAATAATTTTCTTGATTACTAGCCGTGCGGTCAAGTAAATTTGGGTACTGCTCGTACCAGTAAGCTTGTGTCAAATGACAATTATTTCACCTAATATCATTGGGCGGCCCTTTTACTACCAAGGTGTATAAATTCGTTTATGTGGCGACCCAACTGGAAAACAGATGTTTAGGCAGGTTTGTAGCACACTATGTCCCGGCCAAGATTCCTCAAAAGGCATTGGTAGTTCAGGGACCCCAGGGATCAGGTCGAGGACAATGGCCATATCAAGAGATCCCTGACAGAACGGTGCCGGGCTTCGGACCCATGACAGAACGTTTGCTGGCTTCCGATCCGCTCGCCAAGAAAAAAACACGGTTTCCTCCCACGCCAACCTTAGTCAGTCTACCAGGAGGCCCCCTGCGACTATGATTCCTGGAGCGAATCTCCCACTGGTGTGTTCAGCGCATCCTCAGAACTGATCAGAAAAATAGAATGCCAGAAAGACAAAGACAAGTGGAAGACTACACTGGACCAGCTCTTGTCCTGTGTAGTCTTCCACTCGCCCTTATATTTCACACTTTCTATTTTCGTAATGTTCATAACCCACAAGGCGAACATATTTTTTTCTCAGAGCTAGTCCCATGTATTCCGCCTACTGAAGTCATAAAAATCCATGTTGTATTTTGCGCAGACGGACGCGCAAACGGATAAAACAGACACCTGTTCTTTTCTGGGAAGCTGTGCAGCCAGACTTTAGGGGGGGGGGGGGGGATGAGGGTAACGAAGCAAACAAGATAAAACGCTGCGCGACGAGAGCGCCCTTGCATCCGCTAGCCTTTGCTTCCGGCATCTCAGCGACCAACCAATAGGCTCGTGCTTGTGGCGCATTTTGTTGCAACTTCGGAACCGTTCTTCATGCATGGGTGGGATAGGACGCTAAAAACTAAAAGAGTCAAAGACCTATTCTAGGCACAACACTGTAACTTCCACCTGCTTTCTCAGTCCGCTTACCAAATTTAAGGTCTTCAGATTCTGAGTGCAGAAAAAGTGAAAAACGCATCGGTTGCTGAAGCGAAGCACATCGCAAAAGGCAATTTTTAAAAATGCCTTGAAACGAAGCTCTGCACCTGCATGATGAAATTTCACATAATTTAAGTATTTATTTCATGAACCAAAAATAGCAGGCACATATTTGACGAAGTGGCATGGAACAAGATACGTGATATAAAAGTGTAATAAAAATTAACCAGCGAGGTTTGAAACGGACCGGTGGAAACGGCGAGACCTGGCCATACCGACCTGGGCTACGACGATCCCGGGGTGGTTTCGCAGCGAGACTCGGTCAGCGAAAGCCCTGAATAGCTAGCCTACGCAGCGCTGGCGTGGGAAGGATGATCCGCAGGCCTGGACACGGACTCCGACTGTGAGCTCTGAACGACGGCCGACACACAAGGGTCAGTGGTCCCGGACTGCCGGATCTCGATGACGGGCAACCTGGGGCAACCAAACCCATTCGTTGACTTCTCGTTGTGTTATGTCACTCCCTGGCTGACGAGCGAAACGCATACTGACCGGGCGGCAATTGTTAGTAAAGCGACCTCCATAAATAACCCCACAGACTAAATTTATCGACTGACACGAATTACTTCATTATACTACTGAATGAAAAGCCCAATAAATAAACCTGTTAAGCCAGAGTGACTACCGTGACTCGCGCCGTTTTGACCGGTACTAATCAGAGAAGCGATTACATGCACGGTATACTTGGAATGAAGAGCGTGCTGGTAAGGATAATTTAAGTAATGGAAAGGACATAAAACACAAGGACGGACAAGATGATTTCCCAACGGTCAGTGGACGTTTAATGAAAACTCCGACGGGCCGGGGTTTTTTTCCTGAAGAAGGAAGAGGGTGTGCGCATGGAGTATAATTGGGGGGGGGGGGGGGGGGAGATGGAGAAGAGATGGGAGGAGCCTAAAAAAATTGGTGAAGGAGAGAGAAAGGGTGGTCATGGCTGAGGTTCTGGTCGAAGGAAGTCAAGGTCAGCCTCGGAGAGGCCGAGGGAAGGAGCACCGAAATTCGTTTGGCTTGGACACATTTTGAAAGCCTCGAGTATTTCGGGTCCGTATCTCGATTTGTGCGAAGCCATCACGGATGTGACCTCAAAATCGGCGGAACAAAAGGCAAAAGCGGCAACGTGTTAAGCAATAGGATGACGGCTCGGGATGGAGAGGTTTAAGGCGGCATTTCTTACTTTATTGGCGTGCTCCCTAACACCAAAAAAGCAATTGGTGACGCCCTTGTGGTGGAGAATATTTTAATGCCTGCACTGAATAAGTATTGCGTCTAGCTAATGCCTCTCATTAGGGGAGACAGTCCACGAACATCTCAACATGTTCAACCATCTTAAAACTCTGCGAAGATAGGTGTTAGGATTCTCGAAACCTTAATAGAACTGATGTGGACACTGGCCAAATGATTGCCTTTAAAACGTATGGGATATATTGAAAAACAGCGCGAAAACCACTCGGTCAAAGAGAAGAGAACACACAGGACGAGGCGCTGACTATCAACTATATATTCAGAAGACACACAGAGAAATTCACGTGAGGACTGCGTCTTCTTTTCCTCTTCCACCAGTCATTCGTCAACATTATAAATCATATCAAATTAAAACACACCAGCACAGTAAAACACACCAGCACAAGTATCAGTCATCGCGTCTTCTTCCTCGTTTCTTCTTTCTTCGATCTTCAATCTTGATCTTCTCTAGTCAACCCATGTCCAAAAAAACCATCTCACTGTCCACTAGGTGAATGGATGGTTGGCTCACGCACCCGGGTTTTCGTTTTGCTATATGGTATGCTTCTACTAACTCCCTCGATAGCCTATCTTTGTGTTTAAACAGCACGTTTGTGTCACAAAACCTTGGCTCACATCCACATTCACGGCAGTGGACAGCTAAATGAGAGTACGCGCTACCTTTTAATGAACTGTAGTGTTCACGTAGACGGATGTTTAGGCAACGCCCCGTCTGACCTATATAGCAATGTCCGCATGAGAAAGGTATTTCATAAACGGTCCCCGGTGCACATGACACGAACCTCATGCCATGCTTGACGCGACATCCAAAAATTTCTGGCTTACCTTTCCTGTCAGCACGCTTCTTATCCACGTTTATAATCCTGCTCAGTTTGTTACGCGCTTAAAAAATTTACGTTGACCCCATACCTTGAAGCGACTCCCTTTAACCCGTGTGAAAGACGATTGATATACGAAATAACGGCGACGTTCGTTTTGTCGATCTTGGCTTTTTCGTTGTCACGTTTTCTGGAATCAACCTTGATGTACCGAGTCACCTTCTCACAAGCTGAAGTAATAACTGAGTCAGGAAAATTAGTTTCTTAGTCCAGCGACCTGTGCTGAGAAGCTTTCTTTTATCTTGCGATAACAGGTTTTTGTCAACGCTGACTGTAAGCAAGAATACGCAATACCATTTTTTACGAGCTTTGAGTGTGCCGAACGATAGTCTAGTAATTTCTTTGTGGATCTGGGGTGGTGCATCCAGCACACATGATCTTCTTTCACGTCGACTAGGATATCTAAAAACTGGATTTTGTACTACTTAGGAATCTCGGAGGTGAAGCGAAGTCCTAACCCTTCCTCAGCGAACCTCTTTAACACTTCACTCATTGTTCTACTAAAATCTATTTTCTCTACGAAAACCAAGTAATCGTCTACATATCGGACAACTTTTTTGGTGTTTTTCGCTAGCCTGTGCGCAAGGGCCCTATCAACTTTATCTAGAAAAATACTGCTCAGCATAGGTGCCACTCTTGAACCTATACAAACACCTGACTTTTGTACATATACGTTATCCTGCCAATCGATAAAAGTGGATTTTAGATACATAAACAAAAGCTCAAGGAACCCTTCTACTGAGACTCCACTTTTGGTTCTAAACCTCGTTTCATCGTTGAGTTCAAAAATACATTCTTTTACGCTTTTCATGAGCTCATTACGGGGTATAGAGTAATACAAATCTTCGACATCTATGCTAAATGCGCTACATCCCTCTGGATTGTTGTCTTTTAAGAATTTTATAACAGACAATGAGTTTGGAATGTTAAATGGGTCATCGATTTGCAGTGAGTTGAGGTGAGCTTGCAGATATCCTGAAAATGCCCTGAGCCAGGAATCTCGCTCCGACACTACTGTGCGAAATGATATTTCTGGTTTATGCGTCTTTGCGGTAAAAAATACCTCTAACATAAGGTTTTTCTCTTTCTTGGCTTCCGCTAAGACCTTTCCCAGGTTTAAGCTACTTAGAAGCTTTAAGGCTTGAGCTTTAACCTTTGCTGGCTGTTCTGCGACCTGCCTAAACTTCTTTTGTACAGCTGGGTTAGCCTTCTCTTTAAAATTACCTTCCGGCAGAATAACAAAAAAGCCCTCTTTGTCGGACAACAGAATACGTAACCCATTACTTGTCAGATAACCGAAGTTTTGCTTTGAGCCGGGGTTGGACCGGGTAAATAAACTAGTTTTATCACGGTCAGTGTCAGGGCGGGTAGCGGAGGAACAAAGGCCTAGATGCATCGGGGAGTGCGTGGGGATATTGTCAAAAAACGAAGGGAAGCCCCCTAGAAGCAGAAATTTAGAGCCGGTTATCGGTTATCTGACAAGTTGACTTTAACTTGACAGGTCGGCCAATCTTTAATAGAAAGCCAACTTAAAAGCTAAATATAGTCAAAGTTGTTGCCCCTTTTTGATATTCTGGTGACTTTATTCAGCAGCTTTTTAGCGATAAAAGCACCATTTGTTTTAAGGGAGTTCTGCAGGGCGTCATTTTACCCTGTTGCTCCCAAGGTAAACTTCGTGCCTCTCAATACAACTCACACTTCCCGAACTTCGTTAGCAGTTTCCAAAAAAAAGATGCGTCCTATTTTCGGAGGTACCTGTCTATGTTTGGCTTTGACGAAGTCATTTATCCCGACGGAATTGTCTGTATAGCGACGAATACGGCTGGTGAAAGAAAGACAATTTTGTCGCGTTGCTTCTGCTTTGGTTCGGATCTCCCTTGACACGCGAGTGATTTAATTGGTTTGGCATGCATCTATTGTGGATTCTTCATTTGCTTAGGTATGGGCTCGCCACTTACGCGTGCATATTTATGTGTAAGAGTGTTCCGCTGCTTCCTGAATGAAGTTATCTCGAGCGTGTCGCTAAAGTTGCAATTCTGCACAGAGCCTGTAGCACGTGGGACGAACACGAACGTCATTATCTTTGCTCGAGCGCGCAAAACGTACCGTCACCGGCCATATGGGCTGCCCCGGTCGAACGCCGACCGAAGCAGCAAAAATCCCGAATGCGGCGCGTCGAGCTTTGACGCGTTCTGGGATACGGGCTATTGGGTACCAAACAATTCTGTTATCAAAGGGGCGGACGCAGGAAGTTTAATACCATTCCGCGTTTTCGAATGTGAATCTGAAGCACGGCCGATTACAATCCCGCTGGCGGTTATAGGTAAACGCAGACAGCTTAAGAAAATTCTTCACAGCATATTATCTCTGACGTGTTATATGCTACACTTTTTATTTGCAAAACCGGTTAGTCATTTTAAATATTCCCTACTCGAAGAGAAATCCTACGCACAGGCTTTCTTAGACTCTTCCCTAAGCCTAGGCAAGAAAGTGACAAGCGTTTTTGAAATAATTTATTTAATTTGTAAGGATATGCTATTTATAACAAAAACAAAAATTTTGTATCAAGGCAGAATAAAAATTCAGGCACTTTTCAAGAGCGCGTTTTATTGAGGAGACTCTACTGTACTGCGCTCAGTAGTGTGTTGCTTCGCCAAAGGTACGGAGAACGTCTCGCAAGCGTTTGGGATGAGAGTCATATAAAGTTGGGCACAGGTCTGGGCTCTCTCCCAGCTTGTCCCATTCTTCGGAGACGGCCTCCGAAAGTTTATCTTTAGAATCGTGGTGCAGCTGACGCTTCGAGAGATTCCTCTTTGTAATTCCCCAGACATTTTCAATTATGTTTAAGTCCGGGGACGTGGTCGGCCACGGAAGCTGGGGAATACACAGGTCCTCCAGCGTCTTCTAGACTTGTGCACTGGGCAGTTGTCCTGCTGCAAAATGAAGAGTTCGGTCGAGGCCCATTCATAATATATATCAGCATGGCGTGACCTGAGATTTCGCCATACTTTTTTTGCAGTCAGCCTTCCGTCAATTTTAACTAGAGGCCAAATCCCTGGCAACTTAGGCGCGCGAAACATTGGCAGAGGAGCGCCCGCTCTGTTCAACCGGGAGCGTGCATTTGGCGTCATGGCTGTGAAGTAAAGACATAGCAACTAGCAGCAATATTATTGTCCCATAGTTATCAAAAACAGTAAAACAAAACGCGTTAAGCTCCACCGTAACTCAAGCATATTTGATCGTTGTGTTGTTAGTGTCTTTCATGCTTTGCTTCTTCGTTTCAGACACATCGGTTAAGCACACAATCTTTAATATAAACTAAGGCACGTGAAATAATGGCTTGACGAGTTTAGACATCATTTAGATCCAATCAAACTGATAAGAACATTTTCGCACTACTTTTTGTTCGATTTCAACAGCTCTCACTAGTAACCAACGTTTTATGGTTTCTGTTTAGTTCAGTCTCTGATATGATCGGGTATATTCTGAAGATTTTATGCTAACAAGATCTTACCCCTGAAGTCAGGCCGCCAAACACGTCGTTTCTGGTTCCATACAGTGCAGAATGTGCACTCGTCGGTGAACACAATTATCTTCAATAGATCCAGTGTCCATGTGGAATGCTCCCGAACCAACTCAAGAAGCAGCTGCTTACGCCTAAATGTAAAAATTGGTTTCTGGCGTGCCACGCCCGAGCGAAGTCCAGCTCGTCGAAGTCTTCTTCCTATGGTATTTTCGCTCACTCGAAGTCCGTGCTCGTGCTATATCTCTTTAATTGTAATTGCCGGTTTGTCAACCACCGCTGCAATTATCCACTGATCCTCACCCAGAGTTGTAGAAGATGGCCGACGTGCGTGCGGTGCATCGTGAATGCGGCCTTCGCCGCGGAAAGCGCAGACAATCCGAGTGACGGTTTTCACATCGCAACCAACACTCGAAGCAACGTCTTGCCTGCCTTGTCCAATTTCAGCAAGCGCGATTATTTTATGTCTTGTCTCCTGCGGAACACCTGAAATAGCACTGCAACTTTGTGGCAACCGGAATAATGATTTCGACTTTCATACCCCAACACACGTCTAAAATAGACTTTTCACACAGAGCGTGAATCATAAGCGACCAATCGGGTTGCACCTTTCATTTAAATTCATTGTGAATCATCTCGACGATAAAATCCATCTGTGCTTATCTGTTAACAATGGCGGCAAAATAGCATGACTATATTCAGGTGTGCAGAAGCGTGTGAAGTTCGGCCGAAATAACATGATCTTTTGTGTTCATCAAAAAAAAATTAAGGAACAAAGTTTTTGTTTCTAGAAGCGACAAGTTGCATGCTCTAAGAAAATTAAATGAAAACATTTGATGCGGTAGGCATGATAATATGTTTTATGCACATAGTGGTTACCAAAATATCTCATATCAAGCCCTGTTATTACCGCTTCCCCCCGCTTCCCTATCAATTAGATCATGATCGTCACGTTCACCTGTTGCAATACATTCTCTACACGATGACTTTCCAGATGGCTTCATGGTCGGCCACTTCTCGCTTTACGAGGGATCATTGTTGTCATGCCTAATATTATAACAAACATAGGGTTTTTACATTTGTAAGCATCGGTCGAACACTGCTGCTTTATGTACGCCTAAAGCAAGCTGCAGTTTATCAGCAGTTATAACATCAAATCCGAACACTAGAGCCAAGGATTTAAGGTAACACGTGTTTTTGACTTATATACAAAGACATTAATCCAGAAATATAAAGATAGTGTTTATTATAATAACAAATCATTCCTTCACTTATCTTCGCTGGAGAAAAACTTCGTTTTATCATACGCGTAGTCCAGAACACAGGAGAGTGCCGCATCCCAGAACTAATTACGGATTTCAATTGCTCCAGTATACTGTACCATCTACCATCAATGCACTCATTAAAAACAAAATTCACATAGAAAATATGTCAACTAAACAAATTAGACAATTGTTTCTTTAACAACGAAAAATATTTTAAAAGTTCTGTACTGTTATTGATATCAAAAGCTGTATCATGTTCTGTATGTTTTTTTTTTCCTGTTTTTTGCAAGTGCCGACAAATCTGCCCAAGTCTGTATGGGAGGTAGGGGCCTGTCAAGCTACGCAATGTAGCTTTTTACCCTGTCTCCTTCTCCAAACTGGAGTCAATCAAGATGAATTCAATTGAAATGCGAAGGCGGCAATTCTAATCGGCCATACTTCTGTGATTTACACTACTAAAGGCTGGAATCCCAATAAAAGCTATGCGTCCACCAATTTGATAACGGAATGGTTTGGTCCCAATAGCCCGGCCCCCAAAACGCGGCAACGCTCGACCCGCCGCGTGTGGAATTTTCGCTGCTCCGGTGGGCGTTCTGCCGGGGGAGCTCACATGGCCGACGACGGTACACGTACACAAAATATAGAGCGAACACGAGTGTAGAAACGTCTCCACTTCGAGCCCTGAGTACTGAGATATCAGAACTCCCGTGTCCGCCCTATTGATCATTCGAAAGCAAGAGCTGCTGTATTATGTTAAAAAAAAATAATAATGAAATCAGGAAGGTTTCTACGGCACTACCCTGACAGTATTTCTTTTTCCGGGCGGTGGTTGTTTAAAGGGAAACTGAAGCGGTTTTGTATTTGAGAAAAAAGACTTCAATGGCCTTCATTCTACCTCCAGGATCAGGAATATCAAGATTATTTTTCAATTTGGTGCACGGATGCTTCAGAAATTAATTTTTAAAGTACCGCCGAAGCCCCTCCTTCCCGGGGCGTGACGTCACACTAGGAGTTTTCAGAATCTCTGCTCTCGCGCATCTTCAGCGCCTGTCAAAGCTATGCACGCGCACTTTTGCTATTTTCTAAAAGGTCAGAAAGAGACGTCGTGACTGCCGTCAGTGCGGAAAAATATACCTGGCAAGCTTGTCATTGCACGCGCTGCCCACACGAGCGACACGCGCTTGGCGGCTCAAATATCCTAGTATGACGTCACGACTGGTCGGATGTTTTTCGCGTTTTCTCGCTTCTAGTTGCATCTTCGGGGAAAGCGAATGTGATATTCAGATTCACGGGATAAAAACACGCCAGAATTCACCTCTAACTCGTTTTTTTCAAGAAGTGTTTCAGCTTCCCTTTAAGAGTAAAAGAGAAAGGCAGTAACATTTAAGCAGTTTCAAAATGGGAAGCAAAGCTTCATCTCGGTTCGAAATTCTGACACTCTTGGCGCATATCTTTGCGCGTGTCGCAGGCGTAATCTTCCGAATTCCTTCGCGAGGTGTTCGAATGCGTGTTGCAAATTTGTTTTTGAAGTTGTTTTTTTTTTATTGCGATGCAGATGGTTTTGACTGAAACATTTTCTTTTATCGTTCGAAGCAAATCTGCAGAAATAGGAACTGGCCTCCGAGTTTTTCGGTTGATATTTATATATCGTGCCATATTCAGTCCTAGGCCTACCTCTGCCCGTTGCGCCCATACTTATTCCAATGCAGAAACTCTGTTTATAAAAAAAAAAACATTCGTGGACTTTTTTGTTTGCTTCTTGATTTTTGAAGAGTTGGTTTCTGCGGAACTCAAACATATTCTAACATTATTCGAAGCAGCAGCAAGTGATTTAAGTCCGCACCCTCAATCTACGGCCAAATGTTTTTCGCTGGAGGAAGCCCGCACACCAGGTCACTTAAGGTGTCGTCTACACCACCTGGCACCCACGTAACAAGGAGAAGCAAACACGAGACAAAATGTCACTTATGTGCGCGTGTTTCCCCTTTTGAACGGTCAACAACTAGGAGCTGTTCTTCAGATTTTGACTTCTGGGATCGGTGAATCGAGTGCTTGAGCGTGACGAATTGGAATCCGAACGCGTAGAAAGCAGGACATTCCGGGTCATTTCCTTGTTTTTTGTTGTTTTTTTTGCATTTTTTATTCAGCTTTTCGTGGGCCCTGGGGATATTTGTGTGTGAAGAGCAAAGTCCCCTGCAAAACACATGCGGTACTTTTTAGGAACCTCTAGGAGTGTGTTTCTGAGATGATATTTGCTTAGATGCCTAATAGTTTTGAATATCGATTTCGCAACGGGTCCAGATTTACAAAAGCATTTTGATATCTCAGTTATGACAATGTACTCGAGATAGAATGATTTCACGAGAAAGATTTATCGCCTTCATGCATACCATTTCGGCCAGATAATTAGATATTATATTTTTTTCTAGATCAACACGCGCTTCCTTTCAATTGCTGTAAAATGAAAAGAAAGCACTTTTAAGCATAATATATATTCTAATAATTTACAATTATTATTGTTCTGGAATGCCTTGGAGGCAGCCGCGTTGAGCCGTCATTAACGGAAGTTTCTTCACTTGTTTCGTTTTTTTGAACTGTGTGACTCACTATTGACACTGAAAGTTTTATAACCCAGGGTATAGCTTATTAAGTTCACGCTGCTCGTGTCGCACTTCGCTCTTCATCGATCGCAATGGCTGATGCGCCAACGACTACGTAGTGATAAATGGTTATGAGAGTAAGTGTGCAGGAGAGCTGGCTGTATGTGTGATCTTTTGGTGTTTGTAGCATCCCGTTGCACGCTTTTGCCGCAGTGTTTAGAGGAGACCAGATTTCGGTTGAGCATCCCTTTAAAGGGGCACTAAAGTACTTTTGAGATCCTGTTTTATTGTCATAACTTAATCTACGAGATAATTAAAAAAAAAAGCCCTAATCTACACTCATGCGCGGCCAATTTGACTATTAAAAAAGTAAAAAAAATTAAAAATCTAGTCGACCAGTTGGATGCGTCAAAAACCACCAGACCATGTTCGTGTCCTGCAATGAAGGAGTCATCTACTCCTTCCCCCTCACATGTGGCAAGCGTTACATCGGACAGACGGGTCGCTGTCTAAATGACCGACTTCGTGAGCATAACAATACCGCCAAAAATGCCAACTCGGGTCATTTAGGCATCCACTGCAGAGACTGTGGATGTTCTCCCCTCCTGGACAAATCCACCATTCTGGGACGGAGCAGGAACAAACTGACGCGAGAGATAGTAGAAACCACTAACATTGTAAGGCTAGATAGGATATGTGTGAGCACTCCATCGCTAGCCTTAACGGAAAAAGAGTTGAACTATTTAGAATAAGCACAATAGCAACGTCCGATGTACAGAGAATTCATTATTTTTTCCCTTCTATATTTGTTTTTATTACATTTTTATTTTATTTCCTTTTTTCCTTTTTCATACGTTCCTCGGTTTTTTTGGGGTTCACCTCCATTTGCATCGGAGTGAAGGAAGAAGAAGATGATGCATACTATATTTCGAGTTGTCAGTCAGCGCTGTGTGAGAGTTCTTCCTTTGTGTGCGTGAAATTTCTTTTAAGTGTGTCTGATCTTGTGCGCTGTGAAGCAGTATCATGAATTACCAACTCGCCCAAGCTGAAGTTCTGACTAGTTTAATGCATTATGACATGCATTATAGGCAATAGGTGAGGAAATAGGTACATCACGTGACGTATATTTTCCCGCTACATTTAGCGTGGAAACTGAATGGTTCTATGGGTCACGTGATGACGATTTCCACCGCTAAATTTAGCGGGGAAACATGGATTGGTGTGTAGGTCACAAGACGCGAATTTTGCCGATAAATATAGCGGATAACTGAATTTGTGTTTAGGTCACGGGACGTCAATTTGCCGTAAAATTTAGCGGGGAAACGAATCGATGATTCGGCCACAAAACTTAATGTTTTCACAATTTTTTTTTTTTTTTTTTGCGGGGAAATTGATTTGACGCGTAGCCTATGGTTTTTGCACCGTCAATTTCCCAAAGGTGTATAGGTCACGTGACATCATTTTTTCCAAACAATTTAGCGGGGAGACTGAATTTTTTTGTATGTCCTGTGACGTCAAGTAGAATTACGCCAATTTTCCCGTTAACTTTAGCTTATCAACTGAAATCGTGTATCGATTTAGTGATATCAATTACCTTGGTAATTTTGGCTGGAAATGCGCTGACATACGGATGAACGGACGGACAAAATTTTGGGATTGGGGGGGGGGGGGGGGGGGGGAGAGGGTTGTTGCATCAGCCAATAAGATGGATGAAGAGCGAAATGCGACACGAGCAGCGTGAACACTATATGCTATTTGCTGGGGTTATAAAGCTTTCACTGCCAATAGTGAGACAAACAGTGCAAAAACCGGGACAAGTCAAGGAACGTCCGTTAATGACGACGCAACACCGCTGCCTCCAAGGCATTCCATGACAATAAAATACCTATGTACACAATTCGAATGTATAATATGCGTAAAGGTTCTTTTTTTTTCACAGGAATAGAAAGGAAGCGCGTGTCGATCTAGAGAAAAAAAAAAAAACGATATCCAATTATCTGGCCGAAATGGCACGCATGAAGTCGACAAATAGTTTCTCATGAAATCATTTTAATTCGAGTACATTGCTGAAACGGGGATATCCTCAGGCGTTTCTAAATCTGGTCCCGTTGCTAAATTGATGTTCAAAGGTATTAGCATCAATGCAAATATTATCTCAGACACACTCCTGGAGCCTCCTAAAAAAATGTACCGTTTTTGTTTTTCAAGGGTCTTTTTTCTTTGCACTTAAATATCCCCAGGGCTCATGGAAAGCGGATAAAAAAACTCAAAGAAAACACACAAAACTATGTCCGGGAATGCCCTGCTATCGACGCTTGCGTCTTCTAATTTGTCGCGCGCAGGCACTCAATCCACGGATCCCGGATGTCGAATTTTGAAGAACAGCTCCTCGTTGTTTTACGTTCAAAACACGCACTTAAGCGACATTTTGTTTCATGTGTGCTTCTCCTTGTTGCGTGAGTTGCAATAAAAACACCTTAAAAAAAAAAAAAAAAAAAACGTCGTTTTTAAGAAGCGGGCATTCGACAAAAATCGTACTTATAGATAGTTTCCCCGCTATTGGTTCGGCCGCAGTTTGATCACAGAATTATAGCCCGCACAGAAGACAAGCAATGCTGCCGCATTTCGAGGTAGTCGACGCGCCGCAGAAGAGAGGCCTGGTTTATACTCAGTTTCAAATTAAGCCCGACCCCAGGTACCACCCCAATCCGATGGAGACAATCAAATAACGCCTAAAGTGCGTCTTCACGACGCCCATTGAATTCGCAGGTTATCTATAACCGCCTCGACCAATCGCGCAGGATCACGGAGATAAAAAAACACCCAAAGGCGATGAGAGGCATGACGATACACTTTTTGGCGCAGCTTGGCTTGCTCCAATCGATTCGTAGAATCTTCTGCGGTGTCGGACTTGGAGTAGAACAGTGTGTATATCGGAACCCGAGACTACGGTACCACCACTCAAGCCGAGGGCCCGCCTATACTTCGTTTCAGCTTCGGTCCGAGCGCGGCCGATGTAATGAGCCGAAGGGCCAATCAAACAGCGAAGAGGCACAACGTCATGGCGTGCTCTCTGCTGTTGATAGGACCAGCGGGTATTCGCCTTCTCTCTGTGCGTGCTTCTCCGCCGGCTAGTCCTATCAAGCGCAGAGAGCACGCCATGACGTTGCGCTTTTTGCGCTCTTTGATTGACCCTTCGGCTGATAACATCGGCCGCGCTCGGACCGAAGGTGAAACGAAGTATAGCACGTCGTCCATCTGCAAGCTCGGCGAGTGACCCCGTTGTTCTCGTCCCATTTCCGACTTCACTGAGACCCCCTAGTCCACGCCTAGCTCCGGTCGACAACTGATGATGCGGGCATGCGAGAAAGTCGCGAGGTTCGCCACGTGTGACAATGGGAACCATTACCGCAGACATACAGTCGCTGCAGCTGGGACTCGATGGGTGAGCCTCGCAAGCGGCTTTGACAAAAACGCTTCAGCAGCGTTCCTACGGGTCGCAGTTAGAACGGGGGAATAAAAAAAAAATTAAGGAAGGGCGGCAAACGTAGGCCCTAATCCAAGGGATTTCGAATGATGGCCATTCTTGTGCTAACCAGACAATTTCGCGTTGGGAGCCGGCAAGCGTCTGAATGCTCGGTCATTTCGGACGCACTATAGCCCGTCTCGCTTGATGGCTGATCGCAGCCTATCGCTGCGATCCTCAGGAGCAAATCAAGTGGCACCGAAAAATGCCTCGTCATGTAGGGTAATCGTTTTTGTGTGTCTTGTATAACCAACGAAACCAATCACGGACAGTGAATGCGCTGTGAACCTGCACTTTTATTGTACGTGATTGGTATAGCCGTTAATAAAAAATACAAAAAGTGCGCCGTGACGATGCATTTTGAGCTGTGTTTGACTTGCTTCAAAAAATCGTAGTCTGCTACGGTCGTACTTGCAGTGAAACGGAGTTTATGCATTTTGGTTTCTTGTAATAACGGCATTTCTGATGATCGATTTTCTTTTTTAGGGATTGCGCGTATTTTGGTTTTAACGTGTTACTTATATACCATTCTGAGCATGCGATTGGCCAACTGCGGGGCAAAGCGGGTAGCAGCAAGCGAGTACCCGGGCGACCTATAGCGTAACCGGCACAAATTTCAAAACGGTTCTCTTCTCTGCTGATGGTCGACCCGCATTATGTCAATGGTCAACTTTTTTATATTTTGTTGTTTTTAATTTTATATAGTATAAAATACTCCGTGCACTGTGGAAACCATGTAGGAGTTAAAACTGACCTCGAAGCTAGAATTTGTCCTTGCCATCTGGACGAGTTTGGTGGCCTTTTCGATTTTCATATTCGACAGCTCATCGGAACCAAAAGTAATCCTGCTTGAAAGGGGTTTCAGTTTAAACTTCTGTGTTTACATTCCCAAAAAACAAAATTCGCCTGCTAAATGTTTCTCTGCCTCCCCCCCCTCCCCTTTCCTCATCGAGTATCAAGTCGCTAGCCAGCGAGCACAATAACTTATCAATAAACATGTAGACATTTAGGAAACGAATTTTTACTTCTCAAACTGTCACTCGATATTCGAAAAATTCATCAAAAACTAAAAAAAAAAACAAAACATTTAAAAAATTGTGTTTTTAAATTCCTACGACAATGACTGGCATCTGGAAGATAGTCGCAGATTAGCAGGACGAGGTTGGGTCTGCAAATTGTAAGTAATTCAAATCCGACCAATCTTTCGGGAGCTATACATGGCTTGGACTGACGTCACATCGCATAATATTGAGAACCATGTAAGAGAAGGTGAGGGAAGCTGCTTTTGTAAAATTTTGAATAAGGGGTTAATTTCCTATAATCCTCTGGGAGGAGAATAGCGACGTCTGTGCAAATCCGGGAGGCACAAAAGAGGATCCTGGTAAGAGAGGAGCTCCTTCTTGCCCTCGTCTCTGGTGGTCATCGGAGCGCTCTTAGAATGACGTGACGTGCACGCCATGTATAAGGAGCGCGATTCTCACGCTGCGGGGCCACCCTCCCTGAAAGTTGCCAATATGAGCGGGGCCGAGTTCATGCCAAACGCGGACGCCGCCAGCCTCGGGTTCAATACATGTTCAGAGTATGTGATCAAACGACTGGCGAACAGGGGATGGCGGAGTTTTGAAAAGGGTATATTAGCAGGGCAATTACGAAGAAAACTTTCTGCAGTTGATAAGCAAAAATAATCAGCATATCAAGCATAACATCTAAAAAAATGAGGTATGTTCCAAAGGCCAAGACTTTTCTGTCGGAAACCTTCGAAAAATAGATATTCATTTAGAAAATTATTCGAACATAATAGGATAAAATCTGAGAAACGTTGTCAGGATGTCGGGAAAAACTATTGCGTTCCGATATCTCCGATATAAGAAAGGTGCTTCGGGGAAATAAAGTTTGACCCAAAACAGCCTCCTATGTATAGGGCGAAAGCCTTCAGCACTAGAAAAGTAGACTGCTAGGTCATGGGAAAAAAACAAAAAAACAAACAAAAGAGAGCGGATCATGAGGGGAAACTATTTGAAGGCAGCGCCAAGCAGTTGTCGCAAGCCGAACTTCACCTCACTCCTTGTATTTTTGAGAGCAAAAACAATGGTTATCCGGCCTCTTTTATACGTCATTCACGCCAAGTTGGGGAGGGGTGACGAGACATGCGTTGTGTTTTGAATTTGCGAACAACAAATAGGAGAGTTTTCTAAAGTGTCCTTGGAATCGGGATATCGCCAAGCGCCCTATACCCTCCTTCTCTCATGTCTATAGTTTTGTTTTACCCATTTTTTGCGGCCGGTTTTGGAGCGGATGAATC
Source organism: Ixodes persulcatus (assembly GCA_013358835.2). Classification (NCBI taxonomy): domain Eukaryota; kingdom Metazoa; phylum Arthropoda; class Arachnida; order Ixodida; family Ixodidae; genus Ixodes; species Ixodes persulcatus. Next base: position 110,235 of record JABSTQ010010839.1, read on the forward strand.
AGGCCCTCTCCCAATATTGGAGGCTGTGTCTCCATAAAGGCCTTTCACAACTTGGGCCAAACAAACAGCGGGTGTCCGGCACGCCCCAGCGGAGGACTGAGGCTTCATTTCGATCAACGTGTGATGTCTTGACTTGCAGCCGAAATCTCGGTTATACGGCGTCTTTTCTGCAGTGATCCATAGTAATATTGCGGACACCTCGACCGCGATTTGAACCCACCACCGGTGGCTTGGGGCTACCGGGTCTGCACTACAAAGCACTCCCTTAATCTATTCTGCGCAATTAATTCCTAGTCGCCACTCTGCTCCCGTGTAATCTACGTAATAATTATAAACAAATTTTTTGGTTATGTTATGACATAAACTAAAGATTAGTACACTTTCGCGCGGAATTAGAATGAAACAATGGCACGTACAGTCATGGTGAAAAGAAATACAAACAACGGAGCGGCGATCCAGCCATACCTAGAGCGTTACCTCATAGCAGTGGATCCCAGATGTTTTAAAATAAGTTACCGGTTCGGCTTTCCTCATTCATCGCGACAAATATTAGATATACGGTTCACTGCCAACTGCGTTGTTTTTAGCTCTGCTCTTAAGCGACTGGCTTCGAGAACCATGCCGCTTTTCCAAGGGAATTGGTTACACTGTGAAAGATGAGTTTGCCAGCCGCCTGGTATTTTTCTATCAAATTCCGCTCAGTCCTTCGAATAAAGTCATACAAATTACGTTCTCAGGAGGTGTCGTTATTTACTAATTCAAAGGCACTGTGACTTGCACGTTGATAATGCAATCATGATGTTGCAATAAAAGACGGCATTCGTTGATGGAAACAGAAAAGTCGCAGCGTGATTACTCAGAACTGCAGATAGCAATGCTTAATTCTGCGTGCTCTCGTCTGCATTCCATCACTGATGGCCTTTTGTTTATAAATTGCAGCAATTCAATTATGTGTCCACCTAAAGGGGCGACTGTCAAACCACGTGTATCGAAGAGAGAAGAGTACGTCACGGCGGAAAGCACGAATAGTAATCTGATCGGGGAAGTGGCGGAAAGTACCAACATAATTACACGCAGTCCGCTGTCGTATTTCCTTTGACAATGACTGTACGACAGCAAAGGGGAGCAAATGAAAGCACTACAGATGTATTTACGCAAAATACGAAAATGAGACACTCACCTCTTTTGGGATCCAATCAGTCGGAATCCGACCCTCGTGCGATGTTCTCCTTGATGTTTGTTCGGTTATCCTTTGGCCGACTTCCTTTGCTCCTCGAAGCGGGACCTGGGTATTGCGCCCCCGATGGGCCTCGTCCGGTAAAAGCAGTGGGTAGATGATGTTTCACCTGATTCTCCGCTCACCAAATCTTGTTTCCACCATATCCCAAAGAACAAGAACCCTCAATCATGGGTGTAACAACCGGGGGGGGGGGGAGCAAGGGGGGCGCTTGCCCCCCCCCCCCTTCTCAAAGGGGGGGGGGGGGGGGTTCAAGGCATGTGTTTTTCCCCGCCTGAAACTGCCGCCACTGGGCCATGCAAACACTGGCCGGCGGCGCCCAAGAGACACAAAGGGCACCACCCCCAGGCCCTGGGGGGGGGGGGGGGTTCTGGTTTGCCCCCCCCCCCCTCAAAAACAAGTTGGTACGCCACTGCCCTCGATCGAGCCAGACCCCTTCCAGTGTTGGAAGTAACGACGCAACTTCCAACCTGTGTTGGACAAAATACTCACTAAAAGTATTTTTTTAAAGTTAAGTTACTAAATACCTGCTCCATAAAGTATATAAATGCTACTCAAGTTACTTTCACTGTAAAGTATCTTTAGTAGAGAAGAAATACTTAGGAACGTAATTGAATTACTTTTTAATATACTTTTGCATTGCGTAATTTGTATCGACGTCAGTGACAAACACAATTATACAGTTGCGCAATTCTGGTTTTCCAGATTGGTTTATTAGCACGCAACAACACAATACGGAAAACAAACAAACAAACAAAAAACATCACATGGCTATTTTATGCAGTCCAAGCATGAGGAGCGGAATATCACTGATACATGTTACAAAACATTTCTGGGACAAAGAAACAGAAGTCGCTTTAGCTATTCCCAACTTTAGCAACCTATAAGAGGCGCGCAGGTGCCTATGCAAATGGCTCTCATCTGGATGACTCTCGTAGAACTCGAAAAACTGCAGTAAGAGACTGGGTCTGCGACGCGTAATTAATTCTAGTTTTGCCTTTATACGAGCAGCCTTAATTTATTTGTTCTGCGTCAGGAAGGTGTAGGCAAGCAACTTTCTTGTGAAGTTGGTCATCCAGGATCTATACTCCGTTTCATACTTAGCGTTCAACGCTGTCAAAGCTACTGGCGCGAGCACGGGGTTTGATCTCGTTGATCATTTCCACGCGTTCTCGCGCAAACAAAACCACAGATGAAGCCACGCGCTCGCGCCAGTAGCTTTGACAGCGTTGCACGCTAAGTATGAAACAGAGTATAGGCAGCGCGATTCTCACTCGGCGGTACCACCATCGCTGAAAGTTGAGAATAGTGATATTGCTCAATATCACGTCCCGCGGCGGACCTTAGAAGCATCGTTTTACTACAATTTATATTTTCTATATGAGGAGTCCACTCTAAACGAACTTGGGATACGGAAATTAGTGGATAACAAAGAAAGGCCACATAATAGCAATGACACACGTCGCACCTTCTTCAAGTAAGTTTCGTTCAAAGAGACACTCAACGTTGGGAGACACTTTGTTGGCATTTTGAGAGTATCCTGGTCGTGGTTTGTTTCTGCCCTCTTCTCTGCTTATCAATGTTCGCCGACAGACAGTGTTCGCGAGAGCAATAAGTGCCGGACTGACGACAAAAATATTAGAAACAAAAGAAACATCGACGTTTTGCCGTAGCAGGGTGAAATATACCACAACAAAAAAGTAGGCATGTGCGAATATTCGGTTTTTTCGAATATTCGAACGAATTGTACAGTATTTGATATTCGCTTCGATCCGATTTCTTATATTCGCAAATTTCGAAGTATTCGGCACTAACGAATAGCGGACGCAAGGCTGCTTCCGACAGTTTCGGTTTTGGTATCGCAACGCCGTCAAAATGTCGCGTCGAGCGGTTTTTTTTTTTTTTTTTTTTTTTAGCGAAAGCCGCATGGGCATCAGCATCAGGAAGGAAAAAAAAAATGGAACAAAGTAGTATCCGTGACCGAGAACGAAACGAAAGTGAACCACTAAACCGGGAAGTCCGTTTTGCTTGTGTTTCTTGCGGACGGTGGACAGCACGTGCTCGGCGTACTTTTGTTGTACTGCTAGGTTTCCATTTGCTCACTTTAGAAGCTGGATTGAATGGCTGGCGTGTCCGCTGCGGCCACCGTGGACGACGAAAGTGATGGCGTTGTGTATCGCAACCCGATCTGGAACTATTTCTTAAAGATCCCACCGGGGACTAGTGCTCGATGCATCAAGTGCAAGGCAATCCTCAAGACTCCAACGGGTACAACGACCACCTTAGTGTCCCATCTAAAGAGGCACCCGGATGCGTATCAGGCCTACATGGAAGAACGTCAAGCACGCAAAAATACTTCCAAGCTCAAGAGCGTGAGTACGCCGAGTCAGCCATCGGTAGCCGACAGCTTCAAGCAGAAGATGAAACCAACGGGACCAAGAGCAAAGCACATGACCAAGATGATTGCTAACTTCCTCGCTCGCGGAATGCACCCATATAGCGTCGTTGAAGAAGGAGGCTTCGTTGACATGGTGGCATTTGCCATACCAGACTACAGCGTGCCGTCGAGGACGACGTTTTCACGAGCAGTTATCCCGAACCTCTACGAGTCAAAGAAAAAGTAAGTTAAGAGAAAGTTGCAGGAGATTTTCAGCAGAGGTGCGGAGTGCTACTCCCTCACCACGGATGGCTGGACATCGCGCGCGAACGACAGCTACGTCTGTTTGACTGTCCACGTGATGGACAAAGACTTCGGGCAGCATGTGCACGCTTTGGCATGCACGGAGATGAGCAATTCCCACACGGCCAATAACCTGGTACGGTTTATCGAGAGCGTCATCGAAGAGTGGGAGCTCCCAGCATCAGGTAACTTGCCAATCTACGTCGTAACCGATAACGGGAGGAACTTCACATCTGCGGTGGCGAGGTCGCCCTGGTGTGGCGTGCAGTGTTTCGGACACACTCTCCAGTTGTGCGTCAGCGATGCAAAGAAAGAAGTAGCGGGGTTCTCGGAGCTCTGTGCTAAAACCAGAGCCATCGTGGGCCGATACAAGAGAAGTGCGACGGCCCGTGGACGCCATATGGAGATCCAAAAAAACATGCAACTAGATCCACTTGAAGTTGTGCAGGATGTGCCAACACGCTGGAATAGTGAGCATGCCATGATGGGCAGGCTCGTGAAACTTCGTGTGCCTGTCACGGTTTAGCTCTCTGAATGTGAGACTGCTGAAAACCTGAATTCAAATGAGTGGAAGCTCATGAGTGGAGCAGTGAAGGTCCTGCAGCCCCTTGAGCAAGCAACAACTGATTTCTCAGGGGACAGCTACCCAACGCTGTCACAAGTCATTCCACTGCTGCACTGCACCAGGCTTGTCCTGACTCAACGCTCTACTGATGAGGCAGCATCACTTGCCTCGAGCCTGCTAGGAAGCATCGGGGCAAGATTCCCGGATTTGAAGATGTCGCGCCTTTCAGCGCTGGCCATGTTGGTGGACCCTAGGTTCAAGGACATTTGCTACATCGAAGAAAGTGAAAAAAAAAATGGGCACGCAGTCTCCTGTCAAAAGCTGTGGAAGACAGCATGTCAAAAAATGACCTCCATGATGAAACGGCTGGAACTAGCACAGGCCTGGGGTACTTGCCGGAAGACTCCGTGTGGGGTGTCTTTTCGAACCTTAGTTCTGCCTCATGTCGCAAGACAGGCAACAAGGCGCAGACGAGGCAGCCGAGTACTTGAAGAGCCCTCTCCTAGCACGCACTGAAGACCCTCTGGTCTGGTGGAAGTCAAAGGGAAACCACCTATACCCATCTCTGGTCAGCGTTGCCCGTAGGTATCTGTCAATCCCAGCAACACAGACAACGAGTGAAAGGTTATTTTCAAGTGCGGGAGCCATTGTGAACTGCAGGAGGGAGCTTCTGCTCCCTGATCATGTTCAGCACCTTGGGTTTCTGCATGAAAGCGCCTGACTCTTCCTCCTCAGCAGAGGTTTTTTGACTTTCGTGCGTTTGTGTTGAGAATAAATGGTCAGCATTTTATTATGGTGTTCGATTTCCAATCACTTTTTCCCGCAACTATTCGAATTATTCGCTTCGAAGTTATTCGAGGAAAATTAATATTCGCTTCGTGTTCGCTTCGAACTTAAAAACCACTATTCGCACATGCCTACAAAAAAGTCTTATTTTGTGTTCACTTCTAGTTTTCTTCTATTTTTTTATTTTCTTGGCACTGAAGTGTGCATTGTTGTCGTGGGTCGTTTCCCGTTCTGCGTTAATTGCGTCTCATTGTGGCAATCTTTACTTTCGTTAAAACCGCCCCTTTTGTTTGAGAATGTTTTCGGGGAAACACTACAAAAAAAGGCGCCTTTAGGAAGGCGAGGGGGAAAACCTTCATTGTAGAACTAAGGTGTGAAATATGAGTCCCAATTGGCACAAAAGCGATGTTTTCACGAGCTCAATTTAGGTCATCGTGTCTTATCGGAACTAGCAACAGGAGTTGGTCGCTTGGAAAAATGTTGAGGATTGCTCGTGCCACGCTTACTCCACTTCATAACAAAAAACTCGGCAAATGGCGGAATGTAATAAACATATTTGAGATAATGAGAACGAGATACTCAGGAAATGTATTTAAAATACTGTATTAAACACTCTCGATCAAAAGTGTTTGCAAGATACCAAGATACTTCAAAGTATTTGAGATACAGTATCTTGAGTTGAGTATTTGAGATAGGCACATGTCTGCTTCCTAGTAACGTAACGTTACAATCAGCGTTTCCAGTTACGTGGTTTCGCGTAGCAATGTTAATAATGACACATTACTTTTTAAAGCGCATCTTTCAGTCGCCCTTTTCCGGCCTGAGCGGCGACGCCGTCGCCGTCGCCGTCGGCGTAACCGCCCGTTGCATTATATAACGTTTTCCATAATGACGTCACGTGTGACGTCACGAGGGCAAAAATTTCCCGCTAAATTTGATGGGAAATGTTTCCGCTAAATCTAGCGAGAAAAGTGTATCGTCTTGACGTCACACGTGAGGCTGCACAAACTGGGAATTCTTTCCGCTAAACTTAGCGTGGAAATTTTCCGGCTAAGCTTAGCAGGAAATGTTACCCACTAAATTTAGCGGGAAAAAGTTTGCCATCATGATGTCACACGTGACGCCACTCAACCTGGAGAATGTTTTTCCAGCTAAATAAAGCGTAAAAAGTTTCCCGCCAAATTTAGCGGAAAAGATGTTCCGATAAATTTAGTGGGAAACTTCCCCGGTAGATTTAGCGGGAAAAGTTTATCCTCTCAACGTCACATGTGACGTCACGTTTGACGTGACGTCACGTGTGACGCCACGAGAGTAACGTTTTCCCGCTAAATTTAGCGAAAAAAATTCAGCCCTATTTTTCGGGGAAATGTTTGCGCTAAATATAGCGAGTAAATGTTCCCACTAAATTTAGCAGAAAAGTTTTCCGCGAAATTTAGCTGGAAAATTTTACTCCCATGACATCACACGTCTGACGTCACACGTGACACTCCCCTCCGTACCCTCCACTCCTCCTCCTCAAGAGCTGCGTCTAATTCGGCGTTCCAAAGAATTGTAAATGTCGTTCATTTCTCGGGGTAACGCACTATAACCTACAGTCTAAAAACTATCACGCTGAACCTCACGCTAACCGCGAGTTTCAATCGTGGAACCGCCGTCAATACGACGGAAACGACGTTTCAAGCGGCACGTGATCAAGAATAAGCGTGTTTTTTTTTTTTTTTTTTTTTTTTGTCCTAGCGTTAGAGCAGTCCGAGGAATCCCGCTCGCCCTTTTTTTTTTTTTGGACGGGATCAAGAACGTTAGCGTGACGACCGCAAAACACATGCTTAGATTTTCGAAAACGCTCGCGCGCCTCCTTTCGTCGTCACGCTAATATATATCCGAATGAACTGACCCTCCCGAAGATGCACCTGCTCGTGTTTTTTTGTTGATGTGAGCTTTGTTTGGGAAAGCACAGAGGGCGCCTGGTCCTCTTTTTTTATTTTTTTTTTTTTGCGGGAAAAGCGAGAAAGAAGTTGCACTGTTTCCGTGGTTCGCTGGCTCGCTCAGTCAGTTCCCGACACGCTTTGTTTGTGGCTTGACCAGCTTGACTTTGATTGAGACTGGCGAGGCTTAGCGGGAGATTGCGTGTGATTTCGGGCATAGTGTGCCATGTTTACAACACTAGACGTGCGTGGAGTGCTGCGGGCTCGATGTAAACACAACGAGTGCGAGTGTCCCGAATTTCTGCGCGAGACGTGAGCTGAATGTCAGCCGGGTAAGGTGCTTCCCATTTGGCTGGTGTTTTTACTGCGGGCATTCGCCAGCTATCCATGGACGCCTACAATATTTGGGTAAGAACCCTATTTTAATTTGGTTTATTTGTGCTAACAAAAATGTATTTTTTTTTTTTTTATAAAAAGTATAGCCCCCAAGCTGAAATGTGTTTGCCTTTTTCTATCTAGTTCGTTTTGGACTGTTCCGTTTGGTAACTGCAGCCTAACGAGATCTCTCTCTTTTGGGGTTTTTAGACACCAAGGATAAATATTCTTAAATGTTCACAGAAATTCCACAGTTAAGAGCAGCGCGCAGCTAATTGGCGCAATGTATCAGGCGTAACATGCATTATCTACGTGACGCATCGGGGCAACTTCTTTTGATTCGCAACTGCCATTCGTATATGTGCGTGATTTTACATGAAGCAGCACGTTGGGCTTCCTTGAACTACTCAATTCGCCTGGTGAAGTCGCTAGAGAGATTTAGTAGATCGATTTTGAGCTCCGATAACGATATCGGATAACGATATGATGCATGGGCGCCCTTGTGTTTATACGCTTATTACGGCGTGCGTTTGCTCCGCGCTTTGATGATGACGCCTTCTAGGCGTGTGAAATGCGCGTCGTGGTTGAAACCTCTGGCCGCGGGCATTGAGTTTTCTCGCATTTAGTATATCGTCCCCAATAACTAAGATTGTTGGGACGATATACTAAATTCGAGAAAGTCCCATGATCACGGCCAGAGGTTTCCACCGCGACGCGCATTTCACACGCATAGAAGGCGTCAGTATCTCAGCGTGGAGAAAACGCATGGCGTAGTAAGCGTGTAAACACAAGGGCCCCCTCACGCCTGCCAAGCGTTAAACTTTAGAACAGTTCACGCTTAGGAAGCATGAATTCTAAGCGCTGAAAAACACCATGCTTAGAAAACGCGTGCAAAAAATCGCATTCTGTAAACCTCTCACTCAGTAATTGATATAAGCTCAGTGCGATTCTTCTGTTCTGTAAAACATTAGTACAACGTACAATCTGGAGTACGGCGAGCTCCTGCGGCTCGGCAGACGAGGCGTATAACATGTTTATTGAGACCTTTTCGGAAATCTATAACCATTACTTTCTGCATAAAATGCGCATAGCGCATAACACATCACGCAAACTCTGAGTAACACAAGAAACAATGAAAATAAATCGTAGAGATGTGCTCTATAACAAGCTTTAACAAACTAAAACCTTAAGTGTCCTCTGCGAATTAAAAAAAAAACACGGTAACGAGCGCTCTTCGAAAATCAAAGCGTGCATACCATTACTTCACCTTTCAAAGAGATGATAGAGCAGATGTTATGTGGGAAAAGAAATGTTGGGCGATTGTGTTGCATGCGTGAAAAGATCTGGCATCACGTGACGTCATGCCATGTGACGTTAATTTCCCCACTAAATTTAGCGAAGAAACGTGATTGATGTGTAAAACAGGTGACGTTGATTTTCCCGCTAAATTATGAGGAAAAACTAAACTGCCGTATGGGTCACGTGGTACGAGTTCACGGGACGTAAATTTCCCCGCTAAAAATAGTGGCAAAACTGAATAGGTGTGTAGATCACGGGCGGTTCATTTTTCCGCTACATTTGGCAGAAAAATTGACGTCACCTTCCCTAATGTCACGTGAACTACACACCAATTCAACTTTCCCGTTAAATTTAGCGGATAAACTGAATTGGTGCCAAGGTCCGTGACGTTCCATAATGCAACACTGCGCGCTTTGTATTATGGGACCTCACAGACCAATACACCAATTCAACTTCCTAGCTAAATTTATCCGACAAACTGAACTGGTTTGTAGGTCTCCATAGTATCATAATGCAACAGGGCGCGTGTTGCATTATGGGACGTCACTGGCCACGGCTGCACGAAATCCGGAGCACCTAGCCAAAGAACGTTTCACGTTAACACTACACTATAGTTAAAACTAAACATGCCGCAGTCCCATGGTGGCAAAATTGATATGCCCATATTAAATGGTGAGTAAAACTGGCGCAGGGTTAGCTGACACGTTTAATAAGTATTTCGTTGACCTAGTGCAGTGGTTCTCAACCATCGATGTTTCGCGGACCTCTTGTGGATCAGCGGAGATGATGGCGGTCCCCTTTCGTGGTGAGGGGAGGGGGAATGTATATGTTAAATATAATATTGACATAATAAATGGATTTACCTAAGGGCAAGGGGGACGTAGACTTCTCTTATTGACATGCAGACGAGAAAACTAGCCCGAAAATAAAAAAAATTCCTTCTCGATTTAAAAAAAATACAACTTTTATTGCGGGGCTTGACTGATGAGGCAGGGCTTCGCGGACCCCAAGAATGCCTTCGCGGACCCCTAAGGGTCCGCGGACCCCCAGTTGAGAACCACTGACCTAGTGGAAAGCCCTCTCAACCAATGCGCGTAACCTAGTGAATGTAATTTCTGACAGTGCTTTCCTGCCACCTACAAACGACCAGGAAATATTGTCGGTCTACAAGCATTGTGTAAACAGCAAAAGTAACGATGTGGACGGCATTTAGATCCAGCCGGTGAAACACGTCATTCTTTCTATTGTTCCTTGTTTGGCAGAGATCTATACCTTGGCCCTTTAGGATGGGGCGTTTTCAAAAAAAGTGCAAGTGGTTAAGGTGTCTGTCCTCTTCAAGTCAGAAGATAAAAATCACTTAGGTAACCACAGGCTTGTGTCTGTCTTTCCAGCGTGCTCAAAAGTGCTTGAAAAAATATGAATGTGAGAAGTTTGCACATTTGGCGAAATGCACTCAGTTATCACCCCTCATCAATTTGGTTTTCGGAAGGAATACTCAACAGAGTTGGCGCTGCCAAAACAAAAAGAAATCATATTGAGCAATATAGAAAAACAAAACTGATAAAATTAAGAATGTTTGTTAGTTTTTCGAAGGCATTCGATGGCCTTCACCATATCACCCTACTACAAAAGCTAAGCCATCGTGGCCTCCAAGATGTAGTCTTAAATCTAATCAAAAGCTATCTACGAGATCGTCATCAATACGGTGAGACTCATGAAAAACTCTCAGGCATGCGCCAAATTAAGGCCGGTGTGCCGAAAGGAAGTATTCTGGAACCTCTTCCTTTCAACGCTTCTTGATAAATGACATAGTTAATTTAGTTATTAACGTCAACTACTTGATATGCGCAGATTACACTGGCTTATATTTTCATGAACTTCCATTGACCTCATTATAGAAATAGAAAACCAATTTTTAGAGAGGTTAAACATTTGAACCATAGCAAACTCTTTATCTATAAATGTCGCAGAAACCAAGGCCATAATTTTCCAAGCAATAAATGCGTGGTGTGCAAAGAGTCGGGTACACTTTCTTGGTTCGCCCAATGTTGAAAGAGTGAAAAATGTGAATGTATGTGGCGTAACCTTTAATGAACGCATTCAGTGGGATGGAACAATGCAAAACCTGAAGATAAAGCTGTCAAAAGTAGCAGGCGTTTTGTATAAACAGCGACATACACTTACAGCTTTGGTAAAGTTACTTTTATAAAATACTGTGTTCTGATTTATTTCCGATTCTTGTTTGTATTTTTTTCTTCCGCCACAAAAACGAATACTTATTGGCTTTTTTCACTACAACAAAGAGCAATACGAATCGTGTGTAACGTCGCGTATAATCATCCTGCCAGATTCTTTTTTGAAAATCTTGATATATTGAAAACAACAAAAAATTACAACTATAAGCTTCTTATATCATATAAACGGTCCATACAAAACTCCATGAGCATATTTAGTTTGATTTCCTGTGTGGAGTCCCATGTCCCACCATACCGCACCCGTCATTCCCGGACTTGGGGCCATAGTTTTTACACTTGGCGAAAAAGTCGGCGAGCAATCCGGCGGCCGTGATCGGCCAGCGCCGGACTTGACCCTCCGCCGGCCAATCATGGCCGCCGGATTTCTCGTCGACTTTTTTGCCAAGTGTCCAGATAATAGCTCTCTTTCAGTACCGCACTACAGGACTAATTTCCGTAACAAAAAGCTCGCATTTATGTTCCAAGTTTTAAACGATCTTCAGTCAAAAGGTATTAACATAGATACTTGAAGCAAAAACGAAATTCTTAACTAGTTTCGGTAATACATATTTTTGTTTTTGTTTGTATTTCTGTGATGGGGCATGATGGTGTTCCTTCGGACCACTCATGGATATTTGCTAACTAGTTAACATTTGAAGAGCAACGTACAAAAATATACTTATTTTTTTTTGTCTAAGATGATTGAACATTCACACAATAATGTATAGTCGAATGATCAATATGTTGCTCTAGGTATAGGTTCGAAACTGTGTAACCACGTTGTACTCTTCTGCGAATTGTAAAGGAAGGCGAGGATATCATCGCGTTTGTAAATGTTTTTTTAGATGCGGAGCATCTCTTGCTCGGGTCTATGTCCCGCGTCCGCGATGTAGTCGGCACTCGAACTACGCACGCGCAACTCTCCTCCTTCCCTCTCTCCAACAGCTGCGCGTTACTCTCTCCGCTCTCTCTCTCTACCAGCTGCGTGCACTGCGCGTGCGTTGGCTTCTCCTCACACCGCGCGCGCACGCGCAACTCTCCTCCTCTTGTCTCCTCTCCTTCAAGTGTGAAAAAAATAAAATAAACGGCGAGCGGCGAGCGTTCCAACTTTCTCTGCCGCGAGCCGCGACGAAGGCTCGCGTAGGGGGTAACGCTAGGGCAGTCGGTGGCGCCATCTCTCGACGTCAGCACGCAACTGACTCTTTCCTCGGAACCAACACGATGCTCCGCATCACCCCATGGTTCCCCTCGGGAAGATGGTGTAATTTTTTTTCTACCTTCCCCTTTCAAACAAAAAAAAAAATGATTGATTGACTGATTCGTTCATTTATTAATTCGTTGAATCTTTAATTTATTGATTAAAAATTGCTTACTAAAATTGTCATTTTCGTCAAAGTTTGTATCTTTGGATTATGCTGCGAAATAATACTGAAATCAAAAGTAGCGCAATAGTAACTTTTGTTAGTTATTGAAAACAAAGGGAACGGTATTTTGGTATTTTTGCAGGACGGTAACAAATATGAGTAACACATAAGGTTTTTACTAACTAATACGTAAAGCTATTATTATAATGCAATTAAATGCAAAGGTGCAAGCGAGCTGGACAAGAGAGACTAAAATAATCCCTGGAGAAAGGGAACAAGAGGGACAAAGGACAAACACAAATCTCCAAACTCAGCTAGGTGATTGGTGCGCGACCGAAAAAATTCGCCTGGTCCGGGTATCGAACCAGGGACCTCTCCATTTCGTTAGTTAGTTTTGGTAACGCTCACGAGAATGCTTCCTTCTCACGCTTTGCACGCTCTCCTTGATATCGTGCTCTGTTTAACTCGTCACACGGATTAATGGATAGGTATATATATATATATATATATATATATATATATATATATATATATATATATATATATATATATATATATATATATATATATATAACTGGTAAGAAAAAACCTTTGGTGAAAACAGCAACAACGGACGATTTAATCTTCGACGTTTCGGCCGGAGTCCGGCCTTCGTCAGGACGTTTCGACGTTTCGGCCGGACTCCGGCCGAAACGTCGAAGATTAAATCGTCCGTTGTTGCTGTTTTCACCAAAGGTTTTTTCTTACCAGTTATACCCACGCCTTCGGCCTCCCGCCACCATGCCCGTTATATATATATATATATAGATATATATGTATATATATATATATACAGGGTGTTTTTTTTTTAAGCTTAACGGATTTGTTTTAAAAAAGCCGTGAAAGTTACACTTATGCCGCTTGTGGAGGTGAGTTATACGGCCAGGGGGACAGATTCTAGGGGGATAATCGTAACGATCAGTCGGCTAATTACTTAAAATTCGTTAATTAACTTTTTAATTAATGAAAATAGACATATGGTTCCAATTAGAAATTTGTTCAGCGTCGTCGAAAACCCCCAAATCAGTCATTTTCAGAAAGACTTTGAGCGCGTGAAAAGCGTAGTAGTGAACTGAAGTTACCGCTCGTGGAGCAGGTACAAAGCTAGAGGTTGCGATAAGGCGCCCGTGCGATTTTTCCGTCTCTTATCTAGCCCCAGCCTTGTACCTGCTCCAAGTATGGTAACTTTAGTGCACTACTACGCTTCTCACGCGCTCAAAGTCTTTCTGAAAATGACTGATTTAGGGGTTTTCGACGACGCTGAGCAAGTTTCTAATTGGAACCATATGTCTATTTTCATTAATTAAAAAGTTAATTAACGAATTTTAATTAATTAGCCGACTGATCATTACGATTAGCCTCCTATAATATGTCCCCCTGGCCGTATAACTCACCTCCACAAGCTGCATTAGTGTAACTTTCACAGCTTTTTTTTAACAAATCTGTTAAGCTTAAAAAAAACACCCTGTATATATATATATATATATATATATATATATATATATATATGTTCAATACCATACCAGTAACAACCGAATTGACACGCCAAAGAACCTAGAAAATCTACCTTTCCGCAAGCCACTTACAACTTGAGCCAACAGCTGCAAAGTACGAGGAGTCCTTGGTGAATGACAGGCCTGATAATATACTTGGACTCCAAAAGTGTGTGTGCCCTGCGTTTGCCTTCAAGTTTAGAACAAAAAAGAAAGACAATCAACAAAGCAAGTGAAGTTGAGGCTTCAACATCCTGTCACAACTATAGGATATATTGCGCTTTTTTTGATATATTATTATTGTTGTTTCTATATCTACCGTAAGCAACGTTCAAGCGCTAACCTACAAATGAAACGCGGTCAAATTATATTAAAATTTGCACACCAGATGCTTTTTGCTTGTTACATAAGAGCCAGAGGCCTTTCGTAATATTTGGTACACATAGTTCTCATCTGTTTTCAAAAGCAAGTTGAATTAAAGATCAGGAAACGCTGAATGGTTTTCATTCGACTTGCAATTGCTGATGAAACTGTCATGTGGTACCGATCTGTAAATATGTGAGCCGATCTCTTGAAAACTGGCAATTTGATTCCACCATAGTGCAAAAGTATCACGTGCAATGCACAGCATAACTACGTAGACACTTCAACGTCGTCAAACTACGCGGCTCCAAAAAAAAAAAAAAAATGAGTTGCACGACTTTTGCTTGGGCTAGTTCGTTCATATATCACATTATTAAAATAGCGAAAACTGAACAAGGACGAAGAGGCACACATACGACAGGACGGGTGCTGTCGTATTTCGGCTTGATGGAAACAGCGCCAGTCCTGTCGTTCGTGTGCCTCTTCGTCACGCTTCATTTCGCGCTATTTTATTAATGTCAAATGAGCTGCTCTGCTCCACAATACATTTAGCAAAAAATACAACCATGATTATGCTCATATTAGAACATGCCGAAGCCCGGTAAACTCCCCCCCCCCCCCCCTTTTCCCCAAAGAAAAAGATAAACACATACACACAAAAATAGTCGCGAACAAGTACGTTATCTAACGGAAGAAAACTGTGTTATCATTCCGGCTATCGTGTGACCGAGCGGCATTGCAGTGGCTCTTCTACTTTTTTCTGGCTCCCTACTTTGTCGGCAAACGATTGTTAAGTGAAAGTTGATAGTAGTGTATATCGTTTTACCTTATGCTCAGATGGAACCGACACTACGAACAGATGGGATCCATCAGAGAGCCTCAAAAGCGCAACATCATGGTGTTCGTCATGTTTCAGTTCGTGTCGCTGAACTAATCATAAACAGAAAATGCCCAGTGACTTGCGCTTTTTACTCTCCTTGAATGATCCCATTAGCTGTTAGATTAGGCTGCGTCTGGACACACTGAAACAAAGTCTTCTGCCAGTAGTGCTTTGTCAAATAAAATACAAACCGCTTATCATCTGTTTTCTCGCGAACTTATCAAACGCCCAAATAGTGATCGCGCAGGCTGCCAACGCGGTGAATTCAGCCACGCATAATTTTGCCTACTGTCACGAAACGCTCTTTATTCGACGAACTCGGAATTAACCCATCGTCAGCTGGTAAAGCGGGGAGGGACCACAAAAAATAAACAGCCGCAGAAGCGTCGATAATGGTTAAACTTTCGTCTCATACACAGTGCGTTATGTCTTGGTACTCGCCTGGACTTTCTCATATCGTGCACATCGGCTAGAATAATTGAAGAAAAGTTTCATTCACATCAATGTATTTGGGATGTGATGAAGACTTGTTTCGTAAGCTCCTGTTGACTACTTCAAATAAGATTGGATAAAATGTACAATATTTAAAAAAGGCAAGCTATGACATATAAAGTAAGATATATGTTTATTATAAGTAAGTCAGCATGGCTTCCTTCTCATCTGCGTGATCTTTCAAATATCGCTGATTTAAAAAAAATCTTGCTGTAAAATCAGCCGCTTTAAATTTTGTCTTCAAAGAGCAGTTGATCACGCTCCTTCTAACATCTATGTAATAAAACAGAACCATATCATCGTGCATTCAACATCACATAAAGATAGTATACCTGAAATGAAATGCTTTGCAGGTCTTACATTCTACGTCGCTTAATAATCAATATAGCAGATTATCGCTGCACGTCACCAAACAGACATCTACTACGTTTTGTCACAGCACTTACAAAATATTGAATCCCAGAAACCAACGCGCTCAAATATGTGTGTTTTTTTTTTTTTTTAAAGCCCAGCTCTTATGGTACGTTTACACCTGAGAAGAAATCCGCTGCCGCGGGAGCGGATCCGCTCCCGGCGGCGGCGGCGACGAGCGGGTTGCGTTTACATCTATTTCCTTCGAGCAGCGGCGGCGGCGCCGGCTGCGGCAGCGGTTCCCGTAACATCTCGCCAAATATGACGAGAAGGCGCGAGAGTTCCCGCCTCGGCTCTCTCTCCCGGGCGTTGCTGCTCCCGGAACTACGCGTGCTCATGACGTGGCAGCGTCGCGCTGCGCAAGAATGTCACTTCCGGTCAGCGAAACGCCTCGTTCGGCGGCAGAAATAGGTCCTGGACCAAAATGGCTCTCCGCCGCGTTTTCCGCCCAGCGTTTCGCCCCAGCGGCAAAAGCTGGGCGGATTCGCTAGCGGATCCGCAAGTGTAAACGTACCATTAGGCGCCTGTTTCCGGCTTGAGCGGCGTCGGCGTCGCCGTCGGCGTAACCACGCGGTGCATCATGGGTAAATTTTCCCGAAGAAACCCGAGGTCCTCCCGAAGGAAACAGAGGTCCTTCGGGAGGACCTCGGGAGGACCTCGGGAGGACCTCGGGTTCCTTCGGGAGGACTTCGGGTTCCTTCGGGAGGACCTCGGGTTTCTTCGGGTTCCTTCGGAAGGACCTCGGGTTCTTTCGGGAGGACCTCGGGAGGACCTCGGGTTCCTTCGGGAGGACCTCGGGAGGACCTCGGGTTCCTTCGGGAGGACCTCGGGAGGACCTCGGGTTCCTTCGGGAGGACCTCGGGTACCTTCGGTGACCTCGAGAGGGGGGGTCACGTGACCCCCCCCCCCTTCCCCTAGGTCACGTGACCCCACCCCCGAGGTATCGGCATCGTCATCGTCACTGATGGCGTCATCAGTGACGTCACTGGTGACGTCATCGGCATCCGCATCGTCATCGTCACTGATGACGTCATTGCCCCCCCCCCTCGAGGTCACGTGACCCCCAGTCACGCGACCCCCCCCCCAGTACCGTTCCCACCTACTCCTCAAGAGCTGCGCTCCAATTCGGCGTTACAGGGAGTTGTAAACGGCTTTAATTTTTTTTTTAATTTAAGGCAGCTCAAATAAGTAGATGCGTTACGTTCAGTGCTATTTTCATCTCATTTATATCTAATTAATGAACCGTGAAGCCGTATTTACCTAGTTTTGGCCGTGATCTAGATGGCTGTCACAATTGTTGCATAAATCAAATAGGACATGCAAAGTCCACAGGAACAAGAGGAAGTGCCATTTGTCTTTTAGTTTACTGACATTTCATAAACAGCCCTTAAGAAGACGCAAACAACATACACACGATGAACTGAATGACCTTCATGTGACCTTCACTTCACGAGGCATTCACGAGTGAATTCACAAGGGAAAGGTAGGGAAAGGGTGGACGAGGAGGAGGAGGAGGGGTGGCGAATGATAGGAGGAGAGAGGGAGGAGGAGTGGGAGGAGAGTGGGAGAAGAGGGTACAGACGAGGAGATGGAGGGAAATACCCTCCTCCTCATCGACGTTCCTTGTCACAGAGGCGAACACTAAACGAACGAATGGAATGCATCGGAGTAGAGTAAGCTTGTCCTGGTCTCGACTGGCGACGCTTACGCGGTTGTCCAGGCGGGGGCCCAGAGCACAAACAACACAACTGTGCAAACCTCACATTGTCACAAAAAACTACAAAAAAAAACGGTCACATCGCTATGATTTTGCAACGCGACTTGCTTTAATGCCGAAAACAAAACAAATGAAGAGAAGCCATTGGCACCGCTTTTGTCGGTCTCGTGGAACGAAGCTTTCGCGACTAAGTTGGATGGCGAGGCGATCGCTGAATTCTCTGACGGTAGTGCAGAAACTACCGCGCACAAAAGTGGATACCAGCACAGGTTTTTGGGTAAAGGCAGGTTCTTTCAAGAGGTCGGCATCCCTCGGCAAAAACGACGCTGAAAGCAGCTCGCGCCATGTTGCAAGAGACAACTTATCAAGCCCTGACGTCAGTGACGTCAAATAATGAGTAGAGGCGATTGACTGGCGGAGTGAATCCAAGGTGGCCGACTGTTCTTTGGCTTTACTATAGTAGGAGACAACACAAGAAAGACCGTGTGCAGTGGAAAAGGGAGTGCACGAGAAAAAGCCGTTGTGGATAGATGGTCGTTCCTCTCCACTCCAACTTTCTGTATTCCGTTTCGGCTTAAGTTCAGACGCAGCCGACACTACGAGCTAATGGGGTCAATCAAGAAGCCTCAAAGGCGCAAGTCACTGTGCCTTTTTGCTTATGATTGATTCATCGATGGCAGAACACGCAAAGAAACATGACCAATATTTGGTGAAGAGTGCGGTGCAGACGACACTTGCGCCTGACACACGCCCGCCCGGAAGATGGCCCGGCAGCCCGCCCCTTCCCGCCTGTCGTTGCGTAGAGGATCAAGTGATATTTCGTACCACGTGATAGTAATATTTTTGGCGGCCCGATGCCAATGTTGCCAGACGGAGCCGAGGTTTCGGTTTCGATTGCTGCTTATGTTTAAAATAAAATTTAACAATATAGAGCTCATCTTTTTTGCCAAGAAAATGATATAGTGTCTTTTATAAGTGATTTTAATGTGAAATCTCATATTATACCGAATATTTAGGACCTGAGCCGAGTTTCCCTCTAAGATTAAAAAGAAAAAGACAGGCAAGCTGGCGAACTTACTCCGTACAATTAAACCAGAGACAAAAAAAAATCAAACAAGCACAAAGCAAAATGTTTTTCTCCAGTTTTTCGCTTGTCATTTTGCATTATAAACCAGATTTTAAAAGCGCAGGTAAAACAAGATTTGGCCTCGTCGCCTATCGCAGCGGTACAAATGTTTAATATGTAAACAATTCAGAACCTTGGCAGGTATTTATATGATGGTAGTTCGAATACGTCCCGGCATTGATTCAGCTATTGACAAGTTCCTAGCAAATACGTGCCCCTATTACCACGCGTCTGGCGGGGATACATAGGTAAATAACTGTGATTGTATCTCGGCATGCGCACCTGGAAAGTAGTTCTGAAAGGGTCTCTTCGTAAAGCATTCCTGTAGTGTGCGCCATACGGAAACGAGAGAAGCTTTACACATGGAAACGAGGTAATTTAGGAAAGTGCTCTCGCTAAAACGTTTTTAATGAAAGCGCTTTTTTTTTTTAGCAGGGACTGCTTGCAGTGTATAGTTCATTGTAGAACTATTTCTGATCTCAAGCTTTTTCGTAATCAAGAGCGACGCGACTTTCTCGGCCTGGTAAAAAGCATTACGGACATAAACGTTTTCTTTTTTTTTTGTGCAAAATTGTTTGCTTGAACTGCAAAACTTCAAGCAAACTTTTAAACAGGAGGATCCGAATAAAATTTAAAAACAAAACTTCAATCAAATGTGGAGTCTTACACACTAAGTTTATTAAAATACAAAAAAGTACAAAAAGAAAACGCTGAATGTTTTTATACGTGCGCGGTTTTACCAGTGGACAGAAAACATATTTACACCAGAGAGCAGTTTTGTTTAAGTGTCTACATAGCCTCCTCTATACTCACAAAGCCTGGAAATTCGACTACGGAGCCATGTGACCGGTCGGAAATTTCGATCGCGAGAATCTTGCAGCACAGAGCCTCAAAGTGCCATTTCTCGGGGAACCTGGGCGTCAGCGCACTGCTTTTGCAGCGTCGAGGACCTGGAAAACACTGGTTCGCTCGGGGAAGTGTGTTTTGGCGTCTCGTCGCGGTGGGGCGCAGTCACGTGGCTCTCCACTCATTCGTTGTTTGCAACTTTACCTTTTCCATTCCGGCGGCCGCTTCTGGTGGCGATCTGCCAGGCTTTATCAGTACATAGGAGGCTATGCCCGTCAACACTCGAGGCTCGGAGTTAGAAAGCTCACGCTGGGTCGGAATAATTGCAGGATCCCCCTCCTTTTTATTTTTTTTTTATCCTGTCAGTCACTAATTTCTAGGCAATGTCGTAACTTCGATTTACAACTAATGAGTGAAAAAATATACCCAGGACGCTGACAAGGTAAGAATTTAGCAGGGGCAATGTCCGCTTCCAGCACGCGCTTGTTGCTGCGCGTTTGCGGAAGTGTTTTCAAACGTAGATAACTCGCGCTGGAGGAAGGGCATGCACCTGCAAAAGTCCTAACCCGTCACCAACCGTGGTTACTCGCAGGGGTTATTAGATTCCAGTTGCTCATAAATTAACCCGAAACGTTGACAGTCGAGAATCACGAAAGGAAGTCTCATTAGGTCACACGAGCCTCCTTTGAAACCACGTGTGCTAAATCTACAGTTTGGTTACATGACGGCTCTTTCCTTATGAAGTAGCGATATCGCTATATACGAGAATTATATATCGTTATGTGGTTTATTCGAGCGAACCCCACGCGTCTCTCTCAAAACTGTTGCTCGTCTTCTAGACGAGCAAACAGAAAAAACAACAAAAAAAAGGATTCCGGGACATCAACTACAACTTGAAAATGGACTAGAAAAGTAATCAGAGGAAGCCACGTACACATATACTGTATGATAAAATGACTACGCCACAACACAACACTGACGGTCAGGACAAAAACCGCCCCGCCCCCCCTCCCCCCCTTTATAGTGATTCGCCGTGACGTTCTTTGCTTTTGCACACCACCGGCTGAGAGCGTGCCAGCAAGGTCTAGTGCGGTTTACTTTTTCCAGCATCAACTAGGCTGCCCCGACAAGATTGACAGTGCACCCGCACCTCTCTCTTCATGTCGGGCCAGTAAAAAGTGTACTTTATTATAACCAACGTTGTCTTCGGGCTCAGGTGGCCTTCCCAGAGGGACTCATGCGCGAGCAGCACCACCTCGCCTCTTCTACATTTTGCGAGTACCAGCAGCTTTACCCTCGTTCCGCCAATTGATCCCCAATAAATCAGCATGCCGTTTTCAGTGAATATCCCGCCTTAGTCCATGCGTGCGTCGCGCTGTGCCCTCCCCATGAGTTGAGTCGCGTGCCTGCTATCCCTACAGTTTCTTGGTCTTGGAAATGTCGCCTTCTCCTTTCTCCCCTCTGGTCCCCATTCCCTGTGTTGTCATACCAGCTTCTTCGGCAGGCATGCTCGTCACGAAGGCGACGTCCGGTGTGATATGCCACCCCTCATTTGGCGGCTCGTGCTGCTGGCTGTCAGCCGCACTTCCGGCAGGTGGTCATGCGGTGACGGCTTTAATATCTGATGATAGTTCCTAGTCTTCCATCGAAAGGAAGGAGTCTATCTCGGTTGCCAGCTGATCGGTGACAGCACAAAGCAGGCTCACTGGGCCGTTCAAGCTGACCTCCTCCTCTAAACATAGGGATATCGGGAGTTTGGCCACTTTCGCCCCCTGCTTCCGGCCGAAGGCTATAAATACTTTTTATGGTGCCGCTAGGCCCATCATTTTGGGTTGCAATTACGCTCGTGCGCATAACCGTCACATCACTGCCGGTGTCCAAAACGGCGCCTACGGTGGTCTTGCCGCAGTCGAGCGCTACCTCGAGAAGTAATAACCGCTAGAGATCCTCTAATCTAATGAAACGGCGCCTATCCTCGCAACTAGAGGATGTGGCCCATCCCTCCACTCCTCGGAGTGCCCAGCCCGAATGTTTTGAGTATGCAATTTCTTTTCTCTAGCATCTTTTTGGCTCCGTTGGGGACAGTCTTGGGCCGAATGGGACCCATCATTGCACGCGTAACACCGGGGTGGCCACTTCGGTTTCGAGGGGCTGTTAGAAGTTTTCTCCCCTTTCTTTGCGTCCGCGTCATCCGTTCTTTTGGCTTTCGTTTTCCCATCAGCCACTTCAAAGGTGTCAATAATTTTCGGTATCTCGTGAGCCCCGCGCCACCCCGCTTGTTCGCGCAGCGTTACGTGCCTTTGGGCGTCTGCGCTCAGACACTCCTTGCATCGGTCAGCCACCATTAACTGGATTAGCGCCTCCAGAGTTTTAGTCTCGCAGGCCTCGATATAATAGCTAAAATGGCTCGTCAACCGCGACGCAAACTGCGCCTGTCCCTCGTCTTATCGCTTAATCGCCTTCAGAAAACGAGCGCGGTCCTCCTCCGGCGTAATTTGAGCTCCTTTAGGGCGCGTTCACACTGGAGGCGGATCCGCAAACGCGAAGCGGATCCGCGAGTTCTCAACCGCAAAGCGGCTAGGATCGAGCGTTTGGAGCGCGTTTTTGCCAACCGCTCCGGGACCGATTTCTCCCAACCGCTTTCACGAACCGCAAAGCGGCAACCAATCACAACGCGGCGCTCACGTGACGTCAGTGACTTTCGAAACAAGATGGCACTTGTCGCTGGTGAGGCGTCCAAGGCGCTGTAGTCTTAGCGTTAAAGCAGACAAATCAACAGAGACACGTGATGTTCACGTCCGTCACTTGAATCCGTCACGAAAGGAATTGACGCATCGGTGACATGGGTTCGGGTATGAGTTTGTTCATTACTCCGGGTGCCACAGCCCGAAGCTCACTGCCTTGTTAGTCTCTGCCCGTAGAACGTCGGAACCCGCCCTGAACGACCGAAATGTCAGCTTTTCAAACCACTAAGACAGTCGCGTGAACTATTGAAAGTTTTCGACACCGTGCATGACCAGCATGACCAGCATGAGCCTGATTGCGTAGCCAACGCACTACCGCGGAACGGGCAGGGTACCTGCCCTAGCTTGACCTGTAACGTATACTACTAACACAAGAAATAAATTGAACCTACTCAAGGAAAAAGTGTACGTACCAGACGATGCAGAGGTAATCCATACGGCGTTTAATTGAGCTTAATGTCATACATACAGTAGACACGATCGACATGCGAGTGACGAGAGGAGAGTCCGCCGCACACGAAGTAAAGACCGGCTAGCACCGAACACGTTCCCCGCACCACGGTCTACCCCACCTCTCACAGCTTCGAAAATGATAAGAGCGAACGAGGGGGCAGGGGAAACTGGCCCTCTATCCCGAAAGCAAGGTCAGCTATTCATGCGGGAAGGGTCCACTTCGAAGAAAAGGTCGGGGGCATTCTGTTCTGAGTCAGCAACGCGCGCCTAGCTGGGCATTGCTTGTGGGTGAAGTCAAGGGAATCACAGGCGAGGTTGGCGGGTCTAGGCTTCTTTTTTGCGCTGCCTGAACTCGTGATACGTGCGAACATCCCGGAAAAAAATCTTCAGAGTGCAAAATAGCTAAATTTTGGCTTTGGATCGGCGATTAAAGTAGATTTCGGATTGTAAAACAGGTTTGCCAAACGCAAGTCTCAAAAGATCACGCGTGACCGCCGAGAAACCACCAAGCGCCTCTCGGTGTGTCGGTAAGGGGTCTCTCGCAAACCAAATCCGCAACTGCTTCGCGCACGCGGATCCGCTTTCAGGCTGAATGCGCCATTAGCACGGCTGTCTTCACCGCGCTGTACCTAGACAGGTCCTCCGAGGTTAACCGGGAGAAAATATATTCAGCCTTACTTAAGAGAGCGAGCATGATCAGATGCACTTTTCTTCTCTCCGGCACGCCGAAAGTCGGCAAACATCTTCTCTACCCGGCCAAACCATACGGACAGCTCGGCATCTTTGGGCACTTCTTGATTTCTTAGTAATTAGCACACTTGGGTACGGGATCTTGGCCGCCGGCTTCCTACGACTCAGTCGCGTCTTCTGGCCTTTCGCAGCTAGCCCGAGCTCAAGCTCTCGCAATTCGATTTTTTTCTTCCGACTCGAGCTCGATGCGACTTAATGCAACGACATCGGTCTCGGCGCGGGTATCAGCAACCGTGGACGCTTACCCCTCCGCACTCGACCCCTCTCAGCCCCCATTCATATTTGGCTTTACTTTATGGGCTCTTCGAGTCAACAAAACCATTCGGTGCTACCTTTGAAACCAAACTGTCACGTGCACTGCCGGCGGCGAGTCCTTCTCCCTACTACCGTGGTGACGCACTGATAGCTGGAGTTGAGCATACTCCAAGGCAAGAGGCAGACCGCGAGAATCCTGTTGTCGCCCGGTCGTCTTTCGCACCGTAGCCCCAGGTCTTCTGCAGGAGTTCCTTGTTCGTACCGTCCTCCGAGATCTCCCGCTTTGTCGATTACTGTCGACCGGCGGAACCTTGCTGCCGTCCGGTCCTCCTCTCTCTCTCTGCCGAGCGGGGTCAAGGGATCGCGGAAATCCTCCAGGCTGGTGCCCCTGTTCTGCTGACCTAGTCAACCGGGAAGAAGGTGCAGCTGTTCGGTTGTCTTCCCCTCCGTGGCCCCGCTCTGATGCTGGCGACTTTTCGGCGTCTCCTCTCGTTCACTTGGCCTCTGTCAGCCGGGAGGACGTTGCCGAGTCTCCGTACAGGTTCCCGTCCAATCGTCTCTTTCGTTTGGTCGTTCCTTCCACAATCACCGTAGGAAGGACCAACCCAATCTTGTCGGCTTCGCTAATAAGGTTGTTGGTACGTTGTAAACGATAATTCCTCTTCGATGGTGTGGAGGAGGACGGCTTGCGTTAGACGGTTGCAGTGGTGGAGCAGGTTGGGCCAGACAACTGTTTACGCAGGTAATTCTTTGCCAAGGTTTTATCAAATACAATTTAGCATACGAGTCACAGGAATATAAACATCAACAACCCGAGCCCCGGACTTGGCCTCTATTAGGAAGCCGCTCTTTTCTCTCTACCTCTAAAAAGCCAAGGACCTCTCCCTTCGTGTGGCCTGTGCTTTTATTGACAGCAGCCTGTCCCTCGTACCCATTTTCTTGTAGTGGTCAATGTTCTCATCCGGCGCTACGAGCCAAGTTCGAGACGGCGCCTGGCGTAGAAGGCGCAGACGAGTCTGGCCTTCTGACACAGCAAATCACGCCTGGCATTCCGAACACTGGCTGGAGGAAGAGGTGCGGAAGGACGAAGCACGGCGCCCGAGGCACTTCTGGGAGAGCGATTCAAACTTGTCACTGGGAAGCGAGAAACTACTCTCGATGCATACAAAGCCCAAGTGGTGGCGCTGGTCGACTACAAGAGAAAAACACTTAGGCGAAAAGTCTTCCCAGCTACAGGCAGCTGAGGGAGGCGGAAAGCGTTACCCGGCCCGGTGTGCCTCGGGCTGTTCCCGAGTAAGGGGACACTCGCACCGCAGGGCGGCTTCCCTCCCCACGCACAAACTTCTCCCGCCAAAAGGTCCCAAACATCCCGGAGGGAACCCCACACGTCTACCCCAAAACTGTTCGTGCAGGGCCTCCAGACGTGCAAAAATTAAGACAGCAAAAACAATTCTAAAACATTACGCATAATATTAAAAAAAAACAGTGATTACATTGTATGGACATATAACAAAGTCATTCAATATGCTGCTGGTGACGAAACATCGGCCAAGTGTGATACGGGTTTAAATGCTGCCGCTAGACGCTCCACTGTCGTTAAGGGGTCTGCCTCGTTTGACCACCGCAGTGAAAGCTTGAATGGACGACGAACGTTGCCCGGCTATTAAACTGCTATGATCTGTACTAAAACGTTAAAAGCCAAAGTTTAAAGTCACACTAAAATCGAAACGCTCTATTATGTATCGTGTCTTTAAATTGAATCTTTAACGGTAATAAACGGTAACCGTGTGGAGTAAATTATAACGGACGAATATGTGCGCAATGTGTCGATCTTGGCGTTACTGAGAAGCATGTAGAACCGCCCTCAGCAATATGCCTTGCAAATCGGAAGTCGTGCAGTCTCATAAATGCTGGCCCCGGTGGGACGGCCCCGTCGATTGTGGCAATATTAAAGAAGGAAAGCAATAAACGGAATGGCCTAGAATAGGCGAGTCGCAAATAACCCAAGCGCGCTCCACGCGATGCGCGTAAACAAGTATCGGTGTGTCCTTCACGCTGAGATCGGAAAGAAGAGTTGATATATTACTTTTTAAGCCCTTCGGAGATGACGTCACGATCCGATGAAGCCAATCAAACAGCCCTAAAAGTGCATCGTCACGGCGTTCGTAGCATTTATGTGTTTCTTAAAGCAATCGCACACAGTGAACGCGCGGCGACCCTACGCGTTCTTTTCTCATTGTGAATATTTATTCGTAGACACTGTTCCAAGTATGCGGAGAGCAAGTCGTCTGCTTCTGGCGCAGGAGTGGCGGTGACGTCACAAGGACGCCAAGCTCTTGCTGTCTAAAAAAAAAAAAGTGTGTAGACCTCATAGCATCTAGCACAGAGATCTACTCACTATTCTTTTCAGTCGGCCAATAAGAGCTCGGCGTCGTTCTGACGTCACCTCAACTCCCGCGAAAGAAGCAGACGACTTGCTCTCCACATATACACGGTGTGCGAGTGTTTCAAAAGTCGTCTTTCCCGCATCCGAACGCCAATCAAAGGACAGCATAGAGAAAGCCCGGGGAAAGCTAGAAGCACGTGGGCCGGCGCCGCCAGATGTCTCTTCGATTATTGGGTAGGGGCAAAACCCGTCGTGATCCTGGCTTCTTATATGTTTCTCGGTGGGTGGGCCGCGTCATGTAGAACTTCGCGATTGCTTGACCCGTGTTGCTTTAGTACGGCTCTGCGTTACTGGCCCTAGTTTCCTGCCTCAACGGCCGCAAGAACACTTCTATGAACATGTTGATGCGGAGGTATCTCTATCCCGGTGTTCAAGCCAGCGTCCGTTGAGGTCAGAGCAAACGCGCCGAGTGGAGAGCGCGCGCGCGCAGGTGCCATGGCAGCGAGACACTTTTTTTGTTTTTTTTTTTGGTTTATCTTTTTTACTCCGTCGACCATAGAGTTATTATAATGCACGCTAGAGGTTCAAGTGGCGCTAATGTGCTGACGCAAATCGAAGCAGACAGCAACCAGTCCAAAATTGACTTCCGGTAATGCATTTCTATGGGAAAAAGTGAGGGCATTTTCTCCCTGCGCTCGATTATAAGAGCAAATGTCCCGAATAATTCGTACGTACTAGGCAGCTTTGAACATTTCTCAGTCACGCCGACGAAATAATAGGTCAGTTATGGCGTTTTTTTTTCAAATTCGTCGCATTAAAAACGGTGCTAAAACGGCCTCGTACGTGTATTTATATGCACTGTCGGACACTCTTAGCGCGAACATGACGTCGGCGCTTTTCAGCGAGATATACGTGCCCAACGAACGGAAGGACATCTGCACATTAAGAGAGACGGCAAGAACTACGCAGTGACACTGGATCAGTAACTACCCGTGCATGTACGATCAAAATAAATTGAAGGCCATGCAATGTATTCGACTTTAAATAAATAGTACCGCTTTATTATTTCTGCTATGAGCGAAGATGTTTGTTCTACGTTCAAAATATCACTCGCACGCTCAAAATCTTTGAGAACAAGTGCCCTATAAAAGTTTCCCGGCAGAGAAAACAATACAAAGACACACTTTTCAGAGCCCATGTACTTTATTCTCTACGTTTTGAATTTTTTATCCGCTCATGCACGACGGGGGTCATTTTCATATAGTGACAGGACTGGCATATTATCAACATAGAAGCGTCACCGGAAAGCTGGCGATCCTTGAACACACTCTATATTCCTTTCGATTGTAAGTTTGCTTTGAATCGTCGCTTGTTTTTACATAACTGCTGCAGAACACACGTTTGGGACTGAAATGTAGCGAAGTTAAACATCGTTCACTGATGAAGAAAAATGCGCTAACTGAAGCAATCACACATTTACAGTGTTAATCAAGGTACGTACTATTCGGTACGGCCCAAATAACCAACGTGTTCCGTGTTATTTTCCGGCAAAGAGACAAAAAGCACGCGGGTTTTCCCAAGAACACCGCAAAAGTAGACTGGTTGCTGTCTGCTTCAATTTGCTTCACGGAACTCACATAAACACTAGCGCCAGTTAAACCTCTAGCGTTCATTATAATAACTCTATGCCGTCGACCGAACGGCGCCTCTGGCCGGACGGAGGCGCTGTAGAAATAGGCTACTCGCGTCTGGCCGACGGAGATGATCTCGAAATAGGCTACTCGGGCGCTCGCCAATAAGACTTTACCTGGTCGATCACGTCGCAACCTTACAAAAATGTGTATTCGCTTTCTACAAACATCTTTTTTGGAAAATGGTGTATGAAGGCTTTAGATATTCTCAAGCCTTCATACAGTGTGTAAGACAGTGTGTTGAAAATGTGTCCATTTTGAACACACTGTCTATAGCTTTTTGACCACTTTTTTTTTTTTTTTTTCTGGGGAGTTTCATAAAATTTAGTGTATAGGCAATTTGTAAAAATTATTTAAAAAACCAGATGCAAATCTTAAGAACGTTTCTATCCGCTTTACAACAACAACCAACCAGTTTTTTTACTAACAAAACATAAATTTTGAATATAAAGTTTAGCTTTTTCACGATTCATCCATGGAAAATTCACTGGCTACTTGCCGTGTGCAAATACACAGACATCGCAAATAGAGATGTCAGAGAGCACTCAAAACACTAATGATTCGTGGTATTGACTGCTCCAGTGCTTTATATACCCTACGCATGTAAGGTTATCGCTTGAATGAGGACCATCCCAGAACATAAAAAGGTTACAAGTATGTTGCTTTTTTTTCGCTCATAATTTATACGAAATGTTGTATATAGCTGATTAACTACATGTCCAGCTATATAACATTTCAAGAGGCGATAATTATTGGATACAGTCGAAAAAAGCAGCCCCCAAAAGTAGGCTCCATCTTGGTATAGTGTAGCGTCACCACACTGCATTCAATTATTCTATCGATTCTAGTCTATAGAAATTTCATATAAATAGGGTGACTTCAAGTCTATTGAGACGAGGTGACAGAAATGCTCTAGAATTTCTATGGTATCTACTCCATAGACTTCGGTTGAAAGATTTTTTGTAGAAAGAGTATTGAAAATTGTCGATAAGACCTGACTGCATAGGAAGTAGAAAGAGTCGTTAAAACGTAATGAAAATCTCTACAGACTTCCTGAAATATTTTTTTGTAAGACTGCGCTCGCAGTGCACTAAACAAAAAGAGTACCACTTTACACCCTTTGTCTCATAAAATACACCCCAAACCTTTAGCTCGAGGCCGAGCGCACTATTGTAGAAAAGACGGCCCTAAGTGTTTTAGGGGCTTGATAACGGTGCGATATAACTTATTAAATAGCTTAAGTACGTATCAAAGACCATAGATAGAAAACACTTAGGTTTTTCAGTAGGGTCAAGAAAACCCCGATTATTTTTTTTTAATGTCAATAACACGTACATTAACTATTTTAATAAGTTGTACCACACGGCTATCAAGCTTCTCCTGAAAGTTAGTACCGTCAGGCCAACGTCAGTGCGTTGTACGTCGAACTGAAGTTTTGGGGTGTATTATATGGGACATAGGGTGTAAGAATGCTACCTTTCTAACTTGAGTGTGTTCTGCGTCCATATCTACACTGTGTCCGCACCTAGACTAGTCCACATCTACATTAGCCCAAGGCGGTACTTGACTATTGTTTTTCAGAAATCAATTGATAGTTGCATCGTTACCTTTGGAATGGAAAGTTGCTTAAGTGGTTCCAAAATCTAAAGCGTGAGATAGTACAGTAGTTAGTAATTATTGATCAATATCGCTGACATTGTGTACCTACAAACTAATGAAGCACGTTATTTTTTTTTTACATATAGCAGAATATCTTGAATATAATGACATCCTGACTGGTGTACTTGGATTGAGCGTGTTGGTAATAGATTCAAAAATACGAAAGAGTTAAACAAATAGGACGGACAGGACAAACATCGTCTTGACGTCACGAAGATGTGTGTCCTGTCCGTCCTCTTTGTCTAACTTTTTCGTATTTCTGAATCTGACTGGTGTACAGCATGGTTTATGAAAAGAGTCTTCAACGACGTCTCAGCTTGAATTTTCCGGTGACATGCCTAAGGGTCTATATCAAAAGGGGCGAATGGATGTTATATACATTGAATATTGAAAGGCGTTTGATAATGTGTGCCATGGTAAGCTTTTATAAAAACCAAACACTGCAATTATAACTTTTCCTTCAACTCACTCAACAAACAAGTTGTAGGCGCGTTCCATGTACTATAGCACACTGTACAGAGGTATTTCAAGTTATTCCGCAGTTTCGAGTTCTCACATTCTTGAAAGGGTTGACTTTTTGACAACTTACATGGGCTGACGTCAAGAATAGAAATCAAAGAAAGGTGCATACTCCAGAGCCAGTGTACAGCACTGTTACAAGTTTACATATTTACGTTATTCTCTACCAGCCGCATTGCAAGCAGAAACCAAGCGTCTGATCTGCCGCGTCTGCTCATTGAAAACGAATATTGAAGATGAACTCGATTTGCCTCAAGGATCGCGTAACCTAGTTTTTATCCTTTTACTTGGTTCTGACTGTTTTACTCAGAATACGCATCTTTTGGAGAGGAAGACAACATACATCTCTATATACTTCATGACAATATCACGTTAATTAAAGAGTAGTTTACTAAACGATTTTCATCGTCTTATTAGTAAATGCATAATGATTCAACCAGAAAATAGTTTAACTTTCCTAATACGACACGGCGATGCGCATGTTAGAACTGTCACTGTATAAAATTCAGAAGATCAGCAAAGTGTCTGAAGAGTTTAAGTAATTACAAACATAAAACTTTGATCGCGAATGGTCTCTCGGGTTTCACCTTTCTTCCCGTGTGAATGTCGAGATAACTTTTTTTATTGAACCAGAAACACAAACTTCTTAATTTTGCCACATTCACGAGGTACATTATCCCAAGTGCTGCATGAAATTCTATACAAGAACTTATTCCGTCGAAGCCAATTTGAACAGCCAGGATCGATCGATGCGCCGCATGACGGAACACGAGTGCAGTAATTACCTAACAGTCCTCGACTTACGTAATTATTCCAGTGTTCGCTCGAGAAAATTCCTCCACCGAACATTAAACTGTCGGCACAAGTTTAGGAGCACGGATGTTTAGGAATACTGGTGGCACGCATAATGGATTGAAAGTTCCAAACTGTCGGATGTATTGCCAACTTAGACTTTCACAGCGACGCGAAACAGAACTACGCATTTCAGGAATTGCGGGAGAGATTCCATAGTAAACAAATAAAAACCTTCCTCGATTCATTTTGAAATATAAAAAGAACGGTCAAGACCTTCCTTGTCTTTATGCGCAATTCTATATACATTTTAATGGGGCAGCTAAAGTGAGTATCTGGCTACGTTTTTTGTGCAGTCTTTACTACGTCTGAGGTAGTTTTAAGGAAAACATATGTTGGGCTGCTTATTTATAATTAGGGTTTCGTGTTTTGGGGTGAATACTAATAATCTCCCAGGGTTAACCATCGAACTGAATTATTCAGGAATCACACTACCAAAGAGGTAAACGTCTGATCCTTTGGCCTAAAGTAATCAGTGGCGAGACAGAATTCTGTGCAAAGATTCATCTGTGTACATAAATTGTGAAATAAATTATAGTCGTTTTTATTAGGAACACACTGACATTTTTTTAGGAAAACATTCAGTTAAAAACCTATTGTAATATAAAAAAACGTTATTCTTCACAAGATACTTAGCATAATGCCTGGAGAGTCCAACTGTGAAAAGGAAATTTTATAGTGGATTTTTGCTAAATTTGCGCTGAATTGTCAAATAATTAATTTTGGCATTTTATACAGTCGACAAAATCTTAACATCTTTTATAAAAGACATCAACAAATACAAAAATAGAAGGGCACAGTGGCCATGTCCAACAAATTCTAGTTAGTTAAAACAATGAGCGAGCCTTTCCTTTGTCCCGTTATTAAGCGAGAGTTTTTCGAAGTTAAAATTCACGCAAAAAGTGGAACGGAGAACAACGCGTTCAAAGTGTTCGCACCTCTACCTTTTCTTCAGAAACGGTGGACCGCAAATAATATATGATAATATAACTATGCAATGTAAACAAATGAATCTTTCTGGGAATACTCTTTAGAGGTTGATGGATGTAAATATGGTAATTTTCAAAATCGACTTTTCTTTAATACAATTTTTTTTGCGGGGGGAGGGGGGGGGGGTAAAATCTCCACATAAAAACGGTGAAAAATCACAAACGGGAGCTGCACCTATGAAGAAATACCCAAACTTCGAGGACAATATTATATTTTTCACAGATAACACATGAACGTCCTTTTGTTTTTAATTGTTACCTTTCTTTATTGATTCCACAATTATCGATATTTTAACTAAGTGGATGGGGCGCACAACACAAACAATATCTTGTGTATCTTATGCCGATATAAAAAGTATAGGGAAACGGAGACTGTTATGAAAATCAAAAAGTTGTAAAGTCCCCAGGCAAGCCTACTTGAATTTTATATTTTTATTCATATGGGTCTTTCGTATTGCATATGAAATATGGTCGCATGGGTGCATATGTTGTTCTTTGCAGTAGGGTCAAATTTATCGCACAAGGGCGTTTGTATAGAGCAAGTGCTTAAAAGAATCTTGAAGAGAATCAGTTGTTTTCTTTATTACTGTATTGGACAAAACTAAGACTGGGCGTCAATAAAGAGTTTTAAACAGATTAATCGACACCCTTTCATCGAATAATTAATCGATTAATAGATTTCGTTCATTGCCATACACATTATTTTAAAAGTGTCAGAATCTAAATGAATTTTGATGTGTACTTGAGAACAGTCAAAAGACATGCACAATCAAAAATGATTACTTCAGCCGCAAAGGCAAAGAGTTTCGTTGATATTCTCCGGCAATAGAAAACTCCTTTGATTGTTCACAATAGGTACTGCTGCACTATACACCATTCCAAGTTGGGCTTCCTGGCCGGCGCCATTTTAACGAGTGTAGCGCCGCCTACACTCGTTTATCTGAACCAATCCGAATAACCAACCGCGAATTACTGGACTGTTACCCTGCTCACCGAGTCACACCGATCGCAGCTGCTTCTGCCGGCACCGCTGCCGTATTCGGCGCCCTCGGCTCATCGTCTTCGTCCATGGAGGAAAGCACTATCCTAATTGGTATGTCAATCATGGGGAAAAGTGCATCCTGCTTTCCTGGCATCTTTTTGTGGCTAATTTTAGCGCGGTTATGGAGCAGTCGTCGCTCCCAAACCGAACTCGGCGTTTCGACCGCTAGCGAAATTGGGGATCGCTAGTGAAATTAAGGATCGCTAGTGAAATTGAGGATTGAACGAAGTCCGGATGGCACGAATTACGGCATGTGAATTCGCGCTGAACTCGAGTTGTCGCAGCTTGGGGGCGCCAGGAACATTTGAACTAATTGCGCGGTTAGCGGCTCAGACCTGCACTGCCACGTCTGCTTTAATTGAAATAGTGAAAACCTCAAATTTAAATATAAATCGATATATAAATACCGAGTACAGATAGCAAGTGCGACGGATCCGTTTTTTGTTTCTGATTTGGAATCAGCTGTCACAATATTGGCACATTGATGTGCCTCTCTGCAATCGCCTCGCGTGAGAATTATTTGTGCGCAAACTGTGTTGCGGCGTGTACTACACGAGGCTGTGTTATATGTATATATATATATATATATATATATATATATATATATATATATATATATATATATATATATATATATATACATATATATTTCACTTTGTTATATATATAATGAAGTGAAAAACTCACGGTGAAAAAAACAAACAGCGGAAGTTTAATCGACAGTTTTGCCGAGAGACTCGGCTTTGTCAGCAGATGACTTACAAGTATATATATATATATATATATATATATATATAGGGTGTTTCAGAGAACGCAGGCCAAATCGCTCCTGCGAAAACTACTCATCGCAACGAGAAAAAGCTTGTGTCGTTTTGGTCCTGGGCCAGGGGCCCATTTAGGAAAATTACTAAAGTCCGGGATAATTAAGTTGTTAATTATTTTTGCGTAACTAACGTTTTTAGTATTGTGTTTAAGGGCATGGTTTCAATTAGGAAATTGCTCAGCATCGTCGAAAAACACTAAATCAACAAATTGCAGAACGATAGAAGGCACGCGAAGCATTTTACGGCTTTCTGAAAAGCCGCACAAATTCGACGGGTTTTTAAGTTTCGGTTTGCTATCGAAGCGCATCTCGGCCCCGGCGGCACCGCGCCCCGTGGAGAGGTAGTGCAACCAGCCTCTGCTGCGTCCGAATTTGTGCTGTTTTTCAGAAAGCCGTAAAATGCTTCGCGTGCTTTCTATCGTTCTGCAATATGCTGATTTAGTGTTTTTCAACGATGCTGAGCAATCTTCTAATTGAAACTATGCCCTTAAACACAATATTCAAAAAGTTAATTACGCAAACATAATTAACAACTTAATTATCCCGGACTTTAATAATTTTCCTAAACACTTTTAGAAAAAAGGGGACCAAAAGGAGGTAACAGACCGCCTTTACCACCCTCCTCCCGGCCAGGGGGGAAGCGCTCCCCTTGTTACCTCCTCAGGCGCCGCAGATATGAAGAATGCGGTGCTACCAGGTGAAGTTCGCCGCGAAGGGGCACCCAGGAGTCAAGCATTACCTCCCAGAGGGTGCGCCTGTTTTGCACTGCCAAAGCCTGGGCGCTGCGATTGGCTGAGGGAAGGCGCAAACGAGTTCGCTAATTGGTCTCCTCGTATGACACGTGATTCTTCGCGCATGCGTGGGAGAGCGCCTGCCCGGTCAACCGGGAGCGTCGGTGGCGTCGTCGCCTTCGGTCTTTCTTCTCGAACGTTCGACGGAGGCGTCCCAGCGCAGGAACGTTCTTTATTGTTCTGTTCGGCTCAGTCTCTTCTTACGAGGTCGCCGAGAGCGCTGCATTGACTTCAGTCGAAGATCCAAGTCGTGTGCACCGTATGCAGGCAAGGAAATGTTCTGCGCGGGCGGCAGTTGGCGTTGGTTATGACCGCCCGGGAAGACGACCCCCGTCTTCCTTAGACAAAGGGTTGGCGGACATGTTGGCGCGTCTGAAGGCGTCAAGCGTTCGATAAAATTAGTGTGTGGCGCGAACGCACACACGGTTTAGACCATTGAAGTTCATAAAGAGCAAGAACAGGAATGACTGTCGCTTGCACTAGCGCATATTTAGAAGGTTGACATACTCTAAACAGTGGCGTAGCCGGCAGCTTTTCCCGGTGTATGCGTGTGCGGTGCGGCTCGCCGAACGGCGAGCCGCTCGGCTTGCCGTTCGGCGAGCCGAGCGGCCGGGCGACAAGACGCCTTTTGAATTGGGGTACGCCTACGTTTAAGGCGTGAGGGGTATGAGGTTTTCTCTTTTTGGGGCCGTTGGTGTGTCGCGTTCGGACGTTAAATTGAGCATTTGATCAAATATTTGAAAATCTCAAAAGATATTTTTTTTTTTTTCGCAGAGCAGTAGTTGATCAGGCATTCATTGGCGGCACCGACCAACCGGCGCGATTAATTCTGAACGTCGTTGATATTTGTAAAAGTCAGTGTTAAACACTAATTTTTATTATCAACGTTTTTTTTTTTTTTAATTTAACGATGTTTAATAAATAGTTTGGTAAAATCTCACGTTACCTTGAAACACCGAATATAAATGTCTGAGCTAATTATTCGTGCGCTTCGCAAACATTAATAGTAGAATATTACGGAATAAGGTCATGAAGTTGTTACAGGCAGCGAGGCTAGCAGTTATATTGTCTTGGCATTTTATTTGCCTTTTATCAGGCGTTTCTAAAACTCTGATCATTTAGTAGGCGAGTTAGATATAACTCAAGTTTGCATTATTTGAAGTTGATTGAATATACTTCTTTCGTCCTGCGGCAACGTTGTAGGATGATTTCGTCCAGGGTACTGGACGGCTGCTACCTTGGACTCATCTCGTGACAGTTCTTAACACTGCTTACTGCTGGTAAGCGGAGTCCGATATTTTATTTTGATCTTCTTGTTCCCATTCGTGCACTTGAAATGGGGCTCTTGATATTTATGTTGATTTTGTGTGTCTGCTGTTCGTTCATTTCCGAGAGAAAATTGAGTGTATACTTCGAGTAAATAAATTAGAGTAAAACACACATGGCGCTTGAGTGTGTCTTTTTCGGTGTTATTTTTTTTTGTGTGTTTTCGTGCTTGTGTGCTGTTCTTCTCATGTTTAAATAAAACATAGATTCAATTTTAAACTTTATTCTGGCAAATTACTTCGGCAAAAAAAATTTACATATTTGCTGAAGTTCGACATTCGGAAGTTAGAAATTATTCGTGCGCTTCGCAAACATTAATAGTAGTATATTACGGAATAAGGTCATTAAGTTGTTGCCGGCAGAGAGACTAGCAATTATAGTGTGGTCTTGGCTTTTTTTTTTTTTTGCGTGTGATCAGGCTTTTTTAAAAGTCTAATCATTCAGTACGCGAGTTAGATATGGTTCAAATTTGCATTATTTGAAGTTGATTGAATATATTTCTTTCGTCCTGCGGCAACGTTGCAGGGTGATTTCGTCGAGGGTACTGGATGCCTGCTACCTTGGACGCATCTCGTGACAGTCCTTAACACTGTTTACTGCAGGTAAGCGTAGTGCGATATTTTATTTTGATTTTCGTGTTCCCATTTGTGCACTTGAAATGGGGTTTTTGATCTTTATGTTTATTTTGTGTGTGTGCTGTTTGTTGATGTCCGAGAGAAAATTGAGTGTATACGTCGAGTAAATAAACTAGAGTAAGACACACAAGGCGCTTGAGTGTGTCTTTTTTGGTGTTATTTTTTGTGTTTTCGTGCTTGTGTGCTGTTATTCTCATGTCTAAATAAAACATAGATTCAATTTTAAATTTTATTCTGGCAAATTACTTCGGCAAATAAATTTACATATTTGCTGAAGTTCGACATTCGGAAGTTAGAAATTATTCGTGCGCTTCGCAAATATTAATAGTAGTATATTACTTGATAAGGTCATTAAGTTATTGCCGGCAGAGAGACTAGCAAGTATATTGTCTTGGCTTTTTTTTTTTTTTTTGCGTGCGATCAGGCATTTTTTAAAGCTGATCATGCAATAGGCGAGTCAGATGGCTAAGTTTGCGTTATTTGAAGTTGATTGAATATATTTCTTTCTTACTACGTCAACGTTGTAGGGTGATTTCGTCGAGGGTACTGGATGCCTGCTACCTTGGACGCAACTGCAGGTAAGCGTAGTCAGATGTTTTATTTTGATGTTCTTGTTCGCATTTGGGCACTTGAAATGAGGTTCTTGATTTTTATCTTTTCTTTTTTGTGTGTGGTGTTCGTTCAGTTTCCAGAGGAAATTGAGGGTATACTTCGAGTAAATAAATTAGAGTAAGACACACAAGGCGCTTGAGTGTGTCTTTTTCGGTGTGTTCTTTTTCTGTGTTTTTGTCCTTGTGTGCTGTTCTTCTCATGTCTAAATAAAACATAAATTCAATTTTAATCTGGCAGAGCACTTCGGCAAAAATATTTGCATATTTGCCAAAGTTCGGCAGTTAGGTTTGGCGGTCATAGGGATCTGCTGTGGTGTAGCGCTCTGTGGTGTATGTTCTTCCTCTGCCCTTGTCTTAAAGCGCAGTCATGTTTTTTCACGTACAATACCAACTCGCTCAACAATCAGCACTTCTATATACTAACCTGCTACAGTAGTTGTACCCCTTTGACTAAGATTTGTTATAAGAACTTGAGATTGCGCGAGTTGGTTATTCATGTTTTTCGACGTAGTGCACTCGAGAAACTGTCACTCAAGCATTCACACACCCAAAGAACACACCGTGTGTGTGTTCTTTCGGTGTTTGAATGCTTGAGTGACAGTTTCTCGAGTGCCTACGTCGACAAATAAAAATAAGATTTGTTAGTCACCTAAGTAAATCGGGGTGACAAATTTAAACATGACCGGTGAATACAAAGTGCTTACTAATCTACGATTACCACCCGCCATGTGATAATTTTAGTCAGTGGTAATTATTCAACAGTTACACTGGTCAGGTCTGGTAAGTATGGTCGATGCTTTAAAATGCTGGAATCAGTGGCCCATCAAATGCTCCAAATGCGTCTTAGAAAAATCTAATATTTCTTCACAGTTTCTTCAAATTGGGGATGATATGTTTCAACTTCATATCACATGATTTCCACATTTTTTTGGTTCCAGGCAGGGAGTGCAATCTACCCGGTGGCTGTCAGCTCAAGCCTAATTAATACTGAGGCGCCCAGCTATGTGGCAGTGGAGGGAGACCTCGAAGCCGTGTCGCCTGCTGAGGCAGTCCTGCTTGCATTCTGCCTCTAGATCATCTTTAGCTACGACTAGAGCCCCGAAAGTGTTGTTCCAGATGCCTTCATTGCGCTTAGTGGTTTCATCTTAGAACTTTTATAAGATGTCTAGTCATGCCATTGATTTTTATGCCATTTTGTTTGTGACAGCCACAATAAAACATTGTCATGTACTTTCAGAACTAGGCCGTCTTCATCTATTATAAGGCCCACCCTTGAAGCACGTACTATCACACCCACAAAGCGCCATAGTAGCTTTCTTTAGAGGGTAAAAGTGATTCCATCAAGTGTGCATTTAATCTGTAATAAGGTGGTGAACTGGGCCAGTTGGTAGCTGTTATACATGATGGGGAAAACAGCTCGGAAAGCGCGGACTACGAAAAACAAACACGACAGGACAGCACTTTTCTGTCGTGTTTGTTTTTTGTAGTCCGCAATTTCTGAGCTGTTTTCCTCATCGTGTGTATTTAACCCTTAAGTGGATCATAGTTCCCTCCAAAAGGAGGTAAAAGCAGCGCCCTTAATTATGTCGTCTTACCTCTCAAAAGGATTGAAACTCCCCCCTAAAGGAGGTAAAGGCTGACCCTGAAAGGATGCACTTTTGACACCAAAAGGAACTAAGGTTACCTCCAAAAGGAGGCAATGTTGCACCCTAACCTAGGCGGTAAGTTTGCACCCTCGTTGCAGGGGTAACGATACCTCCAAAATGAATTGCCCTGTGTGCAAGTCGGTTACCCCCTTAAGGAGGGTACTACTGTACCCTTTTTTTTAAGAGTGAATGGGCCCCTGGCTTAGGATCAAAACGACACAAGCCTTTTTTCGTTGCGATGAGTAGTTTTCGCAGGAGCGATTTGGCCTGAGTTCTCTGAAACACCCTGTATATATATACAGGGTGTTTTTTTTTAAGCTTAACAGATTTGTTTTAAAAAAGCCGTGAAAGTTACACTTATGCCGCTTGTGGAGGTGAGTTATACGGCCAGGGGGACACATTATAGGGGGCTAATCGTAACGATCAGTTGGCTAATTACTTAAAATTCGTTAATTAAGTTTTTAATAATGAAAATAGACATATGGTTCCAATTAGAAATGTGCTCAGCGTCATCAAAAACCCCTAAATCAGTCATTTTCAAAAAGACTTTGAGCGCGTGAGAAGCGTAGCAGTGAACTGAAGTTACCGCTCGTGGAGCAGGTACAAAGCTAGAGGTTGCGATAAGGCGCCCGCGCGATTGTTCCGTCTCTTATCAAGCCCCAGCCTTGTACCTGCTTCACGAGTGGTAACTTTAGTGCACTACTACGCTTCTCACGCGCTCAAAGTCTTTCTGAAAATGACTGATTTAGGGGTTTTCGATGACGCTGAGCAAGTTTCTAATTGGAACCATAAGTCTATTTTCCTTATTTAAAAAGTTAATTAACAAATTTTAATTAATTAGCCACCTGAGTATTACGATTAGACCCCTATAATGAGTCCCCCTGGCCTATAACTCACCTCCACAAGCGGCATAAGTGTAACTTTCACGGCTTTTTTTAAACAAATCTGTTAAGCTTAAAAAAAAAAAACACC
This sequence comes from Ixodes persulcatus, assembly GCA_013358835.2. NCBI lineage: Eukaryota > Metazoa > Arthropoda > Arachnida > Ixodida > Ixodidae > Ixodes > Ixodes persulcatus. The sequence goes on from JABSTQ010010839.1 coordinate 150,211, forward strand.
CTTTATATATTCGTGTTGGAGAGTCTACCACAAAGCTAAACCAAAGTCTGAGCTCTGTGCCCAGTCTTGCTGTGCACAGTGGCGTCAGAACAAAAAGCGCCCCCCCCCCCCTTCCCGTCTTCCTTCCATTTCCAAACTTTCCCAACACCATTTACCACCTGAAGAAAAATAGAGCTATTGAATCAGTGGACCAGGAGTCACGCAACTGTTTTCTTTTTTCAATGTCTAAGCCGCCCTCCGCTTACCTTTCGGTCGTAGACCAGGCGAACGAACGGCACGGGGTTCTCCGCAGTTCGACGGCCGTCCAAGAAATGGTCGGAGCACACACGACTGCTCTTCGATGGCAAGAAGTCTTTCCAGTTTAAATTCGCCAGCCACCGGCGTCGTAGGTCCGGAGCAGCGGGGAACCGGTGCAGCGTAAACATGCCGCACCCACATCCATCCTGTTTGACAGCGTGGGTCTCGCACACTGAATCAGCGTTTATTTTACGTTTTTTTGGTTATTTGTACAACTAATTACCGCACAGTGCTGCCCGGACAATTATTTTCTTGCATAGACCATGTCACGCGCGAAAACACGCTATAATAACAAAGCGGCGCCTAACATTGTCGAAACAACTTGTCTCCGTACACTGCGCACGTGCTTTTTAACAGTCCACTCTGTGAAGCTGACGAGCTCTCGAGGGAAAGGGTAAGCAGAGTGTTGGCGGAGCGCTCTGGTTCGAGAGTGTTTTTCCCTTTCTGCATCAACCTACTTGGAACGGCGTATACGGACACTCGCGCTGCGTTGAATTGACCGAAAAACAAAACTCCTTTTCTACCTGTTTGGAGTTACAAATCTCGCCCCTACAGTTTACTTTATGTCAAAATTTTACCTAAACTTTGCCTTCATACAGATGTAGTCTTCCACCTCTCCGTGGTGCCTACGCGTCATTTTTACTGTTTTTTTGTTTTTCAAATAGAACCGACTAATTGGGTAATAATATTAATCGCGATTAAAACATTAATTGATTAATCGGTAGGTTAATCGACCAAATGTTCAGCCCTAGACAAACACATCTCTCGCGAATAGCGGACGTCGATGAACAAAACCAAAACGCCAGAACCCCTTGTAATATAAAATAGTTGTTACTAAGGATGAAATTAAGCTTGTTCAATCTCCATCTCTTAAAATGGGTAGACTTATCTGCTCTTCCTTTTTTTTTATTTTCTGCCACTCTCAGTATCCCCAGCTCTAACCCAATATAAAACTTGTTTTATAAGTGTACTATCAAGTGAAGTGTGTAATTACTAATTTAATAACACTGTCTGCATTTATTACACACGCGGAGAAATGGCGGGAAGGAAATGTGAATAAACACGTCTGACAAGGTCCCGTATCTTATTCAGGTACCATTGTGGCGCAATTCATACAGAACCCGCAGACCACAGTGCAAGATAAAGATATGAAGTGGCCACGGTGGCCCTTCATTTATTTACAGGATATGTTTAAAGATGCCGCCCGGACCGGGAACCAGCCAGCTGATGGTGTAGCCGTGGAAGCCTTCCTCGAGCCATCTGCCCGAGCGATATCTCGTGGAGCTTCTTCTTTTTCTTTTCCCCCGTGCACCGGTGCGCGTCTTTTCGCGTAGCTCGCTTTCTGTGAGCCACATCGCTATCACGGACACGTAGTCACTACAAGTCTTCCCCACCTAGTGGAGCAGCAGTGTTTTGCTCCACGAAACAGTTTTTTGTTTGTTGGAGGGATCTTGAGCAGGCCTTCGAGTGTCGTCTTCCGACTTCTGCGAGGGCACCGATGATGACACAAATGTAGTGTCGCAGATTGAGGCTGCCATAAAAGCAGGTTTTACCCGGTCTATGGACACGACGTCGGTTCGTCCATTGATGATGATGGTGAAAGTCTTCTTATCTCGGGAGATGACTTTAAATGGGCCATCGTAAGGTGGTGTTAATGATGGACGCACGGAGTCACGCCGTAAAAACACATGTGTACATGTTGTTAGTTCTGTGTGAATGAAAATTTTTCGTGGTGTCAGTTCTCGAGGCAGGGTCGGTCGCAAAGAGGATAACAGGTTCCAAAGTTCTTGAAGATACGAAGGAAGGTCGGGTGGTGGAGTAGACAGGTGTGTGAGGAACTCGCCAGGAAGTCGAAGTGTTGTTCCAAACACTAGTTCGGCAGCTGTGCATCCAACATCTTCCTTCAAAGTGGCCCGGATGCCCAAGAGCACCAAAGGAAGATGCCTCACCCAGTTGTTCCTGTCGTCCTTTGTGATGAGCGAGGCCTTGAGTTGCCGGTGTAGCCTCTCGACCATGCCGTTGGCGGACGGATGGTAGGCTGTCGTGTGGATATGGCACATTCCAAGCATTTTTGCCAGTGATGCGAAGAATGAGCTTTGGAATTGCCTACCACGGTCCGTAGTGACAACGGAAGGGCAGCCGTACCGTGCAATCCAGTTGGTGATGAACGCTTGCGCCACGGTTTGTGCCGTGTTGTCCGTAATTGGGATCGCTTCTGGCCATCTGGTAAAGCGATCCACGCATGTAAGGATATATCGGAACTCTTGGGATGGTGGGAGGGGTCCGACAATATCAACATGCACGTGGTCGAAGCGGGCGTCTGGTGGTTTGAAACGATGTAGCGGGCTTTTTGTATGACGCTGAACCTTGGAGCGTTGGCAAGAGGTGCAAGACCGCGTCCATGGCGAATGTCTCGGTTGATGTTGGGCCAGACATATCTCGAGCAGATGAGTCGTTGGGTTGCTGGAATACCAGGATGGTTCAGGTCATGAAGTGAGTGAAAGATGGGGAGTCGAAAAACGGGCGGGATGTACGGTCGGGGCGTACCCGTTGACGTGTCGCATACCACCTCGCAGTTTGCAAGTGGTAGTGGTACAGGTCGAAGCTGCAGTGAGGTGGAGGACTCTTGGAGTCTCTGCAACTCGGCGTCATTCTTTTGGGCTGTTGCCAGTTTGGAGAAGTCGAGGTCAGGTGACGCACTCAGTGTCTCGACGCGTGACAGGGCGTCTGCCGCCTCGTTGTTTGCTCCAGATACGTGGCGCAGGTCAGTTGTATATTCCGAAATATAAGCGAGGTGACGAATCTCTCGGGTCGAATACGAGGTTCGATTAGCGTGGAAGGCAAAGGTGAGGGGCTTGTGGTCTGTAAGGACATGGAAAACCCGGCCTTCCAGGAAGTGTCTGTAATGCCGTATTGCCGCATAGATGGCAAAGAGTTTGCGACCGAACGTGCTGTAACGTGTCTCCGCCGGCTCCAACTTCTGTGAGAAGAAGCCTAGCGGAAACCAGTCCGTCTAGTTGTACTGTTGTAGCACGGCTCCCACTGCGACATCCGAAGCGTCGACCATAAGTCTCGTGGGTGCGTCTGGTCGTGGGTAAACGAGAAGTGCCGTGTCGACAAGAGCTTGCTTTGCAGTCTTGAACGACTCCTCTGCCATCGAATTCCATTCGTCCGGTGATGTGGGACCTTTTGGTGAGCTCAGCAGATCTGTTAAGGGCTTGAGAATTTGGGCGCAGTTGTTAATGAAGCGTCGATGGAAGTTGACGAGGCCTAAGAATTCTCGCAACTTACGAAGTGACTTTGGTTGCGGAAAGTCCCTGATGGCTTCCATTTTCGAAGGTAACGGGTGAATGCTTTTGGGTGTCACTTGGTGTCCTAAGAACTCGAGGTCGGATTTTCCGAAGACACATTTTGCTGCGTTGACGACGAGACCATAGTTACGTAGCTGCCCGAAGAGTAAGCGCAGATGTTGTTCGTGCTCTTCCGGGGAACTGCTCGCGATGAGGAGGTCGTCAACGTATGCAAACACGAAGGGTAGCCCGCGTGTCACTTCGTGTATAAATCTTTGAAATGTTTGTGCAGAATTTCGAAGCCCGAAGGGCATTCGCACAAACTCGAATAATCCGAATGGCGTGGTGACAGCAGTTTTCGGAATGTCAGCTGGCTCGATAGGTATGTGGTGGTAAGCTTTTACTAAGTCCACCTTGCTGTAAATGCAGGTTCCGTTGAGTTGCTCTGTGAAGTCATGCAGGTGTGGTAGAGGGTAACGATCTGGACACGTGTTGGCGATGAGGGCGCGATAATCGCCGCACGGCCTCCAGTCTCCTGGCTCCTTCTTGGGCACCATGTGCAGAGGTGATGCCCAGCAGCTGTTCGACGGCCGAATGATTCCGAGCTCGAGCATGTGCTCGAATTCCCGTCGAGCCGTTTGGAGTCGTTCACCGGAGAGGCGACGAGGTCGTGCGTATACAGCCGGACCCGAGGTGACGATGGTGTGAGTCACACCATGCTTGGTCGGTTGTGCCAAGTTGGAAGGCCTCGTGACTTCAGGAAACTCGGTAAGTATAGATGCGAATCCCGTAGATGGTAAGATTTGGCGTATGCCAAGGGATGGAACGGTTGCAAACATACAATTTACAGCCAGACGTGTCGTTCCGTCAAGAAGACGACGGTGGCGCATGCTGACATCTAAGTTAAAGTTGGACAAAAAGTCAGATCCCAAGATGGGACACTTGACGTCAGCGATGATAAAGAGCCACCTGAAAATTCGGCGTAGTCCTAGATCGAGAGTCATTGATCGCATACCGAAGGTGGCTATGGTAGATCCAATTGCTGCGATTAGGTTTCTGCCTTTATCCAGGTGTCTTCGTTCTGCTGTTGTGGGTGGGATGACGGACACTTCGGCGCCGGTGTCGACAAGAAGTCTGCAGTCGGTGAACCGATCAGCAATGTAGAAAAGGCGGCATGCTGGTCGGCCGGAGTCACTTACCGCCTTTAGTGACTCGCCGGGGTGTTTTCCTGCCAGACACAAGGGGGGTGACACTTCAGGGCTCGCTGTCCGTACTTTCGGTGGTACCAGCAGGTACTCGGAGTTGGTGACGGCGATCGCGCTCGAGCGGAAGGTGAGTTCCTTCGTTGGGAAGGGCTGCGTTGCGAAGAACGACGCGTTCTATCGGCATGTTTCTGCAGAGACGCGACGGTCGCTGTCACCTGGTCGAACTTTGCTTGAAGTTCCTGTATGGCGGTTGTCGACGACTGAGGTTCTCTAAACGCAGCTACCGTCGGTACCAGCGTACTCCGCCACACGGTCAGCCATTTCGGCAAGACGGTCCAGGGAGATGTCGTTTGCTGGGGCTAAGACCATGCGAATGCCTTGCGGTAGCCGTTGCAAGAACAGTTCCCGTAAGATGGAGTTGTTTACGTCGGAGGCCTGTTCTCCAAGAAGCTGGCGTATCCGGTGCAGGAGTTGCGACGGCCGTTGGTCTCCGAGTTCTTCGGTTGTCAGAAGACGTTGGAGTCGACTGGTGGTCGATTCTGACTTCCTTAGTAGGATAGCGGCCTTTAGTTGGTCGTAGGCATCTGCAGGAGGGGTCGCCGCGAGCACGTCGTCGAGTTCATCAGCGATGTCAGGTGGTAGGGCGGATACTACGTAGTAGTATCTGGACAGCTGGGTGCTGACTCTCCTCAAGTGAAATTGGGCCTCTACCTGAGCGAACCAAGATCGAGGGTTCTTTGCCCAAAATGGTGGGAGTCGTACCTGTAGTGTGGCCAGTGCTGTGTTTTCGGGAGATGCCTGGTCCACGACGTTGTCCGATGTCCCGTGCTCGTCCGAGCGACGAGACCCGTCGGCTCGGTTCATGACCCTGAAGTGCGGTCCGGGATGCTGGTCAGCGGATGAGTTCGCTGATGTGTCGAGGTTGGAATCCGTCTTCGGAGGTCTCCGGGTCACCAATTGAAGTGGCCAAGGTGGCCCTTCATTTATTTACAGGATATGTTTAAAGATGCCGCCCGGACCGGGAACCAGCCAGCTGATGGTGTAGCCGTGGAAGCCTTCCTCGAGCCATCTGCCTGAGCGATATCTCGTGGAGCTTCTTCTTTTTCTTTTCCCCCTTGCACCGGTGCGCGTCTTTTCGCGTAGCTCGCTTTCTGTGAGCCACATCGCTATCACGGACACGTAGTCACTACAGATACTTAGTTTTACACAGACATATGTATGCTCGAAATGTCTATTCACAATAAAAGAAATTGCTTAAAGTTGACTCCTTTGTCGTTCTGTTATAACCCAAAATTTTCCACGTTGGTATACTATTTCAGAAATTTCCCATGTCAGTGTTTTGTTTACAATGGTTCGTACGTACATTTCCTGCAGTATTTTCAGATAAAGCGAAGAAATTACGTCACGTAAATTATACTTGTTTATAATTGATTGAATTGCACTTGAAGACAGCGGCCTATAAAAAACACTACCAAAGTTTTGAGTTAATAAAAGAGTATTATATTAATTGCTGCTGCAGGGTTAAGGAGCGGTGCATTGGAAATAAGCAGATGTGCGATCATTGTAACCGTAGCACTTGCTTTGTTGGAAATCTCCTTTCTGGAACATTTGTGAAATTTGAAGTTATTCGGTGACATAAATTAAATAGACTACAGTTGTAAGTCATTCAAGATATAATTAAATAAAGTATCCGATTACTTTGACTGAATCACCATAATCCTTTTTACTTCAGTTCAACTGCAAATGACGCTACAATATGAAGTCAATCAATCAGCGACAAAAGCTTAGAATCAGGAAGCTCGTCTCTTTTGTTCCTTTGCTATCATCTGCGTTTTTATTTTGTGATTGGTTTTTCCAGTTATATCATCTCCACAAAGACAGCGTACTTTTGGGGCGATTTGATTGACTCCATCTGATCATAGCACCTCCTAAAGTCGGACTTAAAGTAAACAGTAGTAAACAACCATATGTTTCTTTGTACAATAAAGCAATTAATTGTGGAATAGCCGAGGCGCTAGCAGATTACTCAATATTTTCCAGTCGGTTGATCGAACAGGTCATTACATAGAAGAGGGACAAGATCGCACAGACCACCTGTCCTCCAGTAGGAAGGAAGGGCTGAAACGATGCCTAAAACACATTGATACAGAGAAATTCGATTTTTCCAGAGTTGATGACACCTAGAGTCACTGCATCCTGAGAACGTAGTAGAAAAGTACCTTTCGGGAACATAAAGAAAGCCTCCCAGGATGTAGCCAAAAAACTTTATCCAGGTTAAAAAAAAAAAAAAAAAAACTAGTCAGAAGTTTGAAACAAGCCGTCATGATTCTGCTTTAAGAGAACCATCTGAACAGCTTATGCTCAAAGATTATGGGAACAAAAGATGGCATCAAGAAATATATTTCTCAGCCAGGACAAACAAGGATTGCGTTCCGTTTTGGGCCATCGTGTCAGAAATTGGTACTTGGCAAGTATATCTGTCAACGTTCTTAGCCAACCAATTGTCTTTTAGTACAGTGCGATGATTTGTACACATCACGACACTGTTAGCGCGAACACGACATCGGCGCATTTTCGCACTTTACTTCTAAATAGTATTAGCGAGCACGGAATTTTATCGCTTACATTATAGAACTCAATGAGCTCTTTCTGTAACAATAATAACTTGGATGACATCCCTTGGTTTCAAAGAGAAAAACTGGAAAAACCGGCGATCGCTTGTTCGCGCTAACAGTGTCGCACTCTGTACAAGAGTCAACAATTCAGAACGAGGGATTTCATACTTTTACTGTGATTTTATGTCTTCAATGATCTAATCTCTTGTCTCAGTCTTTTCGGTAGATATCCAATATGTGTATGATCTTATTCCTCGTGTGAGCCTTATGTCAATTTGCCGACAAAATACAGAACACAACAACTCATCGTGCCAAAACATGGCGTGGATCAACTTGGATACCTGCTTGGAACTGCTCAGTGCCTGCCCAAAATCGACACCCGATGCACACCAAAACCAGAATTTTGTACAAAAAAGTGGCGTGTGTATACGCTCTCGTGTAACTCCAGAACAGTGTGATCTGTTCTTGCAATCTGTGGCAAGTCCACCTAGAAAAATGTGACATCATCAGGAGAAAAACATACACAAACAAACCGTCAGAATGGTTCCACGGCCACACTTATCTGCGATCAAACGAACTTGCCACAAGTCATGATAAAGTTCACTTCGTCACCCCTCAGAGCTAAGGACGGCGCACTGACAAACGCTTCCTCTCCTTTCACAGATATAAAAAAAGGCTTCGTCAATCTCCCTCGCGGTTTTCTTTCTGTGGCGGGCTAAAATTGTGATATCATGGAAACATGGCTCACAGCCGTATCGGCTACAATGAATTGCGAGCTGGCCAGAGGGGGAGGAACGAAGGGAGAGGGAATGTTCCCTCGCCCTTACATTTATAGACCTGCCCGCCTGTCCAATGTAGACTCTCCCGCACGAGAGAGATCTGGTAGACAGATATTCTACTCGACCCTCGTTTATTTTCGCGCTGTTCCCCTGTCATGATGTCAAATCAACTCGCCCAACTTTATGCGCTGTTGCAGAAAAATCTGAATGATAACAGAATCACGGAAATCATCAGGTACGTTGATGACTTCCAAATTCTTACATGAACGATGGTTGATCAAAGAATGGACGCAAAAGGCTCGAGGTATATCTAAGCCCTTCTTATGAGTTGTGAATGCGAAAGCATGCACGTCATTCGTCCGCTCCCTTTATTGTCTGCAGCGTATTTGCCTCGGCGGCAGAACGAGCCCTGTCCTCGCAGCTCTGACCTTGGACGTTCCGTGTTACCCGCGCGTTGACGAACACGCAGCGCCATGGGGTTGGTGGTCGTTGAAACTGACGTGCAGTGGCCAATGGGAGCCTCGTTCCTTAAAACTATAACTCGCGCCAGCCAGTAGTACCGAAGCCGAAATCCATCAGATTTCTACTTCACTGCGCTCCATTGGGGGCGTGGAAACTTGGTGCCGTTTGTCTAGGCTGTTCGCGCGGCTTCAAAGCTTGGCGCCATCAGATCGCGGCTTCGCTTGGAGAAAGAAGTTTAGGTGTCCTTTGACGCAGCTTCAAAGCTTACGACGTCGGCAAGCTCCGTGGGACAGTCAATGCTTTCGCATTAATAAAGGGACGATGAAGTGGACAGGTGGGTGGTGCTATTGGACCAGCATTGAGCCGCCGCGCAAGGGATGCCTCTGGTGTTTATAACGTAAGTTCACACTGGGTTAACAAAAAAATTGTCAAGGTGCAGGCGAGCTGGTGTATGTTGATCATGATGTTTAAAATCCTGAGACTGGGAAGGAAAAATGAAGAAAAATTGTAAGACAGAAAAAAGGGGACAGGACAAACGTCTCAAACTCAGCTAACAAATTTTATTCCGTTCACAGCTTTTATAGCCATCTCCCAAGGTCACCGTCACCTCTCACCGATACACTTCTCTCTTTCCACAAAGACCTTCTAAACCGCAAGAGTAAACCATTGTACTCTGTACCGACGTTCTGAACAAAAGACAAAAGAACAACAACCGTCCAAAAGCTAATCTAGAAACTCACACTTCATACAGTGACCTCTTGACAACTTACTTTAAGAAGTAACCGTTACTTTTCCGATTACTTTATTGTGTGAAGACTTACATCTTTAGCGCTCATAACAATGAACTACTTCCAACCTCGTAACCTTGCTTGACACAAAGACCACGTAAGGGAAATACGGGATCTTGACGTGTATTTGAACTGGCTTTGTTATATTTTGCATCTGCTTTGGACATTCTTCGGTTCTGGTTCTCCTACGGGCTGCGAGTAGGTACCGTAAGCAGGATTTTTTTGTTTTTTTTTTTTATTTCTGTGTGTGTGTCCGTGCACGGGGCTAGTTTGAACGATGGACTTACAAGGCTACATTCTGCTCCCTTAAACTTCGCCCTGAATGGGGCTTCCCTGAGGCTTCTCAATCCCAGTCCCATGTCGAAAATAAAAAAAACGGACATTCCACAGAAACTATACATACAAAGGGTTTGACCTTGTTACCTACAGATCGGCAAAAATCTTTTTTTTTTCTGTTCGAAAAAAATAAGCAAATTTTATGTTCGTCACTTCAAAAAAAAAAAAGGTGTGTGCGGGAAGGGGGGGGGGGGGGGGTGTCCCGTGTAAAAATAGTAATGGTTAGAAGTAATTGTTATTACTCCAAAAACTAATCAGATTACTCTTGTGATTACTGCCTAATAAAAGTAATCAACTGATTACAAGATTACTCCAAAAAGTAATTGATTACATGTAATTTGATTACTTGTAATGCGTACGGTACAAGTCTGGTTATAGCCAAGATCCACACTGACGCAACAACGCAGAAAAAATAAACAAAAGCACCGAAACAAACATATTTTCTGACAAAACAACACATGAAAGCAGAAAAGGGAAAAACACACAAACAGTGATGATACCACAGCGAACTGTGAATCGACGCATTAGTTTACGTTAACCCCGTTTTCCTTTTTCCTACATTCATTTTAAAGTTTCTCCAACCCACACCAAAAAAAAAAAGAACAGAAAACCTTGAGGCTAGTGTATACAGCACGCTGCTTGATGTCTCTGCTAGCGCCTGCGTCCTCGTTTGCGAAATGGTGACGGCCCGTGGTTAGGACTCGGAAACTGAGTGGCGCCGCCGGTTCCGACGCCGCGTTCCGGGGTTTCGGAGCCCGGGCGCTGACCCTACGCCGCACAAAGGGCCTCCGCTGTCGGGTGCGCAATATCTGCATCCGGCTTTTGTCCCCTTCGGCCGCTGGTCTACCAGAATTCCCTCGGTGGTTTTTGCGTATCGGTATTTACTGGGAGTCTGCATTTCTTGTAACTACGAAATCTAGAAGCTATGTTTAGGCATAAAAAAAAACAGTCTTATATATGGCAGTTAACGTGAAGCTGCACTGCTCTCACTGCCCCAGCGCAGACGGGTTCTTCTTAGGTCTTAACATGTTGTCAGTCCTGTTATTGACCGACCTTCCTTTGCTTAGGCTCCAATTCGCTGCTCCAATTCGAGGCTAATTTTTTTCCAAAGTTGAGGGTAAGGGAGGGGGGAGGGGGGGAGGGAGAGTTTTGTCTTTGCTATTTATTGGTTTTCACAGCTACGGTGTTATTAATGCCAATTTCCCGTGGCGGGAACAAAATCGGTATTTATTCGTTTTTATATAAAGAAAATAAAAATAGGACACAGACATGGTATTCCCCGACCCCGAGGGAACATGCGCGCGATCCGAATAATTGAAAAACGACCCAGTAGATCATTTCCGTACCTCCGATAACAATACCGAATAAAGATACAATGCATGCGGAGAGGTGTCGACGGAGGATTGAGTAACCCTTTGGTAAAACCAAATACACTATAAATATACTTAGTATAATTAAAATATAACTTGAGTAGGGCAGCCTATTGATTGCATATTTTAAGCGTATAAGATGTCTACTTGTAGTTTGTACAGAATGTACGCTAGTAAAAAAATAGTACACGTACTTGAAGATACTAATGCTGTATTCAGATTTCACTATCAATTCACTAAACATAGGCTATTGTTATATACTTCTATTACATTTTATTTATATTGGCTATAAATAAATATTAGTGTTCTATAATTCCACTTAAAGTTAATTTAAAGCGTTCGTAATTTACCTGCCGCCTCAGTAAGACGTGAGTCTTGCATTTGTGGTTTTTGTTTTTTTGTTGTTGTTGTTCAGCGGAAAACAAAAAAAAAGAAAAAAAAAGAACATCCGGGCGAAGTGTGAATATTTACGAAGTATGAGGGTTGATCACTAAGGTTTTTCTCCTAGGCTCTCACTTTCTAATTCACTGATGGGATGGAGAGATGTCATTCGAATGAAAGTTTGAAATCATGGTATTTCCCGTAAGCATTCATCTTTTCAATATCGTCCCTACCGGCGGCGATGCACTTACGCTAGCGGTGCACTGTTGTGCATGCCGTTGTAGATGATTGAGGGAGGCTGTTGACTATACCAACAGCGCACCGCATCGGTAACGTCGTAGGTGGACACAAACCGTGTACCCTTCAGATGTTCTGTTATCTAAAAAAACAGGAAAAGTCTGATTCCGCAAAGTCTGGACTGTAAGGCGAATGAGGCAAAACACCTTGGAACTGCTCTTCCTCCAGCGCAGCATTGGACTTGTGAACAGCCGCCCTCAATCATCTACGACGACATGAGGAAAGTTCTGCACCTGTAACGGAAGTGCACGAAGCTGTCCTGCTGGCGTGGAGGCCATCACAGGAGCAGAGCAGCTTCAGTGATATCATGCAGCTCCAGCGAAGGTCATCACAACAGCAGGACACTTACCAATTCAATGTCGCGTTTGTCACTGTGCACCAGAATTTTCCAGCCTAAACGTCCTGGCAAGATATCGCAACAAGTTCGCTCGAGAAATTCTGCAGGTTCTTGCTCTTGACGCGATGGTGGAAAATTTTGTGGGTGGGCCTTCCGTCGTGCAACTCCACAAGAAGTTGTCAATCTGAGAAGGGTCGGACCAATGGTGGACAACTGAAAGACGAGGCCAATGGCTCGTGTATAAGAGTAGAAGAGGAAGAATACGCCCCTATATTAAAAACAAACAAAAAAATACTACGCAGAAAAAAAAAGTGAAACGCAATACAGAAAAAGAAAAGGTATTATTTTAATAAAACAGTTTCGAGTCCAGCTTTGTGTACGCCTTTTCTGTCTCTCTCTCTATGGAAACTTGTTTCATGTTTAGCTGGCACCATATATAGCAATAAACGAACTACATTAGCTTCAATTAAGCCGTCAAACGATATCAGCCTAATACCCTTAACGGACCCTTTGTACAGTGTGTGTGACCTCCCCCACCCCCCCCACACACACACCCTCCCGCGGCCCCCCTGAAGTTTTACAAAAGCTTTAAAAAAAAATTATTGTCGGTTGAACATTCATTCTCCGTTCAAATGTAGCACCAGCGGTCCGGACCAGACGCCAAAGTTTCAGACCTAACCATTATCTTATTCAAAAGTTATTATTGATTTTCTGAAAGTTTTAGTGCGAAAATGGGGCACATATTCGGCCACATTCATCATTCGGTGCCATGTATTCGACAGCTTCCCTTACCGCCATTTTCGCATTAAGAATGTAAGAAAACTTCTTATAACTTTCTAAAAATGTATATCTTAGTTCTGAAGCTTTGGCGACTGGAAATGAAATTGGAAATCACTTATGAACTTCCGGTTGCAGGATCATTAAGATTACTTGACCTCAGACTAGAAGTGTTAGCTCGGCATGTATGCTGGTCTTATGAGCCTAGAGGGAACAAACCGATCCTTCCATTCCCTTCAGCGCACTCCAAACTAGTAAAGAGAGGTGTCGTGAGGATGTGTCTAAAAACTTCAATCACCAAATCGTGCACAGTGCACACACACAATTGAAAAGAGCTTCAATGGTCAAGTCGCAGGGTTAAAATCCGCAGAATACCCTTATTCCTTATTGACCTCGGTCATTAAAAGGCTCCTTAAAGGGAAGCTGAAGAGCTTTTCGAAAAAAAATGAGTTAATGGTTGATTCTGACGTGTCTGTGCCTGCTGAGTCCAAATATCACAACCGTTTGACCCAAAATAATCCCTAAACGCGAAAAAAAGCGAAGAAACCAGAAGCGAACGCCGCTGCGGCACGCCATTGGCTAGTGACGCGTGACGCGCCACTACGTCATAAAAGGACCATCCCGATTCTCGTTTGCTCCGTCGCTTGCGGAAGTAGCCGGGCGCCGGGTCTTCTGCTCTTGTAAATCGGGTTCAGCTTCTGATTTTTCAAAATCTTTCGGTGGATCCGAAAGAGGAATGTGTCCAGACGACCCTTGACGTGACAAAGTACGCGTTCCAGCCGTTGGCAAAGTAGGGAAAGGACCCCCCGCAGTAATAAACGCAGATACGAGGAACTGCTTGCGCGGACGCGACATGGCCGGCTTCACACCTTCAGGAACGTACTGACTGCTATTTATTGTAACGTAAAACGTTGAAAATAAACGGAGTGCTATTGACGGGACGGCTCAAGCCGGATTAGTGTGACCCTCCCCAAAACGGTCGTCAGAGGACAAGAATTCTGCAAACATCGGCCTTCGTGCTTGCCAGCTGCTGGACGCGTGAGCGTGCAGGCTGCATTGTTCATCAAGGCTGAAGTGGTTTGAAGGGATAGTATAATCGACTTCGGGCGACGAGAGAGCTTCCCTGAGATGAGACGGGTGATAAGACAGGGTCGCCGTTCTGCCACCGCCATGTCCTTGCGCACTATGCGAATAAGGTCCAACCTTGTTATAGCGGTACCCTCTGCTGCGTTTAGTTCGTTTGCCACAAACTATTACGTCATTATAGTTTTAGAAAAAGCGGAGATGTGTGCCCGGCAGCCCTTAATTTGATACCGAAATTGTGAAAGCTTCCTGGGCCTCTTCATTCGCATACTTTTACCAAGATTTGTTGACTGCATCACACCACCACCAAGCATAATCATCGTCCGATCGCATTTCTACAGCACAAAGAATTGTTGCATGACACAAACTTTATACGGAAAGCACTGCGTAACTTGTAAAAAAAGAACTCAAATCAGAACAGAAGGTCACATGCTTTGTATTTCCAAAAACCTCTCCTGAAGAGAATATGAACCTTTGGAAGGAAAATTTAACAAAATTTATGCTTACGTTTAAAAAATATGTGACCTCAAATAATGCCAGCCACTGTAAAAAAAGAAAAAAGTTTTTGCTAAAACAAGTTGCACCGTGAAAGTCGCATTATGAATTGCATGACCATGTATTAGAGCAAGCCCTTCTCTCCCAAATGGCTGGGTAGCCGAGTAGATTGAAAGCAAAACAAAATGATCTTGGGCTACCCAAGATTGTTTTCTTTTGATTCCCAGCTTTCCCGGACCGGAGTCAGTCCGGAAAATATGGTCACTTCAACAATATAAGAAACCAACACTAAAACACTAATATAAGGCGGTTAACGCAAGAGAGCCAGTGGAAACCCGCTATTCGGCTAAATGATCGCGGCTTTTCTAGCACACTGCACAATTCTAATTACGTAATAGCTTTTTTCTAGAACAGTCGACCTTCAATCCCAACCTAGTTACGTTTCCTCTTTGTTTCTGATTTTTAATGCGCTGAACTGCCTTCTTACCTTCAAAGATGGTCGGCAGAGTGTCGGGTTCAGGCGAGCCTTCTTCAGACCCAAACCCATACGCACGCAGTTTTCATATGCGCCGTCCGAAACACGTTTCGAACAAGAATTGACCGCATCTCCACGTGGTGAATGATGTTGCTTGGGGCGAAGCTCTGGTGGTGCTTGTCTGCGTAGACGCCGAGCCGCAGCATGCCGAGCCTTTTCATTCGTGTCAGTAGGAGAATGTGTGGTTTTCTTCTTTTTCTTTTCTTTAAGCAGACAGATGGGATGGTATCTCAGAACCCCCTACTCTTTTTTTTTTTCTTTTTTTTCTTTGAGCCTTTTCATTCATGTCAGTAGGAGAATGTGTGGTTTTCTTCTTTTTCTTTTTTAAGCAGACAGATGGGATGGCATCTCAGAATCCCCTACTCTTTTTTTTTAATCTTTTTCTTTTTTCATAATTTTTTTCATCTTTTTTTTTCAATTTTTTTTTTGCCCTACACGAGCACGTGAGCATGTGCTCACGTGTTCGTGAGCACGTGATCTCACGAGCAGAAGCATGAGCACCCGACGCCGGGCCTACGGCGGACGGCGGACGGCGGACGGATATGGCTAGCCCCTAAGGAGCTTCGCCCCTAAAAAGGTTTACTTGCTCAAACCCACCCACCCCTTTAAAATCTCGGTGACGAGGTGAAAAAGACGGTAAGCGGGAAGAACAACTGCGACGAGCGCTGTTCGCAAAAGCTGTCGGCTACAGATGAGTACGGAATCGCGCAACAGCACGAGTCAGTTGGTTCGGTACCACGAGAATTCTGCAAACCCGTGAACAAACAAGAGAAATATCAACACGTCAGGCGATTGAGTCAATAGCATGACCGGTCAACGGATGAAAGCAAGCTCTATGCAGCGGCAGAACGACGTCGGCTCGAAAAGACACTAGAGCAGCCTACGAGAAATGCGCGGCCAGCCACGGCGGGGTCCCCCAGCCGGTCCTTTTGTGACGCCGGCTGACGGGCTTCCTCCTCTCTCCCCTTTCCCTCTGCTTCGGAGAGGCGTGGCTTCGGCGCTACTTTGAAGGCGTGTTTCCGGTTAATCCGCGCAGAAAATGTCCAAACCAATACGATATTCGCGATGGCTGAGGTCTGATTAACTGGGTTCAGGTGTTTTTCTCATATTTAAAACCGCTTCAGCTTCCCCTTAAAAGGTGATGGCGTGAATCGAAACCCCAGGGACAGGCCAAGAAGACGAGTGGTAATTCCATACATGCACAAGTTCTCTCATAGCCTTAAGAGGGCAGCGAATAGTGTTAATGTAGATGTATTTTCGGCCCCCAAAAAAACTCTACAGCCTGTGTAAAAAGGTAAATTCGACTTCAAATACTACTGTAAGTTGCACTAGAAAGCACCAAACCGACTTTGTTCCCTGTGTAGAAGGAGTAATTTATTCCTTCCCACTTTCCTGTGGGCGAGTGTACATAGGACAGACTGGTAAGTGTGTGAATGACCGCATTCGGGAGCATGCCAACAACGTCGTCAACGCCAGCTGTGGACATTTGGGAGTGCACTGTAGGGACTGTGGGTGTTCAGCTCGTTTGAGCAACTGCACTGTGCTGGGAAAGAGCCCCAATCAGCTCACCGGGGAGATTATTGAGACAGCAAGCATCGAAGGACACATTGACAAGTGTGTCAGCGGGCCAACTTTAACTCTCTCACAAAGGGAGCTGGAGTATTTGACCAAAAGTTCTTCAAGGCACCAGCAGTGAGAATTCTTTATTATTATTTAAACTTTACTTTTTAATATTTATTTTTAAATAATTCCTAAATTTTATTGGGTTTTTATTTTTTATTTTTGTAATCTGCATTTGAGGTCGTCATCTCTTTCTTAGGACATAGAAAAAGAGGAGGTGGGTCTTTTTGCATAGAAGAAGAAGACAATACAAATCCAAGAGTTGTGAGTCAGCGCCGAGTGAAAGTATGTTTTTTTGGTGTGTCTGAGTTTGCGAGTGTGTCTCTTGATGTGCGCTGTTACGTTATTCGACTGTAAGAGAAAAGAAACCCCGAAGAAACACCAAGAATTCAAATAATAGAAAATCCTTTAAGACACGCGAAACCGTGTAGTTATATGAACGAGTTTCAAGTTAATTTCCCTCGTAAGGCCCGTTCACACGTGCGACGTTTTAAAACCGTGTGCCTTGAAACCTCTCAATATCTCTTTCGCTAGGAGACCGAGCTAGCGCCATCTATCGGGGAGTCGTGGAACACTTGGCGCTCCTACATATTTTACCTTTTTTCGCCCATCATACTTTTCTTTCTTGGCTCATGAAACCTTTGGTACATGCTATTGTAGTGAACGGCCAGACCGAAGCGGACAAAGAAGAAGAGCAGAACGACCGATGAGAAACGACCGTTTCTCATCGGTAGTGCATACATTTGACCTCGAAAATACCGCAACATATGCGCTCCAGTAAAATGCAGTTCTAGAGTCGCCGCATATACATGGCGCCAGTGTGCAATTGTGTTCTCTCTTCGTAAGAGATTTTGAGAGGTTTTAGGGCACTCGGTTCTAAGAAGTCGCAAGCGGGTAAACGAGCCTTAACCCAGCTTACTCGATTCGCACGGAAATATCTTATCGTCACTTCGCGGTTGGTTACATTACGGCATTGATCGCCGAGGACGACGGAGGAGGATTCACAAGGTAAGAAGCGTTTAACATATTAAACCCCGCTATCCGTTCATTAACGTGTCGGCGACTTGGGTCCGCTTTTGTTTTCTTCAAATCTACTTTCAACTTTCCGAGAGCAATCGCTAAATTTCACCAATAGCTGACTTATCGGGCGTCTGCTACGGAAGGCCTTTAAAGCCAAAAACGGCTTATAAGACGGGCAAGGCGTGGCTAATTATATTCGGGATTCCTGCTTCGTGATTCGCTCTTTGGCGTTCCAATCAGCAAATTCCAGAATCCCATGTATTAGCTTGGGAGCAATAATTCGATGCCCCGAGCTCACCACCTCCGGCGTTTCTTAAGTTATCGGCGAATGTGGTTAGTTTTCTGCTCAAGTCCGAACGCAGCCGACGATGCGAGCAGATTTCAAGCAATCAGATAGTGTCAAAAGCGCACCGTCGCGGGGTTCGTCATGTCTCTGCACGTGTTCTGTAATCGCTGAACCAATTATAAACAAACAAAGGCCTAGCGATTTGCACTTTTGACGTTGCTTGATCGGTCCCATTAGCTTGTAGCGTCGTCTGCGTCTGGATTGAAGCTGAAAGGAAGTCAGGGAGCGGCTTCTCTTTTACTACGCAGCGCGCTCTTTCTTCGAGACTTTCCAGCAGGACAGGATTTTGTACGCCGCTCGAGCTTGAATGATGGAGAGGACGAACAAGACCGTTCCGGCGAGCGGGTAAAGTACAAGCCGCTTTCGTCGCGAAGGGACAATAAACTAACGGGAGATTTCAAAGCGCAGGGTAATTACTCTTCTAACGCGACACGATCACTGAACCGGGGACGCGATTAATCAGATTCCGCTTCCAAGTGGAGTCAAAAGACAGAGAGCTCCATTTCTTGCGGGGGAAAGAGTTACGACGTCGGTTCTTTCTGCTTGAGTGTGCAACTTCATGTAAGTGGATGATATTTTGTTCAGATCTCTTTTTTTTTTTTGACAAGCTTTTTTTTAGCGGGCAAGAAAACACTTTTTAAGGCAATTCGTGTCCTTCTAATTTCCTCGAGTGCTGCATTTCCAGAGGAATGTTACTCGTTAGACACTTGGAATACACTCTCTGACACAAAATTAAGGCTCTTCTAAGAAGTTGAACTACTGCTGGCCCTTAAAGTTCTCGCCGACGTTTCGCACGGCATCAATCAATGTTACACTCCAGAAAGTTTGCGAGTCGGCTAGTTTGGGACGATTAGAAATAGGGTTTTTGTGATTTCGGGGTTTACAACTTTGCGAATTTGAAGTATTTGGGGATGTCGTTTTTCCCAAAGATTAAGTTTTTTTTTGGCATCTTTTTCGGATTTCGGAAAACATAAGATCGGGGCCTATACATTAAGGCACGCAAGTGGTATTTCCCAGCTGATAACGAACATACAGGCGACCCGAATATTTGGAACAGGCTCCGTCGAAACCAGCATCTTCGCGTAGAGCGTGTGTGTTTGTGTGTGTGTGTGTGTGTGGGGGGGGGGGGGGTATAGAGATATTTTTTCGAATATTATTAAAAAGGTTTCGGGTGCTAGCTATCGGCGACTAGCTGTATTTATCGAAAACACACAACCCCAACTATATCTACGATAAAAGACCCTTTAAACGTAACGTGATGAAGCGTAAGATTTTGAATGAATGTAACTTTTCCACATGTGCTCATACAGACAAGTCTTAGGTAGTAACGCGTTACTACCCAGGCAGCGCAGAGATCCGGGCCAACATGTGGCTATTGTCTAGGAGTTCGGGGCCTTGAGAAGCCCGAAATAGCCAAAGTAGAGCCAAATCTGACCGTTTTTGGCAAGAGTCTGAGTATTTTGCAGACATGAACACGTTACCCCACAAAAGTAAGTAAATGATTTACTCGTTACTGATCCTCAGAAGGACCTTTTTGCTTTACGTCAAAAGTAACGAGTTCATTTTCTCGTTATTTTGACGACCGAATGCACAACGGCTTTTGTTTCATAGTTGATCGTTTTATTTTTATTGGTCGCTGCACTGAAGCAGTAGCTGCCTGTCAAAACTTTCATCAGTTATGTTCCCCTCTTCCTTGAGGATACATCTGCAGCGGCACTGGTGAGTTGCTCTACTGACGCGCTCGAAGGAATGACAGTGTTGTGCTTCAGGAAGAGCCGGTAAATCTAACATTCCCCTCTCTCCTTTTTTTTTTTTTTTGTTTTCGCTGCTTTCAAACTTTGAATTTAACAATGGTTTATGTCTTCACGGTTATGCAACCTCCCGAGTTTACATTCGATCTGCGCACGATTCTAGAAGGTTCAAAAAAAGGACATAATTGCGTTCGCTGTATGAAGGACGTTCCCAGCTGTAGATATCGACTGACGTTTTCAGCGGTAAACGTTGCTATACTGTCATACTGGTCAGATGTTTTTCGGGTTACCTGTCTGTCTTGTGCGCAATAGACGTATACTCAGTTTAGAGTTAAAACGAGGCTGTTTAAACGGTGCTGTACACGTTACTCCCCAGAAGTAACGAAATACTGTTACTCGTTACTTGGTTTTAAAAGTAACTAAGTACGTTACTCGTTCCTTCTCTAGAAAAGAAGCTAAATACGTTACTCGATACCAAAAAAGTAACTAGGTAGAAGTTACTTGGTATTAGTAACGTGTTACGTACATGTCTGGAATGTTTGCCCTAATTTGAAAAGGAAGTGCCAGAGTTAGGCTGACTGCCTGGAAGTTCGGCTCCCGTGTGGCGTCTTTTGGCCTAAATCGCCAAACAAAGTGCCGACTTTAAGCTTTATTTTCTGATAGCTCAGCTTTCCTCCGGCATTTCTGGACCTAATTCACCTAACTAGTGCCAGAGTTAGGTTTTTTGATAGTAATATTGGTGGTCATCTAGCGTTTTTGGTCCTTAATCACCCAACAACAATCGAGGTTCGGCGTCACTTTCTGGTAGTACGGTTAGCATCTCTCATATTTGGACCTCAATTCTCTACAACATGCCAGACGGAAGTAATCATGGCAGGTCCCGTTCGCGCTGGATTATTTATGTTTGGAGAGAGATCGCCCATGAGCTATTGGTGGTACGTGCGTAGCTTGCAACTTAATTATATAAAATGAAGTTTAACTATGCTCGCAACTTTTAATTTTACCTTGCGTGTATCTTAATATCTCCCGTCCTAGGGGTGCTGAATGTTTTCCCGCGGCTGAACCAAACAACAGCGCAGATAGTGGCAGACTATTATCCTCGCGCGTATTTACACACGCCAATATCCGGACACGCAGTGAAAATGGTTCGACGTTACCGCGACTGCGGCCATTGCGCCAGCGATACGCGAGACGGATGTGCGGATGTACCCTCAACACATGCTATTTTTTGGCGAAGCGTTGGAAAAGCAAGTGAAACTCTGTGCGTGCCTTGCATTGTGATGGACAACTGTCAAAACCTAGCGATAACAAGAAGCATAAGCGGCCGTGGCTCTGTAGTACCCGCCCGCTTCACACTCAGGGTAACTAATGGCGAATTCCACGGGTCGTATGGGAGCGAGCCGGGACCGGTAGATCAGATCCGAGGCAGAGCACGCGATCCTAACGGAGTCGCACCGCCTTCGGATCCCAAGTGTAACCTGGCCACTCCTCCGGGATTGGCGGATGCCTTCCCGTCATTCACCTTCCCAGTAATTCGCACATATTTTCGCAATCGCGGTGCTAACAACATGTGTTTAACGCGCGAGCGAAGTTAAAGGGAAGCTGAAGAGCTTTTCGAAAAAAATGAGTTAATGGTTGATTCTAACGTGTTTGTGTCTGCTGAGTCCAAATATTACAACCGTTTGACCCAGAATAATCCCTAAACGCGAAAAAAAGCGAAGAAATCAGAAGCGATCGCCGCAGCGGCACGCCATTGGCTAGTCACGCGTGACGCGCCACTACGTCATAAAAGGACCATCTCGATTCTCGTTTGCTCCGTCGCTTGCGGAAGTAGCCGGGCGCCGGGTCTTCTGCTCTTGTAAATCGGGTTCGGCTACTGATTTTGCGAAATCTTTCGGTGGATCAGAAAGAGGAATGTGTCCAGACGACCCTCGACGTGACAAAGTACGCGTTCCAGCCATTAGCAAAGTAGGAAATTGACCCCCCGCAGTAATAAACGCAGACACGAGTAACCGCTTGCGCGGGCGCAACATGGCCGGCTTCATACCTTCAGGAATGTACTGACTGCTACTTATTGTAACGAAAAACGTTGACAATAGACGGAGTGCTATTGACGGGACGCCTCAAGCCGGATTAGCGTGACCCTCCCCAAAACGGTCGTCAGAGGAAAAGAATTCTGCACACATCGGTCTTCGTGCTTGCCAGCTGCTGGACGCGTGAGCGTGCAGGCTGCATTGTTCATCAAGGCTGAAGTGGTTTGAAGGGATAGTATAATCGGCTTCGGGCGACGGGAGAGTTTCCCCTGAGATGGGACGGGTGATAAGACAGCCGCCTCGGTGGCTCCGAGGCGAGAGCGCTGGCCTACGGATCCCCATGTGGCGGGTTCGAATCCCGGCCGAGGTGCCCGCAATATGACGGAGGCACATTGCGGAGAAGGCGCCGTGTAACCGAGCTTTCGGTTGCACGTCAAAAGATCCCCAGGTGGTCCAAATTAATCCTCAGTCCTCCGCTGGGGCGTGCCAGATGCCCGTCGTTGGTTTGGCACGTAAAACCCCCAAATTTGACTTTTTTTTTTTTTTTCGGGTGATAAGACAGGGTCGCCGTTCTGCCACCGCCATGTCCTTGCGCACTATGCGAATAACTGCGCAGAAGGTCCATCCTTGTGATAGCGGTACCCTCTGCTGCGTTTAGTTTGTTTGCCACAAACTATTACGCCATCATAGCTCTAGAAAACGGGGAGATGTGTGCCCGGACCCTTAATTTGATGTCGAAATCGTGAAAGCTTCCTGGGCCTCTACATTCGCATACTTCTACCAAGATTTGTTGACTGCATCACACCACCACTAAGCATTATCATCGTCCGGACGCATTTCTACGGCACAAAGAGCTGTTGCATGACACAAACTTTATACGGAAAACATTGCGTAACTTGTAAAAAAAGAACTCAATTCAGAACAGAAGGTCACATGCTTTGTATTTCCAAAAAGCTCTCTTGAAGAGAATATGAACCTTTGGAAGGAAAAATTAACAAAATTTATGTTTACGTTTAAAAAATATGTGACCTCAAATAATGTCACCAACTGTAAAAAAACGTTTATGCTAAAACAAGTTGCACGGTGAAAGTCGCATTATGAATTGCATAACCACTTATTAGAGCAAGCCCTCCTATCCCAAGTGACTGGGTAGCCGAGTAGATTAAAAGCAAAAGAAAATAATCTTGGGCTACCCAAGATTGTTTTCTTTTGTTTCCCAGATTTCCCGGACCGGAGTCGGTCCGGAAAATATGGTCACTTCAACAAGGTAAGAAACCAACACTAAAACACTAATATAAGGCGGTTAACACAAGAGAGCCAGTGGAAACCCGCTATTCGGCTAAATGATCGCGGCTTTTCTAGCACACTGCACGATTCTAATAACGTAATAGCTTTTTCTAGAACAATCGACCTACAATTCCTACCTAGTTACGTTTCCCCTTTGCTTGTGACTTTTAATGCGCTGAACTGCCTTCTTACCTTCAAAGATGGTCGGCAGAGTGTCGTGTTCAGGCGAGTCTTCTTCAGACCCAAACCCATACGTACATAGTTTTTATATGCGCCGTCCAAAACACGTTTCGAACAAAAAACGGTGTACTTGCTCAAACCCACCCACCCCTTTAAAATCTCGGTGACGAAGTGGAAAAGACGGTAAGCGGGAAGAACTGCGACGAGCGCTGTTCGTGAAAGCTGGCGGCTACACATGAGTACGGCATCGTGCAACAGCACGAGTCAGTTGGTTCGGTGCCACGAGAATTCTGCAAACACGTGAACAAACAAGAGAACAATCAACACGTCAGACGATTGAGTCAATAGCATGACCGGCCAACGGATAAAAGCAAGCGCTATGCAGCGGCAGAACGACGACGGCTCGAAAAGTCAGTGGAGTATCCTACGAGGGAAGCGCAGCCAGCGGCCAGCCGCGGCGGGGTCCCCCAGCCGGTCCTTTTGTGACGCCGGCTGACGGGCTTCCTCCTCTCTCCCCTTTCCCTCTGCTTCGGAGAGGCGTGGCTTCGGTGCTACTTTGAAGGCGCTTTTCCGGTTAATCCGCGCAGAAAATGACCAAACGAATACGATATTCGTGATCACCGAGATCTCATTAACTAGGCTCAGGTGTTTTTTCTCATATTTAAAACCGCTTCAGCTTCCCTTTAATCGTGATGTGAAAGATGGGCGTCATAAGCGATGTGCATCTGCGTAGCCCACTTGCCTCTTCATTGGAAATACTCGTGAACGGTGTCAAAGTGCGTCTCGATGTTCGGCCTCATTTGCGGAAGTCCAAAAAGGCAGTCAATTTTATGTGGGACATGCATGCAATCCTCGTCGTCGCTGTTAGTCGAGCCGCTGCCGACGACGAATTGGCATTCAGCAGCAGCAGCAGTAAAGCGGGCGGCACTCTGCGAGCGGCCATAATGAATTCTTACGAGGCGAGATGCTGCCCAGCGAGAAAGGAATTAACGTGTGCGAGCTGAGGGCTGGCCAGGTTGGCTTCCGGTCGAATCCGCGCAAAATTGGCGGAGCGACAATTCTCGGATCCAGATCGAGATCTGGAGTGGGGAACTGATCGAAAACGACCAATGGAACACGTCCGTCTCGATCTCGATCGTCCAGTGAAATAGGCGAGCTCCAAAACAAGTTCATCCCGGCGCGTTCCAATTTGACCAGTGGAAATCTCTTTTTAAGACGAAACCCTGGCGGCGACAATTTTTCGAACGGTCATTTCAAGCATCTGTCAACATAAACCCAGCACTCCTTCCTCTCACAAACTTTGAGCCCCCCCCCTCCTCCCCCCCCCCCCCCCCCTTCAAAACGAAAGGCGATATTCCAAGTCGTGGCTATGAAACCCTACCTTTGTTTTTCGTTTCCGTACGATACTATCAGTCAGTCAAAAACGCAGAGGGAGCGTAGCTGCATTGTCCATCTCCCTTCAAGTAAATCAGACGGGTGGAGCGAAACGCGTGAACTCTCTCCGTAGGACGTAGAGGAAAAAAACGCATGGACGAAAATTTGGTCACGTGACTCGCTCTGACGCACTGATATGATAACTGGTACCGTTATTGTTTCCGTTTTCCAAGTTATGGAGATGCGTAAGGGTCCACATAGGTCGGGTTTGCAAAATGCGTTCTTCAGTGTTCTTGAGCTTTTATGCGTTGCAGTTGCGGTCGTGTCTTTTCGTAGTAAACGAACGGAATATATTCATGCCAACTTTTCGGTAATGGCCACTTTTTTCGTCGGACTCCATGGAATTGTTGTGGTGTGTTTCTTGAACGCTCTTTAATAAAAAAATGTCGCTCGGCGACAGCGAGACTTCCGTTATATGGGGGTGACCCTCTTTCTCGACCTTGCGTTCGTGCAGCTCTGCTCTGACGAAGTAAGATTATGCATCTATCACGGGTTATAAGGTATCGCTCTTTTATTTGTCAGTAAATGGCAAGCATGGCTCTGATAGTAGTCCTGATTTCTCTGAATCCCCAGAGTCCTTGGTGTTTGATTTATGAATTTAGCAGGACATAAAAACAGTGTTAATTATAATTAATAATTTGCTTTTTGTTTTAGAGAGAAGTATCACTTTTGTATAGTTGTAAGGTTTAATAAACTTCTGGAAAGGATCGAAAACAGTTTTGTTTGTTTGTGCATGCGATTAATATGTAACACTTGATATGCAACTGCCTATAAAAAACAGACTTGCACGACGTCCGGCGAATACGGAGCAGACGAATTGATAGAGTATTTGCAAGATATTCCACCAATGCAAGTCCCATGGCCGGTTATCGGGGGGTGGTGCAAAACTGGACACTTCGCCTATATTGGAACCAATTTTTGGCCGGTATCGGCACGACACTCAAATCAAATCAAATCAAATCAAAGCTTTATTTTCCAGAAACACTGGAAGGAGTCCCCGACAAAAAGCTGTTGAGACAGCTTGAGTGGGTCTGGGACCCTTATTACATTGGCAGCAGCTTGGTAGTGCAACACTCTACCAGCGTAATATTTGAAATAAATTAAAAAATTAAAAATCGGAACTCTGTAAACATTACAACACTAAGTTAGGGAACAACGAAAATATAAGAGCGCAAGTCTCGTTTTCTAATCGTGTATATGTTTATGTTGTTTGTGAGGCATTTATTTAAAACAATTGGTACATTATAATGTAAAGTTTGTATGTTGTAGTTTTTGCGGGAACAAGGGAGGACCCATGGTTCTCTGCGGCGTATGTTGACATTACTGCCATGCCTTAAAAGCTCAGAAATAGCGAATAAGAAATCAATGAATAGTGTGGAGGAGAAACGAATGGAACAAAGCAAACGATACTCATACATGCGTTAAACTGGAATTATTTGATATTCAAGTCACTGTCAAGTATCACCGTGGTGCACGAGAACAGATATGATGACATCTCACCGTCGTGTTTAGAACGAATAGTTATGTTTA
Organism: Ixodes persulcatus; assembly: GCA_013358835.2. Classification (NCBI taxonomy): domain Eukaryota; kingdom Metazoa; phylum Arthropoda; class Arachnida; order Ixodida; family Ixodidae; genus Ixodes; species Ixodes persulcatus. Next base: position 176,459 of record JABSTQ010010839.1, read on the forward strand.
TTTTGTCCCGGAACGCGTGAAAGAGCCCTTCCATTGGCATATCCGGAGTTCCCAAATTATGATTTAGAGAGGCCTTTATGGCTCGAGTATGGCACTTACTTTGCAACTCCTAAGGAGGACCATGCGATGGTCAAACTTTGGCACGTCCCGAATCCCCAAATTATGATTTCCTTCGGCAATTACGGCTCAAATACGGCACTGAATTTGAGATTCCTGTGGAGACAGGAGAAAAGCCAAACTTTGGCACGAACGGAATCCCCAAATTAGGAATACATTGGCAGTTATGGCACAAGTATGGCACTTAGTTTTGCACTACTGTGGCGAACAGGGGAAAGTCCAAACTTTGGCGTGTCCGGAATCCCCAAACAATAATTTTACTTTCGCAATTGGGGCTCAAGTATAGCACTTAATTGAAAGGCACTTCAGTGGCGCACCAAACAAAAAGTCTAAATTTGGCACGTACGGAATCCCCAAATTAGGATTTAGTTCGGCAGCTATGGCTCAAGTGAGGGACTTACTTTGGCACTCCTCTGGCAGACCGGAGAAAACCCAAATCTTGGCATGCTCCGAATCCCTCAATTAGGATTTACTATGGAAGTAATGGCTCAAGTATGGCGCTTATATTGGCACTCCATTGGTAGACCGGAAAAAAGTCAAGCTTCGGCACGGACCGAATCCACAAATTATGATTTACGCTGGCAGTGATGGCTCAAATATGGCCCTTTTTTTTCGCTCCGATGGCGGACCGGAGAAAAGTCAAACTTTGGCATGGCCCGAGTCCCCGATTTAGGATTTACTCTTGCAGTCATAGCTCAAGTATGGAACTTACTCCGGCGCTCCTGTGTCAAAACCAAACTTTGGAATGTCCGGAATTCCGAAATTAGGATTTAGTTTTGTAGTTATGGCTCACGTATGGCACTTAATTGGGCACTCCTGTGGCGGACAAAAGAAAAGCCAAACTTTCTCATGTCTGAAATCTCCTAATTAGGGTTTAGTTAGGCAGTTGCATCTCAAGTGTCATTTAGTAGGGCACTCATGTGGCGGACTATAGAAAAGCCAAACTTTGGCATATCCGGAGTCCCCCAATTAGAATTTACTTTTGTAGCTATGGCTTAAGTGTGGCACTTGCTTAGCACTCCTGTGGTTAGCCGGTCAATATCCAAACTTTGGAAGGTCCGGAATACTCAAATTAAAATTTAGTTTGGCAGTTATGGCTCAAGTATAGCACTTACTTTGGAACTCCCGTGGCAGACCGGAGAAAAGCCGAACTTTGGCCTGTCGGAAATCACCAAATTAAGATTGAGCTTTGCAGTTTTGGCTCAATTATGGCACTCACTTGGGCACTCCTGTGTCGGACCTGTGAAAAGTCAAACTTTGTCACGCCCGAACTTGCGAAATGAGGATTTACTTTGGGATTTATGGCACAAGTAAGGCACTTCGGCACTCCAATGGTGGACCGGACAAAAGCCAAACTTTGGCATGCCCGGAATCCCAAAGTTAGGACTTTGTTTTGCACTTACGGGGTAAGTATGGGACTTACTTGGGCTCTCGTGTGGCAGACAAAAGAAAAGTCAAACTTTGGCATCTCTGAAATCCCCAAATGAGGGTTTAGTTAGGCAGTTACGTCTCAAGTGTCATTTAGTTGGCACTCATGTGGCGGACTAGAGAAATGCACAACTTTGGCATATCCGGAGTCCCCAAATTAAGATTTAATTTGGCAGTTATGACTGAAGTATGGAACTTAGGCACTGCTGTGGCAGACCGGAGAAAATACCAAAAATTGGCATGTCCGGAATCACCAAAATTGGATTTAGTTTGGCGGTTATGGCTCAAGTATGGAACTTGCTTTGGCACTCCTGTGGCAGACCGGAGAAACGCCGAACTTGGGCCTCTCCGGAATTACCAAATTAAGATTAAGTTTTGCAGTTATTGCTCAAGTATGGTACAAACTTGGGCTCTCCTGTGACGGACAAAAAAATTCAAACTTTGGCACACCCGGAATCCCCAAATTAAGATTTACTTTGGAATTTGTGGCTCCGGTATAACACTTCCTTCGACACTTCTGTGGCGGACCGGAGAAAAGCCAAACTTTGGCACGTTCCGAATTCCCAAATTTTTATTTAGTTTGGCTGTAATGGCTCAAATATGAAACCTGGTGCACTCCTGCGGCGGACCAGAAGCAAATATTTGGCACATTCAGAATCCCCAAATTCGGATTTACTTAGGCATTTATGGCTCAAGAATGGCACTTACGTTTGTACTCCTGTGGCGGACCAGAGAAAAGCCAAACTTTGGCATGCCCTGGGACTGCCTAACTATGGCTATAGTTAGACAACGTTATTTGGCAGTGATAAGCACCATGAAGCAAAAGCATAATTGACCCCAATATAGGCCCTTATGTTTCCCACACTTCTGCCCATTATGGGTGTTTCTCTAGCGTGCTACCTAGGTTGTCACCACGAGGCGCGTAGGTATGGCTAAGTTCCTACGAATCCTCGCCGAAACTTTTGCTCTTATTTTTTAGACATGCGCTTTACGTTAATGAGCAGTGTGAACTCTATCAGAGCATAATGATGATAAAAAACTACGCGACAATTATTTCCAGGGTTCTTTTTGAGGCACACGAAACCTTTCAATTTGTATATTATTTGAAATATCATTAATTTTTTTTTATGTTTTCGGTGATTCATCCATGCATTTAATGATTCATTTATTTATGCATCGGTTCATTCCTTTATTAACTGTGCTGATGAGCAGCTGATGAATTGGTAATGATGTGCAAGCTTTGAGATTACAGAATATGTCACACAAAGCATATATAAAAATGAAATTCTTAAAACGTTGATACCCGTTGCAAGGAGGGTCTCATACAGATATTGAACGCGGTTCCTGGGGCTAATTGAAACGGCTTCAGTAAGAAACAACGCGTTGGAACGGGAACATTAATACCTGACGTGAGATCAGGACAACGCATTATTCCATGAAGGTATTTATACAAAAAATTGAACTTTCGCTCACGCGTTTCTGAACTAAAAGTTTGCCTTTGGCATCGTTCTGAAAATTTTATGTATTTATAGTAAACTGTACGGCTAATATAACAGTCATTAAAAAAGCTCGAAAGATTGCACCCATAACGGCCATCTCAAGATAGCGGAAACAATCAATCTTGCTTGTCATAAGGTAGTCGACATGTCCTCGACAGAGACTACGTAATAAAAAAAATAACAGAAAATAAACCCCGCCATGAGTAAGGTTTTCGACCATGATAAAAAGAGATTTTGTTTGCACTTCAGTATAAAGCGAAATATAAGAATGGATGACCGAATATTTTCCGTTCCACTAAACGGAATGATGAAGACTGAGCAAGCGTACCTTTTAAAAATCTCAAATTCATTACCCCCGAAAAATAGACATGGTTAACATGTAGCAAAAATTCCTCCCCAACGCGATGTTTTGGGTTTGTCATTTTCTCGCGTATGTATTCAATGAAAAAAAATCTGATTTTTTTTTTGTCACGGTATTTTGGATACGTCGTTATACAAACTAAAGCAATCAACTTTAGTTGAGCTAAAGTCAAGGTCTTGTGCTAGACTGCGGATGACTTTACACATTTATTGCCGTACTAATAAAATTGTTTCCAGATAGACTCTCCTCTCAGCGTCAAGTTCACGGTGGTAGAAATATATTTATCTCCGCATTTGAGATTGGACCACTGTTTCGATTGTCACTGGAAATTGCTTGTCGAGGTCAATATGGAGACTACGTTCCAGAGGTTCGTCACCTTTCATCCTAAAGTGCAGTGAAACAAATATTTTTATTTCCCTATTTATTATGTCCACTTTCTCCCATATAAGAAACCAAAATTGCTTCCTACGCGTAATGAGGTTACCAAAGGCTTCTGCATTTTTCTTCTGAAACATATTCGACAATCAGAAAAAAAGGCTATTTCTTAAGTGTGTACAGTAATGTAGTAATTTTGAAATGTATCGAAAGTTGCAATACACTCAATTTTTCTGCGAAGCATATTTAATTCTTCCAGTCTACTAAGGCAATGATTCGAAGTTTTCGGTGCGACTGGCTTGGTGCTTATTTCACTGTTACATTCTTGGCAAAACGCAATACACCAAAACCGCGGTTTCCAGAGGGTGATGAGGGTCATGCTGCTCTTCCGCAAGATCCCAGATAAACCACGGACCCCGCTATGCACCATCATACGCCGCAGACCATTTGCCGATCGGGAAATTCAGCTCTACTGACGGAAGTCATTTAAAACGTTTGAATGAGATAACGGTTAGTTCTGAAACTTTGGCATCTGGTTCAGACCACTAGCGGCACATTGCGCCGAAGATTGAACGTTCAACAATGCGTAGTTTATTTTTTAGCTAAAACAAAGCTTTAAATATTTTTTTTTGCACACCCTGTACATGTCGAATATTTTATGACTTTTTGTTTTCGGGCCTCAATAAGCTGTTCAGGCTAATCGTTGAACGGATTTGTAGCCTACTTAAATTAAGCGTTAGTAATTCCATGAGTCAATAAAAAACAGGTATCGTAGATTCTTACAAAAAGCAGTACACAGGAGGTGTTCACTATTTTCCCAGCCGCACCCCATAGCCGGTAAACGGCAAATGGTTTACAGTTCGCACATCGAATTCTAAAACATAAAACACCGTGAACAACTTCTGGTTTATCAATGTTTCAAGAAGCTTTTATTCTAGAAAAATGGTCACTAACAAAATATGTAATTCCCACAAAGTACGACATCTCGTTGTATCGAACAATCTTCAAAAACAAACTTTTGTATAGTTTTCACCGCGTAAAATTTTAACTTTGAAACGTGTAGAGTTAGCCAACTAGCGCTCGGAAAATACAGTTATGAACAGAGAGTGTCAAGAGTGCCACAAATAAGTTGCACAAAACATTAAAAAAAGCGGAGCACCCTACGCGAGTCAAATGAACCGTATGTTGCTAGCGAGCGTCTTATGAAAGTGAACACACGTTGTTTAGTGTGCCTAGCTATTAAATAGTCCAAATCCAATTAGAAAACTTTTTATTAGTCTTTTAAGGACCTAAATGTTAATGGGAAAATTGTAGAGTTGATTGAGAAACACCCAAATAAGGTGCTTGCTACATGATACGATTTGCGCGCTTGTTTGTTTGGTTGTTTCTTGCCTAAAAATCCCGCGTTACATTAAAAAAAAAATACAACGTGCCCATGCGTCACGCTTGCAGCGCTTTCAGATTTGATCTGCAGGAACGATGAGCAGCTTCTCACTGGCGCATTATTTGAGACAGGAGTTCGTGTTGATGTAGGCCCAGAAGATAGCCCAGATACCGGCTGCCGCAAACCACTGTCTCGGACAGCGCGCCGCTGATAAGGTGTACCTCGATCCAACAGAGCACTTTTGAGAGTGGTGCACGCGCGACGTGTGAGCGCGTTCATAAGCGGTCTTTGTTTTATTTCGCGGGCTTCCTTTTTAGGATAAAGAAGGAGAGCGGACAAAACGTTTCATGTAACAAAAATCTTAATTGGGTGCTTCTCGATGCTCCCTGCAACTTTTCATAGCACACCTCGCTCCTGAAAAAAATAATCGCAAAGTTAGAAAGGTAGTCTAACTAGGCCCGCCAAAGAGTGCGTGCAGTTTTGTAAGACGCTTGCTAACAACATACATTTCACTCCCGCAGAGCACTTCGTTTTTTCCGTTTTTTTTTTATTATTAAGCTCGGTGAAAGTAATTTAGGACACCTTTTATAAGGCCCTTGAAGAAGAATCGAGCTACGTCACCCGAAAGACATACCAGCTAAGCTCTAAGTAATTCAACAGAAGCATTAGAAATAACTTTACAATTCAGAAATCGTTGAAGAGATTGCTTTAATAAGTTTTCTATGTTGCGGTGATGAAAGCGTGAAAAGCAATAAGAATTTCTTGGGTTGCTGGACTTTACGACGTCCCCGGCGTAATGCCGCCTTTAATGGCCGACAAAGCCGAGCGGTAACAAAGCGTCCAAAGCGTCAAGCGTAACAGCCGTCGACGAGAAACTTTCCGATTACGGGAGCATGTAAGCCCGACCAATGCCTCCTAGAAGAGAACGACTACGCTTCCCCTCCATCCCCCCCCCCCCCCCCTCCCTTCTCCACCCTCAGAGAAAAAAGAGACATGATTGCAGGTCAGTGTTGGCGGTAATGCGTTAAAAGGAACGGCGTTACTGGTAACTTGTTACGGTTTTGCTGTTCCGCGTAAGGTACTACATCTTCACAACAGTAAAAGGTAACGTACTTAGGTTACTTAGTTCGAGTAACGGATAACGTAGGTACGTTAGCCGTTACATTGAAAATTGTTTCCAAGACTTAAAAAAATTAAACTTAAACTTATAGTGTCGTCTTTCATGGCGTTATGTAAATTTTTTTTAGACCTTTTTCTTTTTTTTTGCGCTTTTTCTCTAGAGTATTTAGGTAAAACCTTCAAAAAAAGATGAGGTAATTATTTTCAGTTTCTCCATGGACATAATATTTCTTAAAATATGGCACTCATGCATACCTGTAACGTCAAAACAGTACAACGTGTTGATTAATAATTAAAAGACAGTAACGCAAAAGTAGCGTGCCTTACCTTTGATCGGTAATGCGTTCCTTTTATATGCAGTTAGCGGAGGACGGTAACGCGTTCCTTTCATTTGCCAGTGACGAGTAACGTATTTCGTTACTTTTTTTTTTTGATAATGTCTCCAACACGTCACTCGCGGATCCGTGCTGCATCGCGTGGCTCGCGCCTGCATCGCCACCAACGATCTTTCATTGTCTGACAACGGGCGCGACGCCGAGATTGACGCGTCTGAAGCTCTACACCCTGTCTTGCCGAGCGTCCGGCGTGTTAGTCGATTTAAGCGTGTCCGTGACACACTAAGGATGACGTCATTCGCAGGCCTTATCTTCCAGGCGATATCGACCCAACCGCGGTGCACGGCCTCCTAAGACGATGTTTCGATCGGCCGGCATTTCTTTAGGGCCCTTGGTCTGCTTTTTATTTAGAGTTGTCTGCGGTGATTTAACGTCACTTGAAGCCATACATTATAATGGAAGTTACGAGGCAATCAAATATTGCTTTGTACGGGGCAAAGAGATTGTGTGCAAAACGGCTAAAACACACAGTTAGTTTTATTTGCAATCATTTCGTTATATGTTTACCCATGGGGGGAGCGTGCAACACCTGAAAGAGCGAGCGCGGATCCGGCATTGCAGCTGCACAAGCTACAGGCGTCCACGTTCCGTCTCCTCGCTCAGATGGTGGCTCTACTTAGGACTTGACCCGTTGCATCTTGGCCGTGTCTGCGCCTTCCGCGGCCACGTTTATTGACCTCGATCCAGAGTAAAGGCATGCCACCGTGACATTTGAAAACCTTTCCCCGTCCGTTGTTGCTATGTGTGTGTTCTCAGATCATTCGACCTGCAGGATGTGCTCGGAGCTTGAATTTTGTCATGTCCCCCAATAGTGTAAGCGGCCACGTCTGCGGCACACAGGCGTGTTTTTCGTTTGTCTGCGCTGGAAGATGTCTCTACTAACCGCTTGTGTGTTTCACGGTCAGAAATTTGCTACGGGACAACGTTCACCAGTGCCGCTGAGTAATAAAATCTAAGTGAGAACTATTGTTGCTCCTCTTATCAAATACCTCGTCACATGCTGGCAAATATCAAGTAAATGTACCACGAGTATTATGGGAATCGCGGCTGTTTTTGCCAGCGCGCGGATGGGATGTGTTCTTAATATTCGGGTCTTCTTTAAAAATAGTTAGCACCCACTGTGACCTTCAATAGTTTGTATAGCGCTGTGCTCAAACTAGCTAACGTTGATTAGAAACTAATTCTCTTCTGCTACACGCGATGTCTATGCTTAATGCTACAGCTAGAAGCCGTAGCATGCCGCCACTTTTTGTCGAACGTTTCTATTGGTGCTACTTTGGCTTTACAGGGAGGTCGGAAATACAGATATATAAAACAAAAACAAAACAAAACAAGACCCTATAAGGAGTTTAAATTAAAAGTCATAATTGACTGAGATGTGTACACTCTGTGAGCTTAGTCTTTCCCAGTTGATGGCTACGTTGTTGGACGGTAGAAATGAATAAACTTTAATCGGTTTAGTACGGTTGAGAATTTTAATGTGCATCGCGCTGTAGTGGAACACGACCTCATACCGGTACCATGCTCATCCAGATTGAAACGGGCAGGAGTGGGGATTGACCCAACACAACGTATAAGACAACGCCTGTGCATGACGTCATCGTTTGGAGATTTCTGAGCCGCCTCGAGCGGAAAACACGCTCAAGTTTGACGAGAGTCGCCGCAACGCGGCAGATTCGTCCGTCTTGGCGTCGCCGCATACCAGCATCGGGTCTGTCATGAGACGCTGGAAGACTCGCCGAATACGACCATTGGCGCAAGGCGGCGCTGCATGCATTTACTGTAGTGATAAGGTCTAAGGGCAATAGGAGCCTTTTTTTAATTTTAGTGGTGCTCATTGAGCCCCAACATCCCTGATGTTCTGCAGCGTTTCCCTTCTAAGCGTTTCAATATCATTTGTGTTGTTATACCAAAAGGTGCATCTCAGGGTGCGATAACAAGCGCTTCGTCGGCTTCAGTAGTTACAACCGCCATAAGGCTATGCGGAGAGCAAGTTCGTCTGCTTCTTGAGCAAGAGTTGCGCTAACGTTGGAACGACGCCAAACTCCCATCAATCACTCTAAATAAAAGGGTATATTCTTACAACCCTTGTCACATATACGACCCCCCAAATCTTCAGTTAAACATACAGCGCGCGGACGTCGAACTGGCTGCCCCAACGTTTGCGAGAGGGTTGATGACGGTGCGATATAACATATTAAACAGCTAAAGTACATATACACGTCTACAGAAATAAAACATAAAAGTTTCGCAGTTGAGCCATAAAAACCACGATAACTGTCTGGGGCTCAGTCACAATTACGTTAGCTATTTCAATAAGATGTACAACTCAGATATCAAGCCGTTCGTGAAATTTGGTAGCGGCGGTACAACGTCAGTGCGCTTTAAATCCAACTGAAGTTTTGGGTTGTCGTATATGTGACAAGGGGTGCAAGAATATATCCTTTTTTGATAGTGTGGCTCTAGTTTAAGGATAGTGGGTAGACCTCAAGGCAGCTTGCTTTGAGGTCTCGCCACTTAACTAAAATTGGATCTAACCATAGCTCAGCGTCCTGGTGTCACCACAAGCCATGCAAAAGAAGCAGACGAACTGACTTTCCGCATAGGTTGCATTCTAGTTTTTGGGTTTCCATTTTTGGGAACAAGACAAGTTCAAACGGGTTCGTCTTGAATGTCTCGAATTGGTCTTTATGCAACTTTAGTTTATATCAGGCAACACACGGCGTTTCTAAAGTCTCCGCGAATAAAGAGTCGGTCTTTGGTTGGTGTGATGCTCATGCCTAAGTCCCACTAGAGTGATAAACGGAAACCACCGAAACCGTGTGGGGGCCCATCGTTTTTCCGCCCACCGCGTTGTGCTTTGCTGATGCCACACTCTTAGAAAACAGAGTCTATACTGTCCCCCCTAAAGGGGAGGAATGGTCTTGTCACCTATGTTCCTTCATTAAGGGTGAAACTTTCGTTCCTAAAGCAGGGGAGCAAAAGTTTCTCCATCGCCTGCATCTCAACATGGCGGCCCCGAATCGAGCAAATCGAGCTCAATAAGCCTCAATGAGGACGCTACGTCTCTTGTACGGGACGAGAAGTTCAGCAAATAAGAGCTTAAGATGAGCTTTCCGTGAACTGTGTTTATTTCCGAAGCCAGCTCCCCCCCCCCCCCCCCCCAGGCAATAAGACTTCCGTTTCAAAAAGCAGTTACTCAGTATTTTCGTTGTCACCACTGCGATCTTAAACGGAGACAACCGATACCCATTTCGCGAACTTTACGTCTTACCTTTGCTATTCCTCGAGTCATAATTCCTTCGTCAACCGTAGATCACGGAGGAATGGTAAACCAATTCGTGAAACAAAAAGCCGCTCTCAAAAGAACAAACTCGAAGCCGCTGTTTCACGGTAACCAGAAATTGTCGCAAAGCGTTAAAGAAGGTTAAATCGCTTTCCACCAGGGCCCGTTTGCTCGAAGCGCTAGCCGCGGCTAAAGTTAGACGCAGTACCTAGGAGAAGGATTTTGAAATCACGTGACTGGCTCGGTAGGGATGCGGGGAAACATGGCGGTGCCCCGGTGAGTGATCGCCGCTCGCTTTGGAACTAATATTTCGTTGTAGCTGCAATATCGGGCGCGTTAGTAAGCAATGAATGGTGCGGGAGGTTTTCGCATTGCCTTACCTTACTTAAATCGCAAAGCATGAGCAATTACCTCGCCGCAATTTTTAGATAGTTTTTCGATTCTGGCCATTCCTAAGCCTAAATGAACGCGATAATTAGGGGCATGGCTACGTCTTTGGAAAGCGGATTGGCTTGACTCATTCGGCCGGGTATTGATTGCACAGAAAAGCAGACAGCGTCCCAATAGACCTTTTTCTAAATTACCCCAGAATCGAGGAGAACGCTGGAAGTGTAATTCTACGGTCCGCGCGCGCTGGCCTTCCTCTTATAAAAGATTCGAAGTAAATAATTATAATAAGTCTTTGACGAACGGGCGTGAGAGGCAAAATTTGTTTTAGACTTTCTGCTTTAGAACAATTACTACTGCAGACGCTAGCACGTGCAATGCGTGTAACTACACTCGTAGCATGCACCTCGGTGCTAGGGAAATTTAGAAAAAAGGTCTATTGGGACGCTGTCTGCTTTTGTGTGCTATCAGTATCCGGCCGATTGAGTCAAGGCAATCCACTTTCCAAAGACGTTGTCATGCCGACAAATATTGCGTTCATTTAGGCTTAGGAATTGCCAGAATTGAAAGACTATCTAAAAAATGCGGTGAGGTTATTGCTCATGCATTGCGATTTAATTGAGGTAAGGCAAAGCCTCCTGCACCATTCATTGCTGACTAACGTGCCCGATATTGCAGCTACAACGACATATTAGTTCTAAAGCGAGCGGCGCTCACTCACCGGGGCACCGCCATGTTTCCCCGCATCCCTTCCGACCCAGTGGCGTGATTTCGAAATCCATCTCCTAGGTACTGCGGCTAACTTTAGCCGCGGTTAGTGCTTCGAGCAAACGGGCCGAGATGGCACGGTCAAGCAGAGTAAATGCGAGTAGCTAGGCTAGGTGGCGCTAAATAATGCCCAATTCATGCTCCACAAAAAAAAATATTTTTATTTTCTTCGGGATCTTCGGGAACCTTTATTATACACACATTCAGACACATTACGCATCACGCAATATAACAGCTGTGCCTTTTCTCTTTTATACAGGTCGTTTTGAACATACGGAATTTCTCGATGACCACCTATGCAAAACAAAAAAAATATTCCCAGCATGTTTATTTTTTTCCAGCAATGTCCTACCTCTGGGAGTATTTTGAATGGCTCAGGGGATGAATTTCTCAAAAAAAAGTAAACACTCATATCCTAATTATTTGAAAGCCAATAAATCAAGCCGCTCCAATGCGGTTCCCAGCCATGCGTTCGTTTCCCCGCATGGCACGTCGTGGCCAGTATTTATATCGTAGTGTTTCTTTATCTATTTGTGCCGTTCGTGTGCTGCTGCAATTGTCGTGTTGAATTAATCTCTGTAGAGTGGATATTTACTCAACTGTAAGTAATGCTTCTCGAGCAGAGAAATCGCTTTTCGATCAACTTGAATGCAACCAAAGTCGCGACTTGCGGCAGATGTAAATGTATGGAGCTACGCCGTGGCGAGCTGGAAAACTTCAAGCGCTCATCCCAGCGCGCCACTTGGAGGGCAGTTTCTCCAGGAACCATAGTATATTTAAAAAGCAAAATAAAAGATAGCTTTTTTTGCGTTTTTTTTTTATTTTACCTACTATTATTATTCCTCAATCCTAAAATTCCAAACGGTAAATATACGTACTTTCCGTCATATGTTCTTACTGTTCAGTCCTTTCCCCAGAGCGCAATCCGCAGGTCGATCGAATGCACCTAATTCCTGAAGGGGTCTTAAACTCTTTAATGGAAAGCGGAATGCCTACCTGCGACATCCCGCCCCCTCCGATCACAGCCCGAGGAGCGGCATCAATGCTCAACACCTCAACTTGTTGTTACAGCACTGATACGCGAACACACGGTCACATCGGCGATAATTCCAGTATTCTGCTCACAACGCACAACACAGCCACGCAATGTGGCTGCTATGTTGTTGACAAGCACAAATACAGAACCACGTTGACTGGCTGTTGGCACTGGGCATCGGAAAAGAGAACCGAACTTAGCAAAGAAAGCACCCAGGCACCCGGCATCAAAACCTGCCGGTCTTGGACGCAGTTTCCGCGATTTACATAACGTCGTCAACGCCGACACATCCACTATGGACACATGGTTCCTCGTGGTCCTCAAAGTTCCGCGTGGGTTCCGCAATCCAGAGACGGCAATTTTAGCCCAGTGTACGTATAGCCCTGCTGGCACTGCTCCGGAACTTCGTTGTTTCTAGCGGCTTCGTTTGCTCGTTTGATAAAATTAGCGGTAAAAACGTCGATTCATGTGAAATGCTCTGCACGTTTGGATTGAAAGACGGAATTACAGGCGGCCTTCACTCGCGCTGGAGCGCAATCAACTCAACAACTCTTATTAAAAAACGTGCGCGACGTGCTTAAAAAACCAAACCGAAAGAAGATGAGACAGGTCGGGCGGAAGTTTTCTCCCGTCTGCCTGAAGAAGGAGAAAAAGGTCTTGTTCCTCCCTTCTTTTCGTGTCCGCTAGGGGGCGCGTCAGAAGAAGGGAGTAAAATGCGCCGTTGCTACCTTATACCAGCATTTTTTCTTATGAGTGCACGCGACCCTGAGGCGATAACACCTAGGAGGCATCCCTGAAATGGACGGTCTCGTGGCCACAGCGTCGCTGTCGGAAGATGACAAGCTACATAGGGGAAAAGGAGACCGCAGCTGAGGCTCGGCTGCACGGACCGAACGAGAACGGCTGCCTGGCTCATGTCCGCGGCGCCTTGGAGCCCCCGCAGGGGGCTATCAGCCCGGAGCCGCAGCCTCCCATAGACGACAGCGGCCCGTCGGGACCAACACAGCGACGACGCTACTGTCGGCCAATGACTGCATCCTCTGGTCCAAGATCGCAGCACGCAAAGCAGCCGCCAGCAGCCCACTCGTGAATTGTGGACGCTCTGTTATGGCGGCCACCGACGTGACCCTCGGTGGGGCCGACGTTTGACGACGTTTACGCGCCGTCCGTTGACTGCCTGGACATTGACTCGAGGTTTGCCGCCCAAACATAATGTTGCGTTAATAAACCGTTAACCTAGAGCGTGTGTCATGTCCACTCGAGGAAGGGGCGTAAAGTACCGCCCACAACCGACAGACATCAAGCGCATCCAAAATACACTAGAAGGTACCTTTGGCAGGCTTGTAGTCTCTTGGTGCTCGAGAACAAATAACGAGTGCCCGCCAAAGATTCCTTTGCGTGCATGCTGCAAGCGGCTGGTCAGAGCTGTTTTTTTTTTCTGTTCATGGCTCTAGTGAGACAAGATCATTTAGAGCTATCTTCTAGCTCTTGCAGAAGTAACCCTGAGGTTAATCTCTACGGGGTTTCAATCAAAGAAGACATTATCACTTTCTAATTGTACGAAATTGGCAAAAATATACGCACTATTTACGAGAAAACTTTGAATACCACACTATAAGAAAAATCTACGGCAGTCAAGGCTAGGAAGTATTATTACCCTTATTTTTCCCCGCCTCAAAAGACTCCCAAGGTGGGAATTGTTTTACGCTTGTCATCCCGATGTTTTTGCAGTAATTTAAGAACAAAGTATCGAGTGGCTTTTTAAATTATCCCAAAAATTATTTCTATCAACAGCTGTCAGTGAGTCGCACACTGTTCACTGTTCAAGAATATTCAATGGGGGTTTGGTGATTACAGATTAAAAATGCAAATAAAAGGCGGAGATCAGACTTTTTCGTGGTTCAACTACCTCTGCTCAAGTTATTGTAGTTTAGTTTTTGAATACAGTAGTTTGGAAGGTTTTAATTTCATTTTTATTTTGGTAATTTGTTGTTTACTTTAAATACGTCTTCCAATTACTTCTACTCAAATTGTAAATTACGTTTTATTTAAATTCAAATTTAAGGGCGTTTGCTTATTAATAAACCTTCCAGAACCAAAAGAGATGAGATGTCGGAATATCAGCTGATAATCATAAGAGAGGGGGCAACCTCCAGTTAAGACAATCCTAAAAAAAAGCTATCGCCTCAGGGCTCAGTAAGTTTCTCCGTCTGCCTCAACGACATTTGGAACCGGACGCGAGAGGAGAAGGTGTGTTTCGAGTGTGTTTTCATGCTGGGCTGTTCGTATACCCGCGGGATTAGCGGCGGCGACTGGCGTTCTTTTGTTCCTAAGCCTTCGGAGGCACGCACTTTGCGTATTTTAAAGAATGGCTCATAATGTGCCCCTTGATTAACAGGTTGGCACTCTTGTCCATTGCGAAGAGGTGCTACCATTATAAACCACAACCTCATACCAAGGATGCAGCAAAATGCGGCCCGGCTGGAAGCTCGTATGATCCTCCTGTGTTGTGTGCTGTAATTGAAGAATCGCGTTCTTAAGAACAACGCAAAAAGGACCCTTTTTGTTGCCGTTTCATCCTAGAACTTAGAATATCTTCAAAGATTCGAAGATCTATGAATTGAAAAATGTTATTTATACCACAAACGCTTTATACGTAAGAACACTAAACAAGCAAACACTGTAAGAAAAACTAAGCTCAGAGCTCAAAACCTCAAAGTAGAAACGGCATATTCTTAGTACGTCGTCTGCCAAAACAAAAATAACAAGACACCAAGACACGCCGAAGCAGAACCTCTAAATAATAACATTGAAAGCAAATTTTTATTTGAGCTAATGAAGCATTTTGGTGAAAACACAAGCAGGCAAAATGGTTCTCTTTCAATTAGACTAAAGGGATTTGGCTAACGGATCAAAGTGAATCTGTTTTATTTTTGCTACAATAAAACGAAGTAACCTAAAATGAAATTCGCAACTTTTTAAGGGTGGTTATTAGTTTAGCCAATAGACCCTTTCCGGAATTCAGTCTGGCCACTTTGATCACTATCATTATCATCTGAAATATGGCATATGTGTTATACTAATGGCGGCCTTCTGTTTACTGATGAAGGAAGAAGTTGAAGATGCTCCTAAGCAGATGATTCGTGGCCTATATATTTTAGACGTTAGCGCGACGTGAAGCGGGAATCGGATCCAAGAGCTGAGAGATTGAAAAAGAACTGTACGGTGAAGCGCATATTCTCGCTTACCGTTGACTTGTGAAAGTGACGGTGCCCCATAAAATACGGCGGATCACAGGTTTATTGCCGCCATTAGTACGGTAAAAGCTAAACTGCCATTTGAGTCACCAGATGCCACTGATTTCCGGAAAGGGTCTATTACTCTCCAATTTATCAATTTATAATTTCTCAAGTTACTTTGGAAGCCGATACTCGTTGACGGAACTACATTTCGCAGTAACTTGTATATACCAGGCGAAGGTACGCAAGTTTGGTCAGCAGTTAGTGTCCTATTTTTTACGTAATTTACGGCTTCGTACAGAGTCGTGGAGAACGTATTAAATAGCTTCACGAATCTTGCTGTCCGTGTGGGCCTTGAAAAGATGTTATTCGTGATAACGAAACCTGAATCTCTTAACTTTAAAACTGTTATTGAATCTTGGTTTGTGTCATATGGCATATGATGCGCCTTTTACGCAACTTCGATTAGCACTCAAGCGAACATTTTGTATTTTGTGGTAAGTGGACATTCATCTGTATCTACATGTATCCATTTGTAATTTTTGAGGCATCTACAACCTTCGGTCATGCGACTGCCTATGGTGACCTAACTCTACACCCTTATTTCGGAAACGGCTATGTTGGCGTGAAAAACGTGCGTTTTCTTTAACCCCTTATATGGACGTTTTGTCGTTTTTCGAATTGACCGCCAGGAGCGTAGATACACTCGTTACGCGTACTGGCGCCTGCAGCTGTAACTGTTAGGCTCAAAAATATGAACCACATGCACTTGGCACGCATGTTGCACCAATGCTTTATTTTTTTTTTATTTCAAATATATTTTATTCGGAAAGCGAGAGTATGTAGCACGTGTACCTATCTTTTAAGCATTATCTTTGATGCTTGGGTAATTTAGCGAAATGTCTTTTTGCGTTGCAAAAGTCGTGCTGACATTGACGCGACATTTGTGACACACATCAGGCCCAACAGTCTGCTGATGCTGCCACTTTTAAATTCACGTGACATGTGTGAACCTTAGTAACGGCTATAGTAAACGACTGCATGCTTTGGAAATGTGCGCTGCGTTAAAAAAAAAAAAATATTTTGCGCGTATACTTTTTTAAAAAAAAAACGATTCGGCGCCTTATGATATCCAATTAGCTGAAGAGATTTAATGTCGGGAAATGCGTTTGAATCCCAAATGCAAACTTCAATTGCACAAATGACGAAGCGTTTCTCAAGCGCATTATTCCCGCGCAAAAACGGCTTCGCGGTCATCATATAATGGGCATTTTTTAAAACATAATTGACGGTTACACTACTTCTCACGAAACTATATGCGGAAATAGCATATCAACTCAATCAATAGAAAGTAAAAAAAAAAAAACAAGCATAAGAAACAAATTTATTAAGCATTAAAAGACAGAGTTTGTTTAACATGTGTAAGCAATTCTAGTTTCAATCACATTATTTACTTTGGGTAATGCAAAGATTTGTCCCAGATGTTTTTCATTAATTTATTGACTTGAAGTAGAAAGCTTTAATATTTCGGAGAACTAACAGGGCTGATACAATAAACATAGTGTGTTAGATCACAATAACAAAGTGCATTTAATTTTTGAAGGCATGGAAAGTCAACTTTCGATCAAATCAACATATTTCCTTTCAAAAACACCCAAAGCTCGCCTAAAACGTCTTGCAGTTCATAGCTTGAATGAGTGCATCTACAGTGAAATGTGGATGCGATGTTTTCAGTTCCACAAGGGCCACCAAGCTGCCTCTCTGATGGGTTATAAACAGATCGTAAATTAATGGTGCCGACTGGCCGCGTACGCCTCGAATGTCCGCTGATGTGAACATTAGCACATAACTCGCTCAGCGGCCGAAGTCAAGCCGAAAACGCAAATGCCAGGAAACTGCTTCTTTTCTTTTTTTGCGGGTTCGGAACCAAAATGACAAGAAACCCGAGCCGAGACTCCGTCGTGCGCCTTCTCGTGGCTAAATAAGAAGTCGCGGGCCAATCAAAACGTTACCACCAACCCACTCTCCGCAAATATCCACATCCTTCCACCGCTTTGCCTGAGCGTCGAAGCAACAGTGGACCCTTCAGACCTCCTCTCACCAACCTTCCTGCGTTACGAAACTCTGAAATTTTACGGCAATTGTTTTCGTGTGCTGATTTTACCCGTTACTCGTTTTATAGGCGTTACATTCACAGCGTGTCAAACAGCTGGTAACGCCGATGGTGTTCGAAGTTCTTAATGTCGCGGATGCATGCTCTGCTTTAAAGGATAACTGCAACGAAAAAAATGTGTTTTTTAAACAGCCTAATTGGGATAAGCATGTCACAAAACAAATCTTCCGCGAAAAAAAAAAGTCATCTTTTAGGAATATTTACGCCACATGACGTAATTCAGTCGGAGTCAGAACCTCTCCAGTTTTGAAACTCCCGCTATTTCAACCAGCGCAGGAGAAGTACGCCCCGCCCCTCACTCTTGGGTTTGCTCTTAATATGACTTGGCTGTGGAGTTGAACGACGTACGCAGCGTCTCGACGTCCGATGCGCCTTATCGAAGATATGCCTCGGATCAGGGGGTGGGAGGAAGGTTCCCACCGATGTGCGCTGGAAACTAGAGCCGGTTTGCTTTTGTTGTTTTTGTTTGGTCGGAGAAAATCGTTCGGGTCATCTGTCGTTTTGTGAGAATCGTAACCATGACGCTCGTCCCGCGTCGCGCCTCGCATTCTTTGTGGAATGCAGTTGTGGCACCTTATTGTGGTTTAGAATTATAATAAAACACATAGTGAGCAGTAAAAAAAATCACCATTAGAATTCGACTTCAGAACTTTCTGAAGTTAGTAAGAAGCAAGGTCTTGCACGCAGGACTTTTTAACGTTCAACACTATTTTTTTTTTACAATATTGAAAGCGGCATCAGTGAAAACACGTCAAAGTACACACTACAAGTATTTTGAAGATCACATTAAAAAGTATCCCAATTCAGTGACCTGTTTACAAAAGTCAAACCACTCGAGTTTAAAATTCCAGCTAAAAAAAAGGTTGATTGTTCAGTCAGGCTCAGAAAAATACAACCCCATTTATTTTGCATTACGATCGACATGACGCACAGTAATGCGCGACAGTCAGGCGCTACACGAGCCTAATCACGTCAACACTTTGAATGTAACACCATCGTCGTTACTAATATTTAAAAAAAACCGTATGCCAGATTGGGTAATGCACGACTCCTTCTTTAGCGTACGCTGAAGCATATCCCAAAAAATGCAGCATCCCGAAAAAGTGCAAAAACATGATCCATTGTCTCAGGTTGCTTACATAATATAGTCTGCGGACCATGACACATCAGCACCCTACTCTTGAAGCCACACTTTAACAGGCAACGCGGAATGGTGTCATTTAAAAAAAAAAATAGAAAGTTTTCACCGAATGTTTCTACCCATAGCTTCCACTTGTGGATCAAATCCTTGCCATAGCTAGGAACGACACGTCTATGCCGGGAGCCTTGATATAAACTGATAAATAAATCTGGGCTATCAGCACACCGTTTTCGGGCCGTTTATTTTCGCGGCTCTAGTCCCAGGTCTTTGCTTTCCAACTACCGGCATCTTGAACGTGAGTTCTCCAATAATGTTATTTTACCACAACCTTTCTCAGCAGTAACTTGAACGCAAACGTTTCGGTTATTATTCCAGCCTTTTCGCCCTTACCAATAAAAGCGAAAAAAAAAAACGGCTGGCTACCGGTAGAGATGACTCCGTATTAAAAAAAACCAGGACTGAAAAAGATTTAAAAAAATACGGTGTGTGTGCTTGTTTTCTTTTTTCGGTCCCAGCCCCGTTTTTTTTTTCTATTTTTTGTGAGGGGATCGGACATGTTTTGATCCAAGCGAAAACGTATTCGCGGCTCATCATTTGACGATAGATTGATCGATCGATCGGTTGAGGACTGATCGAAGCGACAAATGATACCCTAAAATTCTCACCTGCAGCACGAGATAGGATGGCAACAACAACATACGATGTCGGCAGACGGCTCTAAACCTAAAACCCGAACGCTAGTGCTCAACGAGGTCGGCAATCTTGGCAATTATCTACACACAGTATCAGATGTCAGATGTCACCTTTTGACCTGCTCTTTTGACGTCACAATAGCGGCGATCTCGGAGCGACATCTGACTGCAATCACTGAAATAACCAAACTTTAACAATGTGCTGAAATTAGCGTGTTGCCTGTGTCTCTGTGGGTTGCCAACCACCCCGCGTTGTTGCGATACGTATTGACGGTACATACTCAGCTCCAGATCACGTGGCCGCTTATTCTTGCGGCGAGTTTCGGGTATTAATGCTGCTAGTTTTTTTTTTATTGTTTTTTGAATGCTAGTGAGTGGAGAAAAAATTAAAGTGTGGTTTATGGATAAATTATGAATGTAAAAATAGCTTAAAGTGGTAATTACTAAAAGTGCATCAATTGCCTAATCGCCCCTTTAATCTGTCTGCGCTTTCATTATTTACAACGCTGGATTCACTACATTTGGGGTGGTCAGACTGGATGTATACGAATACCACCATTTGTGTTAGAAGTTATCGAGCTCGATACCTATATTATTAGGGATAGCTATATATCTGGAAAAGAAGTGAAAGCTATGGGCGCCCGTGCGCTCACACTTTCAGCGATTTGGCACGAGCCACTACCCGAATGCACGGGGGGGGGCTCAGATTGTCACGACTCCGAATCACATGCTTACAGAGTGCTCATGTCCACTGTATGAACGTCATTTAAATATGTACGCCGCGTGGAATTACAAAGCTTTATGTGAAATCCTGGACCTCACATTGTTTACAACGCCAGAAATGCGAACCCGCAACTTTGTTATTAAGTTATGCGAACGAGAGACTGAGGAAAAATATCCGCTTTTATTCTTAAAATTACGCGGTGGCAAAGATTCTAGGTCAGTGGCGTTGCGTGCGAGTAGACTTGGGTTCTACTAAAGACACTTGATCCCGAGAAAATAACGCCAAGCTCCCCGTTTTGTCGCCATTTTGGTTAATGAAGTGAGGAGTTTCTTTTTGACCGTTTCCTTCTTGGTATTCCGATCCGAATTCAGGTGACAGGTTGACTTATGAAGACGTTTCTTGAATAGAGATATTCTATTTCCACACCGGCGAAATAAGCGCACATCTTTGCATCACTACCACATATGGCGTTGGTAGTTGGCGGAATTAAAACAAAACACCAATTGTTCTGTCTTGAAATACGCAAGTACAGACCACCATTGAAAGAGATCGGTGGAGATATCCATAATTGATAACTTGCTTGCATGCACAATTAAAAAAAAAATTGACCGAATCTCCACGTGGTGAATGATGTTGCTTGGGGCGAAGCTCTGGTGGTGCTTGTCTGCGTAGACGCCGAGCCGCAGCATGCCGAGCCTTTTCATTCATGTCAGTAGGAGAATGTGTGGTTTTCTTTTCTTTTCTTTTTTTAAGCAGACATATGGGATGGTATCTCAGAACCCCCTACTCTTTTTTTTCTTCTTTTTCTTTGAGCCTTTTCATTCATGGCAGTAGGAGAATGTGTGGTTTTCTTCTTTTTCTTTTTTTAAGCAGACAGATGGGATGGCATCTCGGAACCCCCTACTCTTTTTTTTCTTCTTTTTCTTTTTTCATAATTTGTTTCATCTTTTTTTTTTCCAATTTTTTGTTTGCCCTACACGAGCACGTGAGCATGTGCTCACGTGCTCGTGAGCACGTGATCTCACGAGCAGAAGCACGAACACCCGACGCCGGGCCTACGGCGGACGGCGGACGGACATGGCTAGCCCCTAAGGAGCTTCGCCCCTAAAAAACCGCTGTTATTTGCCAGTACCGATTTCAGTGCGATGATGCTCCATAGAGATCTTTGCGCAACGGGTTGGGAGCAACCCCCTCGAAGTTTCGAAGGGTTGAATAGACCGAAATGTCTGTTGGGGGTATGACAACTGAGAACAATCAGCCAAACTTCTTGCGAGGTTAGGCGGTCTATATGTTCGTATATGTTTGTGTTCGGCTAGCAGGCAGAGAAGGCAATGACGATACTTTCCCAGGTTCGAGTGACCTTAGGCCCCGCTACACGTTGTTCACCCTTAAGATGATACTGCAGTCAATGCCAACAAGCACGAGAACTCGAGGTCGCTGCTTTGAAGGGTTCTTCCAAAAAACAAGCCCTCGCGCTAGAAATGCATGTGTCAATGCCAGGAGCGCGGGCCTTGTAGCTTTGACAGCAGCCTCAGCTTAAGGGTGAACAGAGCATAGTGCCAGTATGCTTGTGTAAACTTAGAATATGTTTTACCCAATATCGCTGAGAGGCTGCTGGAAGGCACCATATAATATATTTTTCTTTTTACAAAAATGTGTGATATTTTTTTTACTCCGGGTGGCGTATCCATTTTACAAAATTTTAAACTAGTGCATTGAAATTTTTAGCAGACTTTAACTTGGCAATATTAAGACCATTACATAGTTTCAATACAAAAATAGAGTATAAAGACTACCTCAATCCAGTACTTATTTTATGGTTAGAATGAGTTTTTGATTTGTTAATTTGGCAGTTAGCAGCGATAGATTCCCAAGACTAACCATCAGGAACGTAGAATTGCTCAAGATGAGCACTTCATGAATAAACGCTGGAAGTAGGCTTGCGACGCTAGGAAATTAAATATTGTAAGAAATATTCTACGCACCGGTTTTGCCATGCTCAGAGATTAATATTTTTAATACAAATGTCGCTCAAGTACGTCTTCCTTGCTAAAAGATCCAATCTGACGGAGAAATTACAATATGCTCAGAATGTCACGCTCAGCAATCGCTCAGCTTCTACGTGAAAATATTGGTCTATGCTAGTTGCATTGCTACACGTTCTTTCCCAGAAAAACTTAATCGGTGACTCAAAATCTACGTCGCAGAAGGTACTATCGCGAACAATATGATCTGAAACAGCGCTCCGGCCGGCGCACGGTACTACCTGTGCCGCCTGTCGCCTTGCTCCGCACACACGGCGCACCCTGAGTCCGAGATAAATTCTCACTTGCGCGCACTGCGCCACTGCGCTCTTCCGGCCGTCTGCTGGCGAGACGCGGGTGCGACAGCGGGCATGTGTGTGGCAGGGCGGCGGAGGGAACAAAATATTACACTTGTCGTCCCTCTTTTGGAATTGATTAACTTTACTCCATCGCGCTGAATCCCGTACAAAAAAAAAAATGCTGACTGTCGTTTTGGAAAGTCATATCAAAAGATGTTGAAAGTTGTTCTTGTTTGATTATAGAGACATGCACAAAGTAGGACATCGTAAAATATAGGCCAAAATCTGCATGCCGGATTAGTCCGGCTCCAAGGTATTTACTTTTATTTCTTTTTTGATTGATCAAAGATGTTCAAAGAAAAAAAAGGTAAGCATACAGGCTACTGGGAAGGTTTTGTAAACTTGATTGGTATGAAAAGGTTAAAAAACTTTATTTCTTTATTACTGGACCCACGTGTTGGGTTTAAACAAAACAAGTTGCTGACAAGACACCAGTTTTTTTTTTTTGTTTTTTTTTACAAATGTCTTAGTCTTAATAAAGTGGAACAAACAGTCACATATTTGCCCGGAGAAGGAGATTAAAACTTAATTAGAAATAATATTTCAAGAGGACAATGTCAGACACAAAAGATTAATAGTCGGCGTAGAAGTTCAACTGCACTATACAAGAAGATCGCGATAAAGGAGGCACCATACAAAAGTATGCGTGGTTAACGGCGTCAAACAGCGTGTCGCAACCGTTGCATCAAGCTTTGTTCCAATCGGCAGAAGTCCCGTTCAGTTTGTCCTTAGGCGCAGTAAAACTTACAAAATAATTTAATACCACGTCATTCTCCCCTGACCCGCGACCACGGCTCTCATCCTGTCTGGTAAGAAATCATAGAGCGCGGCATGGCTCAGCCCGAAGCCACTCCCATTTACCTCGCATTACTTTCCACAATTTGTGGGCAGTGGCGCGGTGGAGGGGACGCCGTGACATGGCTACCTTGATGCGCCTCCAAATGTTATCGATGATATTCAGATCGGCTCCTTTTGGGGGCCAAGGCAGCTTCGTAAGGCAGCGCTCCTCGAGGAGATACGAGCGTGACAACGCATTTCCCACTTCGGCGCTTTCTTGAAATGCGCTGAAATGCACTGTTAGCTGAAAACGTGAACATTGGGCTACACGGCACTCGCATCATGAGGATGGCTCCGTCAACCAATATTTTCGCTAGCAGACGGCCGGAAGAGCGCATGTGGCGCAGTGCGCGCAAGTGAAACCTTTTCTCGGTCTCAGGGTGCACCGTTTTTATGGAGCGATGCGACAGGCGGCGCAGGTAGTACCTTGCACAGGCCGGAGCGCAGTTTCAGCTCATATTGTCCGCGGTAGTACGTTCTCAGCAAGAGGTCAAGTACAATTACAGCTAACGCAATGCCAATGCAAGTTGTGCATTTAAACGGTGTAAAACTGCCGACGAAGCCACAGATACTCCAGTCCCTTTGGAATGACCTAGAGCAGCAGATTAAAAGTACGAAACGTGACAAGGTGTCACCTAAAGGTTCCGCCATCAGTTAAGATGACTGGCACAAAATATCTAATTCGGGATCATGCTGGAAGAAGTGAGAGCTGTCTGAACAAGGCCAGCCAAGCCGGCAAAGTTTTACTCGTGCCTCTCACACTATCGGAAGAAGCACTGACACTGTGGGGCCCTTGCGCAGGCGCGGTACCGCGTTGCGTGCCCTTCTAAATGTGTACGCAAATAAGGACGGCTCTTCAATTGACCCTCACCGGCCCCTTACATTTTGCGCCATCTCACGGCGTTTCTCGAAGATGGTTGTGAACCTTCTCCATGCGTGCTCTGTGGTGAGGCCGTGCCGTTAAGGCATTTTTTTTCTTATTCCACATTGCTTAACAAGCCATCGACGGATAATATATGCATTGCACCAGATGAGCACTACTGCATTGATATAGCTTGAAAATTAATTAGCTTGAAATAGAAGTCAGGGATTGAAAAGTGAATAAAAAGTTGAGTACTCATATTTTCTCGATCGTTTTATTCTTCTTTTTCCTCTTTAAGTACAAACATCCTAAGGCCGACCAACTATTCGGGCCACAATAAACCACCTCACTGATTGATCGATAGATGACGCAGCAATGAATTAGGTGGACTTTATTTTTACAGTACTTCCGCCGTTCCTTTTTTGCGCAGTACTGCATTCACCGGGAGACGTCGGACAAGAGCCGGTTTCCCACATTCGCTCGGACACGGCCCCCGGACACGCACATTTCAAAGTCGGTCGCGTCACTGCTTCTCGCCATGGGCTGGCGACAGGTTGCTCTTCTACATGCGGCAAGGTCAGACGCCATCCTTGCCTTCAAGGGGCTGACATGTAGGCTTGAAAAGCTGTTTTTGTTTTCCTTGTTTTACATCTTGAGTGTATATTGCTACCAATATTTCTGAATGTCAATTTGCGACTGCCACTGAGATTCACGTCTTGCATGCTGTGACCCACGCTAAAACAATTTAGTAAAGCTTGGTTTTACATAAGGAATCGAAATGTTTTCCGCATTGCGGTAACTTGGCAAACGAGAAGGCTTACGACCCTTTTGAGACAGTCACTAGTACCGGGCTCCATCTACGAAGCACCGCTTCACAGGAGCTCCCTCTAGGGCCGTGTTATCACATAATTTGCTTCGAAGATCTTATTGACTCACAATGTCGTAGCTTTCTCACTTTAACAAACTCTGCGGAAATAGAGCTGAGACAAAATTTTAGAGCGGCTCCCGCTCACTGGATTCGCTTTAATTGGAAATCGAAGAATTCATGCTTGGGACGTCAATCTAAGGCTGTTGTTCTGTCTCTAGAACAATGCACGCATGGACATTTACTCTATTAGAAACGAGTTTTTTAGTATGCGCAGTATACAGAGCGCAAACAGGCAACCGCACCTGTTTATAGACGTTTACTTGGTTTACACTTACTGTACTTAGGCAGGAGGACTTTGAAGATCGTTACAATGCTTTCAGGATCCGTCATCGATGGGTGAAGAAGGATATTGTGCACAAGTCCTACAGGGTGTCACAAAAGAAAATTTACACGCTCTTTTTTACCGCAAAACTAAACTAGGCATCGCCGAACGCTCATTCTCCGCCCAAGGGTAGAGCTAGAGGTCACAACCAGATGCCAGAGTTTCAGCCCGATCTTATAACTGAATCAAAAGTTATAAGTTATTTTCTGAAAATTTCAATGGGAAAATGGAGCCCATTTTCGCCCGTTTTCGGTTTCTGGTGCCATAGAGCCCCATGTGTTCGAAAACTCCGTCGGCCGCCATTTTCCCATTGAAATTTTCAGAAAATCACTTTTAACTTTTGATTAA
Source organism: Ixodes persulcatus (assembly GCA_013358835.2). NCBI lineage: Eukaryota > Metazoa > Arthropoda > Arachnida > Ixodida > Ixodidae > Ixodes > Ixodes persulcatus. Next base: position 202,263 of record JABSTQ010010839.1, read on the forward strand.
GTTATCGGGTCGGGCTGAAACTTTGGCATCTGGATGTGACCTCTAGCGCTACCTTTGGGCGAAGAATGAGCGTTCGGCGATGCCTAGTTTATTTTTGCGGTAAAAAAGACCGTGTAAATTTTCTTTTGTGACACCCTGTAGATCGACAAGCGCTCTGTATGTTTTACCAGAAAAGAACCGCCGAAGATTCTATTGGAAACAATAAATAACAGCAAGTGATCGTTCAAAGCCGTAGGTAAATGTCAATAACCGCTTTTAGTCAGTCGTGAACAAAGTATCCAGAAATATATGATATTTTAACAAGAAATGTTATTTGCCTAGGTGTTTGACATTTCATGAAGCTGTAGAAATGGAAAGCTTGTAAAATTGTGGCTTTCTGAGTGTGTGTGTGTGGGGGGAGGGGGCGGACGAGGGGCAATCGCAGTAGACAGGCTGTTGCATCAGACGGGAATTGAAGCCGGACGATATAGATTATTATGCGAGTGTCTCTTCAGCATGTCACAACACATCACCATGAGGTAAGGTGCCGATTGCCGAGAAAGCCCTGCGGGGCATCCGCACTGAGTCTGTCAGAGAGCAACCTGGCATCCTGTCGCATGTTTTAACGTGAAATGTTCTTTGGCTATGTGTTCGGCATTTCGTGAAGTGCAGATGAAAGTCAGCTCATGTTACTATAGGGGTAGGTGAGGAGGAGTGAGGTAAACGTGGAGGAGGTCCACCACCTGGTGCACGCTGATGGACAGGAACTCGAAACTGTGAAAGGTTCTGAAAGATCGCCAGGTTTATCAGCCCAATCACCGGTATTATCGCTTCACTTTAGGAACAACTAAGAAGTATAGAAGTGACTGGCATTAAACTATGTGGTTTGGAGCGCCGTGAACGTGGGCGTCTGGCGTCTGGAAACACAGAGTATTGCTGAACGTTCGTGATGCAAGAAAGTTTCACGTATCCAACAGAATTAATGGGCTAGCAATTCGGCCTAGTATTTTTAGTATAGCCGCTTTAAGCCATTACCGGTCGAGGAATTATTAGGACTGGGAGCAATATTCTTATTCGCGGGTTCTCCCCCAGGCTGGGCCCCGTCGCAGCCACAGTGGCAGCGACACTAGCGTCGCACGGCGTTCGTCTTCGCCACCTGGCGGCATGGAGAGGAACCTTCCATTACGGCTACGGACCAAGTCCATTTGACCGACTCGTGGCAGACTCCATGAAAGAGGCACGCGGTGAGCCACTACACTCTAAAAAAAAAAGGAGTAGTACTTCCTTCCTTAGAGGAGGAACACCCGTGTCACATATGTTCCTTTAGAGAAAGAGGAACGTTGCTCCCCCAAAAGGGGAGGAAAGGTTCCTCCCCTTAGAAGGGAGGAAGGTTGCCACCTATTTTTGCCTAAGAAGGAAAAGTTGCTCCCCTACAAAGCGAGGAAAGTTGCCACGTTTTTTCGCCCAATGGAGGAAACGTTTTCCCCTTGTGTAATTCATATAGCTTCCACCAGATGGCGCTCAAAACAGAAAAAAAAATGTTAGTGTAGCACCATTATGTTTTTAATGTCCCCCGACTTTTGAACGCCACATGGTAAATACACATGCATCACTGAACACACAGAATACACAAAACACAAACAGAACACCCCCAACAGCAACTACGCAACAACACCAAACCCCCACCCCTCTCCACGTAAGCTAAGTTCGCACTCTCTCTATATATGGCAGTCTCATTTTTGAATCCGACTTGGCCGGTGACTGCATCACTTGACGCATAAACACGGAGAGACGGAGCAAATATTACTCGTACTTGATACATTATTTGAATTGTGTCTGGGAATAGCCCCCATCTCTTAATTCAACACCCTGATCAAAGCAAATGAGATCATTAGGCTAATTAATAAAATTTAATAATTATCTTTTAACTAAGTTCGAACAATCATGTCAGCAATGCAGTGTTGAAATGCAATACACTGGGGCTGAAATTCGCAACAAAGCTATTCCTTGATTGGAGTTTTCTGTGCCAGTGTAATCTATTTTAAGTTTTGGTAGTGTAATAATTAATTTTAATTGTTGCTCAAGTATTGCGATAATTTTTTCGAATAAACAATATTACTGGTTTTAACAAGACTCGTTGCAACAGCAGAGAACATATCTTGGGTCATGCTTTATCACATGCATTAGAGAAATTTAATATTGTTTTAATTTTCTAACCTGGAGCGTTTTTCCTATAAAAAGTAAGTGCCGGGAGTGATAAGGACCCACGAACCATGACTTTGGTATCGCAGCAGACAACTAAAATGATACTGTCTATGGTGATATAATGCAACCGCTTGAAAACATCATATTGCCCAAGTCAGAAAGTTAAAAAGCCCGCGTTCAGAATTTTAGTATATTGTTCAGTCACTTCCGAAACTCTATAAGCAATTCGTTATGGGTATGGCCTCCGCTATATATACCGTAGCGGAGCCGCGTTTTCATGTTTTAGAAAACGCTTGAAAACTGGTGCAGACTATAGCGTTACGAGAGCTAACGCAATGCTATTATTTCGGACACTAAAGGTAAAATAAAAGTTTGTACAGCAATTGTTAGTAATCTTCTATTCCTGTCGCTATCTAAATATAACGTTAATTTATTATCGAGTAAGTTTATGTTGATCCTTGCTTCTTTTAAAAGCACGTCCAGTACGTTTGTGACGAGTAGGCTTGAGATCCAGGTTGTTGACGCCAGGTTGGCTTGGTCGTGTACTACAACAACGAGAGGAACCGCGCGATAATGAACCAAGTCGGCCGCATAAAAGAAATCAAGAGTGCGACAATTTTTTTTTACTTCTTTTCTTTTGCGAGTTGGCGAGCGTCCTCTGCTCTGTATGTGATCTCTGCTGCGGACGACTGACCCAAGGTGTCAGGTGCGTAGGGCAAAATGGTGTCAAGAGGTGTGAAGGGATCGCGGGCATAGAGGAGGTAGTATGGAGAGTAGCCGGTTGTAGACTGCTGTGCCGTATTATAGGCATACGTTACGTAGGGAAGAATGATGTCCCAGTTGGTGTGATGGTCGGCAACATACATTGAAACCATGTCAGCAAGTGTGCGGTTCAAGCGCTCGGTTTGTCCATTTGTTTGGGGATGGTAGGCGCTTGTGACTTTGTGGACCGTGGAAGAAAGCCCAATGACGTGTTCGAGGACTTGAGAGAGAAAGGGAGTGCCACGATCCCTAATTATAAATTGGGGAGCTCCATGACGCAAGAGAATGGAGTGCAGAAAACAATTTGCAACTTTATTGGCGTTGGCGGCGGGTACAGAAGTTGTCTCAGCATAGCGTGTCAAATGATCAATAGCTACAATTATCCACTTGTTCCAACTTGTCGACAGAGGAAAAGGACCGAGAAAATCTATGCCTATACGCTGGAATGGTTGGTATGGTTTATGGGATCGGTTGTATTCTACCAGAAAGCCTGGTGGTAGGTCTTTTCTTCGTCTGGCAGTCGTGACACTCTCTAACATATTTGTTGATGGTGCGGGTCATGCTCTTCCAGAAGTAACGACTCCGTATGCGGAAGTACGCTTTGGCAAATCCGAGATGTCCGGTTGTGTCGTCGTCATGGTGAGCTTGAAGGTAGTATGGAGAGTAGCCGTTTGTAGACTGCCGTGCCGTACTATAGGCATACGTTACGTAGGGAAGAATGATGTCCCAGTTGGTGTGATGGTGGGCAACATATATTGAAACCATGTCAGCAAGTGTGTGGTTGAAGCGCTCGGTTTGTCCTTTTGTTTGGGGATGGTAGGCGCTTGTGACTTTGTGGACCGTGGAAGAAAGCCGAAAGACGTCTTCGAGGACTTCAGAGAGAAAGGGAGTGCCACGAGCACTAATTATAAATTGGGTAGCTCCATGACGCAAGAGAATGGAGTGCAGAAAAAAATTTGCAACTTCATTGGCGTTGGCGGCGGGTACAGAAGTTGTGTCAACATAGCGTGTCAAATGATCAATAGCTACAATGATCCGCTTGTTCCCGCTTGCCGACAGAGGAAAAGGACCGAGAAAATCTATTCCTATACGCTGGAATGGTTGGTATGGTTGTGGGATCGGTTGTAGTCTACCAGAAAGCCTGGTGGTAGGTCTTTTCTTCGTCTGGCAGTCGTGACACTCTATAACATATTTGTTGATGGTGCAGGTCATGCCCGTCCAGAAGTAACGACTCCGTATGCGGAAGTACGTTTTGGCAAATCCGAGACGTCCGGCTGTTGCGTCGTCATGGTGAGCTTGAATGACATCTCTTTGTAGTTGTCGGGGGATAACCAAACGCCAAGCGCGTCCGTGGACGTCATAGTTCCGCCTATAGAGGACTCCCTTCCTGAGTTGGAATAGACGGGCACGGCGTAAAATTTGCGCAGGAGGGCTCTGATATAAGCCTAGTAAGTGATGAATGATGCGGTGTAAGAAAGGGCCAGACTGTTGTGCAGCAGCAATGTCGATGAAGTCTAAGACAGCCGTTGTTGTGTTGGGGTCGGCGGAAGGTGGACGTTGCGACGCAGGGGGAAGTGGGCATCTTGAAAAACATTCCGCGTCGAGGTGTTGTTTGCCAGATTTGTAGTGCACTGTAAATGTGTTGTCTTGCAATTTCAAGCACCAACGTTCAAGACGTCCGGAAGGGTCTTTTAAGGTTGTTAACCAGCATAATACATGGTGATCAGTGATGATATTGAAGTGTTTACTATAGAGATAAGGACGGAATTTTGAAATTGTCCAAACAACGGCCTGACACCCGCGTTCTGTTATACTGTAATTTCGCTCACATTTTGTAAGCCTACGACTTGCATAGGCAATTACACGCTGGACTCCAGAGACGTTCTGGGCCAACGCAGTGCCGATGCCGTGGCCGCTTGCATCTGTGCGGATCTCCGTGTCGGCACCGGGGACGAAATGATCAAGAACTGGAACGGTCGTCAAGGCAGTCTTGAGGGCTTGGTAGGCATCGTTTTGTTCACGACTCCATTGGAAGGTCGCATTGTTGCGGAGAAGTGAGTTCAGGGGTTCAGCGATGTGGGCGAATGCGTGTATGAATTTCCGAAAGTAGGTGCAAAGACCAAGGAAGGCGTGCAATTCTTTCAAATGTTTGGGCACTGGAAATTCGGAAACGGCTTGTACCTTGGATGCGTCAAGGCGAATTCCATCAGCACTGACAATGTGACCCGAAACCTCGATTCGGCGAGCTTCAAAGACACATATTTTTTAGTTAAGCTGTAGGTGGGCTGATCGAAAGCAGTCGAGGTCGTGCTTTAGCCTGTTCAAGTGTTGAGAGAATGAACTGAAAAAAACACAAAAAACAATGGTATGGTCTAGATAGCATAGGCATATATTCTAGGTGAGGCCACGCAGCACAGTGCCCATCAATCGTTCAAATGTGGCTGGGGCATTACACAAACCAAAGGGCATGACGTTAAATTGATAGAGGCCAGCGGTTGTAATGACGGCAGTTTTAGGTTTGTCAATATCCGCAACGGGTATCTGCCAATAGCCACTGCGAAGGTCCATTGAAGAGAAGAAGGATGATCGTTGAAGAGTGTCGAGAGTGTCGTCAATTCTGGGTAGAGGGTAGACGTCTTTGGAGATAATTTTGTTTAAGCGACGGTAATCTACGCAAAAGCGCCAGGTTCCATCTTTCTTCATTACGAGAACAACAGGTGACGACCAAAGGCTTGATGAGGGTTCAATTATTTTCTTGCGAAGCATATCAGTGACGTGTTCGTGGATGACCTTACGCTCTGCCGATGAAACTCTGTATGGAGAACTTCAAACGGGAGGGGCTTCGCCCGTTTCGATGTGATGGCAGACCTCCGGCATCTGCGCAAGAGGTCGATTGTTGAAATTGAAGAGGTCTTCATATGAAAGAAGAAGCTGGGTTAAAGCTTCTTTTTAGCCGTTAGATAAGCGGGTTTCTACCATTTTCGCAACGTTCATGTTGGTGTCCGGAGGGGCTGACAAGGTCTGAAAGTTAATGCTGTCAGAAAGGGATATGAAGTTGTCGTAGATATGAGTAGTGAGTGCAGCCAAGCAGGCGCCACGGGGAACAATTTGTTGTTCAACTGAGGTGTTGGTGATGAAGAGAGAAACGTGTCCTTGAAAAATGTCTGTGATTCAGTAGGGAATGATGACAGGCTTCTTATGTGACGAGGCTGGCGATGGGCTCGATAAGACCGGAGGTGCATGGGAGAGGACGGGTCGGCACGAGTGTGATATAGGCAGCCGAGAGAGGAGGTGAGATGTAATCGTCACTGGCGTGGAGAAAGATGGGGTAAAGTTCCCAGGTGGAGTCAGTAGTCGGCAAAGAGTTCAAGCGCGATTCCCGGGTGGCGCAGTCAATGGTCGCGTGAGTGGCCGAAAGAAAATCCCATCCTAATATAACGTCCGACAACACAATTTTCGAGTACAGTGAATAGAATTATGTAGGAAGTGCCACCGATCTGAACCGGCATAGTGCAGTGACCGAGAGGTAGTACGAGGTCACTGTTTCCCATGCGAAGAAAATGTCCAGGAGATGGTGAACTTAGCGCGTTGTGTAAACGGCGACGGAGTTGATTAGAAACGCAGGATTTTGCTGCACCTGTGTCTACTAAAGCTGCGACTTTTTCTCTTCCAATTTCGATGGTGATACTGGTAGAGCCAAGAGAAGGGGGATTTGGGGCTGTTGACGGCAATGCAGCCTGACCTCCAGTGTCACGACAGGCTGCGTTGTTTAGTTTGACGGCGGAGATGTGGCAGTGGCGTCAATAAACGGCGAGACAGAGCGGCGTCGAGGGTAGGGGGATGGGAACCGGCCACGCCGAGAACCAGGAAAAGGGGGAGGACTCCAGTGGCGGCGGTCATTGGTGGTGCGGCTGGGGTTGTGGTCGTTGAAGTGAGGGGCAGAAGTGGGGTTGCGATTGTATGTCTCGGAATCAATACGGCGGCGGCAGTAGCGAATAACGTGACCAGGTGAGTGGCAGTAGAAGCATACGTACCGGACTGTTATCTTCGGTGCGATATGCCTCAGTTCTTCGGGGTGGTGCGTAACGTCGAGGTGGTGCGGAAACGTTATTCAAATGCTGCACGGGGCAGAGGTGTGGGGGTACGTGCTGTAAGGCGCAGATGGGCGGCGACAAAGCAGGCGGCGGGACGTGAGGGCAAGGAACCGGAGCGATGGGGCAAAGCGCAGACCGAAGTTAATCCTTGATGACTTGCTGAACACTAGAAGTCTCGGTTTGTGCGTGTGAAATGACGGCGGAGGGGCGAAAGGAAGCCACAACTTCGCGTAATTCTTCGCGAATGATTCTTCGTATAAGAGTAGAAAGCTCACCGGCGGTAGATGGGACGGACACTTCCGGGAGGCGTTCAAACGGAGCGTTGAAGATCCGGCCGCTTTGGAGCTCTTCGTGCTTCTTACATTCCGCAATGAGCTGGTGGACGCTCGGAGGCAATATAGGTGCGACGAAAGAAAACAGTTGCTGGGACAACCCCTTGAAGAGGTGCCTGAGTTTCTCGACCTCTGACATAGCTGCATTGACGTGGCCGCAAAGGCGGAGTATGTCTTCGATATAAGAGGTCGAAGATTCGAAGGCGGCTTGGTACCACTTGGGAAGCTTGTCCTTGGCTTGCTGTCTGCGGCGTTCAGTGTGTCCAAAGACGTCCGAAAAGGCGGCTTTGAACGCGTCCCATGAATTGATTTCAGTTTCATGGTTATCGTACCATTGTAGTGCTGTGCATTTCAGGAAAAACACGACGTTGGCAGGCTTGATCATGTCATCCCAACGATTATGCTGACTCACGCGGTCGTATTTCTTCAGCCAGTCTTGGACGTCAGAATCAGGGGTACCGGCGAATTCGGGGGGGGGGGGGGGGGGGTCACGTTGGCGATTCTTGATGGGTGGAAGCCGCTGGTCCATTGTGTTGACGTTCTCATCGGGCCATGGTTGCAGAGGTGAAGCGGCCGCTGCGCAGCTTCTAGGTCAGATGAGGGGCGTGAAGAGGTTGGGGATTTTGCCGCACCTCCACCACGTATTAGGTTACAATTATAGGGTGATTTAATGAGGAATGATTAGATAAAAGGTAAATAGTAGGGGTGACATTCGTCCGGGAACAATCCGAGCTCTCTGAATGGTCGTCGAGCGCGCGCCTCTCCGCGGTACCACTCCTCTTCCTAACAATGTATATATATGTATTAATCGGGGGTGTCTTGGGGGGCGTATTTGTGCCACACGGCCGGTATTTCTGAGTGGCAGGAAAATATTGGCGTTTGTTTTACCTCATGTTGAAGAAAACGGCCATACTCCGTTTCAAACCAAGTAAGATTGCGGTGGATTTCACAAGTGCAATTACTCCAATTTCTCTATAATTGCTGAAATTACTTAAATTACTCCAATTTCTCCAATGCGAGAAACGCATTCAGTGCGTTTTTCGAATACTGATGAGTGCCCCTTTAGCGATAAATAAAAGGGTTTGATTCTCCAAGAAAAGAGCGGCGTCGAAGAGAATTCATGACAGGCTGTGCTTAGGGTGTTGTATTTTTTTTTTTCTCGTTAAACGTCAGCTCTAATTTGCGATTTGTAGCGCGATGGGAAAAAAAAAATTGTGATTAAAAATTAAACAAATCACTTTTTTTTTTTAACTACCCGAGACAGGATATAAAATACGAACAATACAAAGTCTAAGGGAAAGAATCGGAACGACAAAAAACAACGTCTGAATTTGCAATCTTTTTTCCAAACCACCCAAGACTGGTTGGACAGTACTAAGAATCCAAAGAGGAAAACAAATGAACAAAATGACATAGGACTATCTTCTCGAGACGCTGCCTTCTGTCATTCTGTTCCACTCTCTTCCACTATGGAATCTTCGTGTTATTCACTCAGTCTCAGGTGATTTAAGGAGATGGTAAATCTACTACAGGTCGCTCGCGCCCTTGCCTGTTTTTCATATATAAAGAGTGTTTATTTTATATGAATCAGATTTTCTTTATTCCAATCGCATATACGATTAAAATACCTTCAGCTAGAAAAGGGTGATGTTTTGTCATTGTGGTCATTAGCAGCTGAAGGAAAGCTAAGGGCGGCTTATTGGCGTACGCGCATATTGGCTCGTGATTGGTCCTTTGGTGTTTTTATCGGCTAATGTCACAGTCCCTTTGGCTGAGAGCGATAAGAGGATGCTAGCCACGCCCCTTAACTTGTCAGAGGCTCTAAATTTATTTAATGACCACATGATATAAATATTTATTGTTTGTTACCTTTTTTCAAATACAAGATAACACAGATGTAAAGCACAAAATGATGGACAGGAGGTAACCGCAAAATATTCTAGGAATGGCTTTTTTTAGAAGGGTCTGATTTAAATTAACACAGTCGAATCGGTGTCACTAAATCAGAATTGTAATCAAGATTTAAATAATTTTGATTTTTTTTCCACCCTGGATTTTATGTTTTCACCAACTCAGATCAAACAGGCCTGTGGTGTTTTTTAAGATCTGCGAGAAGATGCCGGAAACACGGAACCCTAGTCGTTATCATAATTGTAAAAAGTAGCTGCAAAGACGAGGGCGGAAGAACATAGAGACAGGATATAGTGCTCCTATCTTGTCTCTACGTTCTTCGTTCCTCGTCTTGCCCTAATTTTACCAAGATGTATAGTCAACTAGCCACAGATGCTTTGAATTGAATTTCGCATTCATGAACCAGGTGATGATGAAATATAGTCAATCTCAACTTCCTTTGGGGCGATTGAAGAGTGATTGATAGAACTATATCGACATATAATTATAGTATTTTTTACATTCTGAAGAGTCTCAAACAATTTGCTATACTTCGTTTCACCTTAAGTTCCAGGCGCAGCCAACGCTACGACTGGATGGGACCAATGAGACAGCGATAAAAATCGCAACGAACATTTGTGGTCGTGACGTATCTGTTCGTGTTCCATTGTCGCTGAACTAATCAATTACAGGGATGGACTATGGACTTGTGCTTTTGAGGCTGCTCGGTGGGTCCCATCAATTGAAGCCGCGTGTGTCCGAAACGAGATATAGCCTCCGTAAGTAGGTGGACAGCCCCGCATCTACTTCTGCGTCTTAATGACGGAACACCCGCATGCAAGGTATCCCGTTGTGGTCGAATGTATACAGGAGAGAATTATAATAACGTCGAAACTAGTTTACCGTAGCATTACGGTGTTTATGCGTTTATTTTGAGTAAACTTAGGAGGCTATTTTTTAGAAACTTCATTATAAGCAATGCTAAAATTGAGACAACGGAACGAAAATGAAGACGGATAAGAAATGAATTTACGATTACAACTGTACGTACATACAGCGCCTTTCTATTAGTGACGTTGCATTTTTCTAAAGGCGTGTATTTCAGCGTTCTTTTTACGGTCCTTCGACTCTTTTTTTTTTATAGTGTCTGTTTTTAGTTACCTATGAAGGCGTTTCACCAGCTCGCCTAAATATACGCTGGTTTTTCTATCTTTTTTGCAAGGTAAATTTTGCTTTTTGGGGAGGTACTTTTGCTAAATTTGAATTGTAAGTTCCGCGTTTATCAAAGATAAGTGTTGTTGTATTAATATTTTTGATGTGTCAGACATAGTAATAAAAAAGGGCAATATTCTTACTCCCACACACATAACAAAGGTTCAAGGAATTTATTTAAAATATGAACATACCCCTTTGGATGTTCTTATGTCAGACCGTACTATTATGATACGGGTCGTATTTTTACTATTTATGTAAAAAAAAAACATTAGTTAAAATAATGTTCTTGGGAGGAGCATTCAGCTGTATTTAAACGTCGTAGCTTATTTTCTTCCGGAGATATAAACTTTCAAAGCTTAAGGCGTGGAGACTACGTAGATATCACTCTACTGATTTGCACAACAGTCAATCGTACACCGAGCCTGCCACGTATTAATACGTTTTTTACTAGTTTTACGAACGTTTACAACATGTGCACAAAATATCAAGAATTACAATACAAAGTCCAGGCAAAAAAAACAAAAATACGAGAGAACTCAAATAAATATATTTAGAGCCAGATTCACAACTTATTTACGAACAAAACCGTTTAAATAAACTCGCGTGAAATGTATTAAAATGTACATGTTTGAATATATATTACGCATATATAAAAATGGTAAGCATAGCTAGTGTAGTTGCAGTTTTATTAATGCATAATGGCAGCTGATTTATTTAAATGTGGAAAAAGTGTAGGTCAATCTTTAAAAAAAGCTCCATCATTTATTTCTTTTAAACTCTCTTTAATTGACAGCGGTGTGTTGAACTAACTTGTGCTAGAAAGACGTTGATAAAACATCGAGTAGCATTTGACCAACAAAAACGAAAGAAGCCAGAAAACTTTCACTAAAATAGACTAGATTGTCCTCGTTATAAGGGCTTTTCGCACGACTTCGGCACCAAAGAGACATTTTCTCGAACCGATCTATTGTAGGCTGTCGAAAGTCGTGCTGTGCCTAGCTTAGTTTTATATTTCTGTTTCCTTGCATTTCCTCCCAAGCCCGCCCCCCCCCCCCCTTTTTTTCCTTAAAAAAGCAACCAAATTCAGTTTTTTTTTTTTTTGCAGTTATAGAATGTTGCGCATATCTCATATATCTTTATAATGTGAATGAATTTTATAGTTTTCGATGATGCTCACCATGTATCGAATTGAAATGATACCTTAAAGGTTATTAATTACGAAGTTAATTACTAGCAATAGTTATTAATCTAATTATGTGAAATCGCTGATCTCTTTTTCTAAACGTGCCCGTTGGCCGAGACCACTCGTGCATTAACTTTGTTTTCAGTACGATGCGTACTTTTCAGAGGAACGATGTGGCCCGTGTTTCGTGAAATATACCATGGATAAGTAAATGAATATAGCTGAGTGCTTCTCTCAAGGATATGCCTTTCATACAGCACATATTTTATAGAAATGAAAAAAAATAAGACTATTATAGTATTAACCGATGTGGAAATACGCAACAACAAAACCTTTGTAGTTATCAACTTATGTCATTCTACTGTACGGTATGCCTTAATTGATACTTAGAAATGGTAAGCTGGTTTGTTATCCGTCACACACTGTTGAACAAAAAAAAAAAAAATATCGAATTTACATGTATAATTTCCCAGCTTTTTTTTCGCAGGGACAGATCTTGCTCGAGAGCCCCGGTCTTTATGTTTCGCGGAATTGACTGTGCATACAGTTCTCAACGGTCGGCTGTAGTGGCGTCTGTCCGAAAGTCCTTCGTAAGCAAAGTTCTACGGAAAAAAAATTGGCTACAACGTTGAAATATATCTGAATTATCCTTCCAAGAATATAACATTTACAACTGTTTTTTTACTTACATAGAAACAAAAATGACGAAGACTATCATTGTACGATCTGACGTGTAAACACCCAAACAAAAACGACAAAAAAAAAAACTTATGCAGCTCATACGACACATACCTCGCAATCCCATACAAAGGACCTCTATGTGAAACAAATTCTGAAATGAAAATATATTTATTAGCGGAATGCTAAATTTATCTGCTTCAAGAATTCTTTGTTGACATATAAAAGCATTATAATTACAAAGCACAATAAAATATTGTAAGTTGTTTCCCCCTCATTCTTGTAAATATAGGGTGGTCCAAGTCACCAGGCTCGATCTAAATCGACGCCTGCACGTAGCAATCTAAACTTTTCGTCAAAGGTGTAATTCACAGGTCGGTTTTTTTCTTTCAAAAATTACAAAGCGTACCTCTCCTTCTGTAAAAATTAAGGCCAAGAAACTTGCCAGGGTCTACGGCGGGCAGCAACGCAGACGACAGGGGTCCAGTAGCGGGGTGTGCTTGGCGTTCGTATTGATAGATGGCGCTACCTTCTTATCGCGACGGCTCGCGACCACCGTGGTTTATTAAAATGAATATAATCTTTCTGAAATTTAACTTCGGTTAAAAAATAAATGCGAACAATAAAAGCAAAACTTAAATTAAAAAAACGCGTCTGCATAACGGCGGCGCTTTTGCTGCCAACAGATTTTGTCTGCGTGTTGTCTGCTATCTTTTGCTGGTCGGCTAGCTGCACCTTCAGACGCTGCTCCCGACGCCATCTATCAATACGAACACCAAACACACCCCGCTACTGGACTTGGTCGTCTAGGTCGCCGCCCACCTTAGACCCTGGCAAGTTGCTTGGCCCTATTTTTTACTAAAAGAGAACTACGCTTTGTAATTTTACAAGAAAAAACCGACCTGTGAAATACACCTTTGACGAAAAGTTTAGATGGCTACGTGCAGGCGTTGATTTTTACGGTCCATTTTAGATCGAGCCTGGTGACTTGAACCACCCTATATAATATATCTAATTGTAAAAGTTTAAATACGTGGAAGAAAACAATAGAATTTACGTTCAAGTCTGACAAGTAATGTAGGGCTGACAACCATAGTGAGATATTAAACTTACTTGTGCGCTCTTCGTTAAGACAAATATATATAACGTGTTACATGGTTGATTCATATAGTATTAGGGGACACGTGTTTTATTGCTTTCAGGAATATTGTCTTAATTAAGGAAAGTGTCAAAACCTGTACAACAGTTTTGTATGAGGGACATGTGAATGAGTCATAACGTACTAGTACTTAACTGTCGGTCTGCAGCGTTCCTGGGAAAATAAGTCAAGAAGGCGGACCACAGACGTTGCGGCTGATGCAGCTAGTGTTTCCATCACACTACGTCATAAAAGATCACGACTATTCTATGTCGACGTATTACACAAACAATACTGTGGAGAAACAATAAACGCATACTGTGGCAACCGGTTCTTAGTGTTCACCTGTATGAAGTGTTTGATACTAGGTTATTACACTAGGTTCTCAAACTATTCGCCCGCAACAAGACTTTTACTAGACGCTTTACAGCTATTCTACGATCGCGGTAACTCGGGCATCTATAGAAAAAATTCCAAGCATGGCACATAATAAATCTTAAATCATTAATCTGTAAGGTTGCCTATTGTTTTTCTTCCGCCAATTCTTAAGCTAAGAACGAACCTGCCGTGCGTGGCCTACAGTGCAAGGATGTTTTCCAAATATTTCATTTTTGCCATTACATTTGTCATCTGTATTAAAAAGCAAGACAATATAACTGTCTTTCCTTCTGTGCCTTCTCAGACAATTAACGTTCAATTTTTAACCATGCAACAGAAGAAAGTATGGAGAAGGGTTCAACAAAATGGCAACCTCGCGTCAAGTGAATACCTCGTTACCATTGATCCGTGGACTTTAAAGTCACGTGACACGCACAGTAAGATTCATTGGGCGCACTTATAGTAAGGGGCATCCGCGAGAAACCCCAACCCTTTTTTTTCGCGTCGCAAAAATAGCCTAGACATTGCGGAGAGCTCAATGCCAGTCAGAACTTAGCCCCAGCCGTTCGTGCAAGATGCCGAAGTTTCAGCACTAACTGTTACCTTATACGAAATTTATATGTGACTTTCTGAAAACTTCAATAGAAAAATGGTGGGCGATGAAGCACTTTAATACATGGAGCTCTATGGCGCCAGAACCCGAAAACGGGCCAAGCTGGACACCATTTTCTTATTGAAACTTTTATAAAATCACCTATAAATTTTGAATAAGGTAATGATTGATGCTGAAGCTTTGACATCTTGCTCAAACAGCTGGAGCTAAGTTCTGACGGTGTTTGAGCTCAACGCGCTGTCTATTTCATTTTTGCAGTGCTAGAACAGGGTTCGGTTCTCCCGCGCACGCCCGGTACTTCCTATACATACGGAGTTTTGTCACTAGTGAAAAGATAGCTTGACGACACGCCATATGTCCAAGCAAGCCGCCTGGAAAATCTGTGTTCAATAAAATCCGATAATACGGGTAAGGCAAACACGAAAGAAGTTATGATTAAGACTTTATTGAAGGAACCAACATAAGATACCACAAGGCGAGAGCGAAGGAGAATCGAGACAAGATTTAATGCAACACTGAAGAGCACGACCCAATACACAAAACTAATCGTAAGACACATGATTGTTGCCACGGTCTGCTTTGACTCCTTAATAAACTCTCCGCCCAAATATTAGTGTACATATAGTACAATTATTAGACTACATATATCTCTCAATTATTCTATAAGCAAGGAATAAATACACGCACTGCCAAAATAAAGCTCGCGACTATATCGTTCTCGAGAAAAGCAGAAAAATAAGGTCTCCATAAAATTTACAAAAACAAGAATCGCCAAAAAGATATTTCCAAAAAAAAAAAATTGGAACTGTATCATTTGGAAGCACACATTTAAGGTCATGTTTATCCCGGAAAAGTTTCGCGTAAGGACGCAAACAAAAACCAGGGGAGACTTCTTCCATTTTCGGCATTTGTTTCCTCCGGTTCATGAAGTAAGAACCCGCAAAGAGAATAGTGTCAAGCTGATCAAATAAGACCCACTTGGAGGATCTCTTCCTTCTTACTTTATTTCTTGGCACTCTGCTCCCCAGCAATATCTTTCTGCCAAGTTGACGGAAGTGAGCTTATAAGTAGGATTTTGTGCTTCCCCACTGTGTATCTTTGACGACGGCATTTTGTTTTGAGTTAGAGCGATTTAGCAGAAAAAAAAATCCACAAAATGCCCAATGTGTTCAGAATTGTTGTTTCCTCCGTCACCTGTTCTCAGGGGGCGGTTCGGTTTACGCACCGCTTAGTAAGGACGCGGAAGAACATTCCGGATAATTGAATTTCTTTGGCCTCTGATTTTTTCGTATCTTTCTCCGCTAACGATTTTTCTCAGAGATTAAATAAAAAGAAGAAGTAATCAAAAAGAAAAAAATAGCGTGGTAGCTCTAGCCATGGCGCTCCAAGCCGAATGAAATAAACGCCTGAAATAATAACGACATCTTTCACAAGTTTCACGACCCTAGTAAAAAAGTCATTTGTATGAGAAGTTTCTTTTTCCCACTAAAGACATATGAATCATACAAGATGTATAAGAACATATAGGAACTTTATAAGACATATAATAACATAAAAGAACCATATACCAAACTTATAAGAAACTTCTCATAAGCTTCTTATTTGTTTTTTATATGTTCTTACATATCTTATGAAGTTCTTGTATGTCCTTATATAAATTGTTTGAATAATATGTGTTTATTGGACACAAAAATATTTTATACAAATTAAATTTTTCTATAGCTGACCGGTTTGTTTGGCAATACCCAAAGTGGCGGCCATTTCAGCCTCACTACATATCTTTAGTTTGTTTCTTATAAATTAGATGGTGATGTACATCACATGCAAATATTTACGCTTAGGTATCAGCCTAAAACGGACATTGTTTTAATTGAGCAAGCTGCATTGTGTACAATTTGACGAATAGGTAAAACAAATATTTATTTGCTTTTTTTCCTGTCGGTAAAAACACAATTATACCCCTTGCATGCTAGATCGTGCTGACAAAGAATGACCAGCACAGGTTGTGTTCATCGCCAACCGCCACAATGAAGAAATTGTCATCCGGTCACCGTCTCGGTGGCTTGGAGGCACTAGCGCCGGCCCACGAACCTCCTGGTGACGGATTCGAATACCGGCAGAAGTGCTCACTATATGACTGAGGCGTTTTGCAGAGAAGGCGCCGTGCAAACAAAATTTTGGCTTCACATCGAAAGATCCCCAGGTGGTTTGAATTAATCCTCACTCCTCGCTGGGGCGTGCCGATTCCCGTCGTTGTTGATTTGAAATCACGTCACATGAGGTCACATGACAAGGTACACAGGGACTTCTATTTCGCGATGTAGCGGGGAAATAAGGGAAATAAAATCTAATATACATTAATTACTTCGCTAAGTTTTGCAGAAGAATTGCCATCACGAATCTTCACGACGGTTGTCTCAATAGAAATTGGGTAATGAAACACATTACTGTGTTAAAAAGCGATATGTGTGATGTGACAATAGTTCGATCTACACTAGGAGGAAAGTAGCTACTCCTCCTGTTTTACTGATCCTCTTCAATTCTCCAAATGTCTAAATGAAGCCCTGACGCGCACAAAGGCAGTTTCATACTTTAGACCCATGTTCCAAGTGAGAAACATTAGCCTCCGGAAGGCCAGCACAACATACTTTTAGTGTAAGGCTATTCGAAATATGAGGCACTGGCAAATCTGTACTCAGTTAGTATTTTGAACTTTTAGTGTTCACGTTCTGCACATTGAAAAATGGGCAGAACGTATACAAAAAGAGTTTGAAATGAGGACTTAACACATATGGCGTATTTTCTCCAGCGCCTCTTATTTTGACGAGCGTTACGCAAAAAAATTATTTTAGCTCGTAGTTTGAACGAAATATTTTGTACTGCAACACGGCGCTAAACTATCGATGTGCCGGCACACATATAATGTCATTTTACAGGTTTGGCACAGTACTACCGAAGACACGAACTTTCATACACTTACAAACTTTCCCGGAAAAACGCTCGTAAGTAAGGTTCCGTGGTCTCGGAAAACCCCGAATTTTAAAAAAAAAAGAAAAAAGTCTGAAGAGACTTGAGAGGTTTGGACAATGAATTACGATTGCGTACTTTAGAAGCGGCATGTACACCTTTTTCTTGGGGAGGTCGTGTTACGTAAAAATTATTGAAAAAAGTGAAAGCCGTTTACAACTCCCTGTAACGCCAAATTAGAGCGCAGCTCTTGAGGAGGAGGGAAGGGTACTGAGGGGGGGTCACATGACCTCGGGGGGAGGGGGTCACGTTACCTCGGGGGGGGGGGGGTCACGTTACCTCAAGGGGGGGTCACGTGACCCCCCTCCTCGTGGTCACCGAAGGTACCTGAGGTCCTTCCGAAGGAACCTGAGGTCCTCCCGAGGTCCTCCCGAAGGAACCCGAGGTCCTCCCGAGGTCCTCCCGAAGGAACCCGAGGACCTACCGAGGTCCTCCTGAAGAAACCCGAGGTCCTCCCGAGGTCCTCCCTAAGGAACGCGGGTTCCTTCGGGAGGACCTCGGGAGGACCTTGGGTTCCTTCGGGAAAATTTGCCCATAATGCACCGCGCGGTTACGCCGACGGCGACGGCGACGCCGACGCCACTCAAGCCGGAAACGAGCGCCTAAGAGCTGGGGCCCTAAACTCGTCAGACACAAAGTTGGAGCCGAAAGCTCGCGGAGCGCACCGATTGGACGCTGGCGACAGAAGTGCGAAGTCATCGTTGTGATAGTTCACTCGGTGCGCTCCGTAAACTTCGGCCCCAACTTTGTGCTTGACGAGTTTAGGGCCTCTGCGCTCTAAAAGACGTGCAAGGTTTATGTCTTCTGAGCGGCTGGAAAGCCAGGTTCATTCTACCCTCTGAGCGGGTCGCATGACTGAAAAATCCATCTTGCAGCTATTTTAGCCACCAGGTTAGATAGACGCATTGATCACCACACCGGCAACTGGTCGAAGACAGAGAGTTATTTTTACCTTCTCCATGGCCCGGCCTTCGGCTCCTCCAAGTCCGAAACCTCCGCCGAAGTCAGGTGTGCGTGTTCCGGGGCGAGCATCGATAGACGGAGGCGATATCTTCCCAAGCACGCCACCTCAAACAGCGACGGCGCTCCACCTCCAGTGGGGGCTCTAATCTGGACCCTTAGCGAAATCGTCGGCGAGGAACTCGACCGCGGCGATTGGACGGCGCTAAGGTCAAGCGCGGCGCTTGGCAATTATGACCATTGGATTCCTGGCCGACTTTTTCTACAAGTGTCCAAATTAGAGCCCCCGAAGTCTCCACCAGCCTCAGCCAATATCACCGAGACAAGGCCGGCGACGCTTCCCCCTAAGCGTCAGAACTAATGAATTCATGTAGCGCCGTCTAGCTTGCGTCGGCATCGCCTCCACTGTGTCTGGCAACGTCTCGCAAAGAGCGTGACGCTAGCACATGAGGTCACAAAGTCGGACGCGTCTGCCGCTTCGCGGTGTCTTTGGCCAAGCTACATCGTGTTTTTCCTTGGCCGGGGTCGGGGACCCACTCTCGATGACGTCATGTCATCGAGAGTGCTGGTATTGCCTCAGCTTTGACTCTCATCGACGTCCCCCGGCACGTCCTCATTTTACCGAGCACTTGGCGCACCCAGCATGACAACATACAGTAAGTTTCTCAGTGAACAATCAAGTTTGTTTTAAAGCGGTAGCTGCTAGTGCCCTTTCTAGGCGATAAATACTCATGTGCGCACGCGAAACCCCAATCTACAGCGCAGGCCCTACATTCCCTTTTCTGCCCTTCCGACAAAAGCCAATGCGAAACGCCCACGTGATCGCGCTGTGGCGACACGCTCCCTCACCTCCCCTCTGCCGCCGCCCAGGTGGCGGCGGCGGCAGTAGAAATGTGAGTGCTCTCCGCGCTCTTGTGTGCTTTCCGTGTGCTCGTGAGCCCTCCGCGCCTCTACAGAACAGCTTGACTATGTACTATAACGGACACTATTATCGATTACACGGCAGACGTGGTCATTCCGCACACCCAGCGCTACATATATGAAGGGCGCTCTGAATCACCGCTCTTCCCGCGCCTGCCCTGTGCGGCCGAATTACTCCTTCATGTTGCGATCCTCTCTCCTTGTCGTCTGCTACGCTCAAACCAGACGCCGCCACAGCACTGACCGATGTTTGCTTCACCGGCTTCTGTGGGTATTCTTTCGGAACGGAGATTCTCTATTTCGCGGAAACGAGTCAGTAAAACCTGCAACAAAACGGACATACTGGGTTAAGCATAATCGTTGCCGACGATTGTATGCGCATCCCTCGTTAGAATACTCATATTAACCGGACAGGCGCCTTTTCATTAATTTTCCTTTTGTCGAAATTGTTCTAATTATGCTTATCTTGGTACGTATCTTTCATTCATGTAGGGCTGAATCGTTTTTTTTTAGCCAGGGAGACTCTGTACCAAAAGAGGCACCCCCAAAAACTGTGACGCCAACGTCGGCAAGGGTTGTGGCTGCGTCTGCTTTGCACCTTGCATACGACAAGGGAGAGTGTTATCGCGACCTGAAAGAGTAATTCCGCCGCACAAGGTAGATGGGGTGGAAGTTGGGCTTTGGAGTGCCTCTGCTATGTGGCGCTGCGGGGACGGAACGGACACGGCTGCCGTGTTATAGCTAATAGTGTCCGCGACAGTACAGGCAGCTCCTAAAAAAGGAGAGCAGTGTTTCTCTTCCCGAGTAAAGAAATTATACATCGCAGAAAGTTCAAGCTCCTCGAGAATGTGACGCAGGGGTTCGGATAAAACTCGAAAATTTGAAAACTAGACGTTACCTGCATCAAACGATAATCGAAATAAACCAAATTTCCTTATGAGCCGACGTGCACCTAAGTCTAGTAATGTTGAAAGAAGTAAAGACATCGTGGGCGCCTGTAACATCTATTTAAATTTAAAAAAATATATACCTAGGTAGCAAGAAAGAAAAGAATATCATCTTTCTTGCTGATCAATGATGTTCTCTAATATAAATTCCACGAGCATCTATAATGCCAGTTTTTGTTTTAACAATGCTGGCTTTAAGTAAACGTCGGCTTAAAATATTTTGTTTCGTTCTTTTTTTTTTAAATTGTGTTTTGATTCATAGGTAACGTCATATTCCCAAACTTTCACGTTTTATCCCAACCGCTAGCGTGACAATCTCACGTGGTTTAAGCTTTCTGCGTGATAATCTCACGTGGTTTGAGGATTCTGCGATGCATAGCTTTATTACCTTAACCGAAAAACACAGTTCTTTTTTCTCAGGAACTCTCTTTACTTTCGCTTCTTCCAGAGCAGCCGCGCTCACTTTCTAACAGACATGGTCAAGCAAAGCATGCGTCGCACTGCGTCCGAGGAGCAGTCATGGCAAGCGTGCCCCGCGGAACAGGGAAGGCAAAGGTCCGCAACGGCACGAGAAGCACATAGCAGGCAGGACCCCGACTTCTACGCTTGAGAGGGCCTTTCTACAACGCACCAGCTACCGCTGTCAATCACAGCACACCTTGTGTGGTCGTTTGCATTTTTTTTTTTGCGATTCCTTTCGGAATTCCTTTCTTCTACTTCTGGGTCTCACACATTCGAACGCATATTTTTTGTTGTCTCTCCAAAGTGGTTGTTGTTTGTAATATGCTGTATTTAATAAGATATCTTTATATGTTTAGAACGGCCCCGTCATTTTCATTTGCGGGAATTTATTCCCCTTGAAACAGTATCTCTATCCCCCCGAACCATCTATCCTCTACAGCATAGTTGTAATCTCATTATACCAGGATTATTGTTTAAAATCATTGGGTTGGTGATGCGATTCAATGTATTGTTTTTTTTAACTTATACGTGTGATTGATAAGGTCTTTTTTGTTTATGTCGCTTCCAGGTTGATACTGACTAATTAATATGTCTTCGTACAACGGTGAATAAGATTCGACGTAAACATATTTTTTCTTCACTACAGCGACATTTTTTTTTTTTTTTTTTGCACTTCCGCCTTTATTGTGGCTGTCAGCTCGGCGACTCTTTTCTGAGCCTCTCGCTTAAACGTGCATTGGCTCGAACACCGCGTCAGCGATAGCATGTCTAAGCAATGAACGTAGCGAAAGTAGCAAGTTCTACATGGCGCGGCACACCCAAAAAAGTACTTTAAAAACAGGCATGTCTCTCATAGGCAAGCGTGGAAAACCGGGACAGCGACAGGCGGCCAGTACGATAATACTGGTGACAATGGTGATGGTGATAATGATGATGATGGTGGTTATTATTAGACTCTTATTGAAGAGAGTCAACTGGTGGCGCCCCTTGCAACCAAGCGACGAAGGTACTTTGTCTTTCAGCTGCGACGCGCGGTCGCACGATTGTACTTTGCCCAAAGGCGGGAAATGGAATGTTTTCTGACGCCCACACACTTCCCTCCTCCTCTTAGTTTGTTTATTACTGCTTCAATGAAACGTTTTATGGCCCACGCTCCAAGGTGCTCTTTAAATGTTTGTTTTTTTGTTCGTGTTCACGCGAAATTGTATTATTTGTGCAAACCCTGCCTCGGAAACACGATGGCAGCGAGCTTTGAAAACACTAAAAGTATACGCTCCCCATAAGCCCCCGCGAAATGAAGCCAGGGAAGGCAGCGAGGCAGCTGGTGGCGTCCAAGGTATTTTTATAATCTTCCGTCGTAAGATGAATTCCAATCGTCGTATGAAGCGACAAGGAGAGCAGAAGTGAGCTCGGGTGGCAGGAAGGACCGTGTGCAGCGAGCGTGCAGGAAAATAAAAACGAATCAGAGACCCGGAAGAGTCGTCGATGAATCAAACTCCTTTCACTTACGTCAATAAAAGTGGAGTAAGGGTGCTGTTGAAGACCTAATAATGTGTTTGATATTTGCCAAATGAACAAGAGCAATGTTCCTTCAAAGATCACACACCATAAATTGACAGTAAAGAGGAATTTTGCAAAACATCCTTTATCTTTCTTGTTCCCGCTCCGCTGTTTCTCATTTCTTGTTTGCGCAGTGGCGAGGCTTCGGAAGCACGGCATTGATTTTATTTATTCTCTTCTTTGAGATACGTACGTTGATTTAAGTTTTAGAAGAATCCATCGACATGTTTACGAGAGTGAAATGGACAAATGGCCAGACATTTTTAGACGATAGAATTTTGATTTCGGGCTTCGGGTTATCTTCAGACGTCAAGGAAATAAAATTTTTACGTTTTAATGATGTGTCAGCGAGAGCTTTGAAATTGCGTATGAATTTCATAAGCGGCAAAACGTTAAAAAAGTGTACAAAAATGTTCTCAAAGCATGGCAAAAATACAAAACTAAAACAGGATGTTTCATAGCTCTGAAAGAAGTCCGGTTTCTCATTTCCGTGAAGCATTTTTAGTGAAGGGAGGATAGGTGCCGAACGTGTTAACGTACCGCAGCTTGGAGACGGAGCAGAGAAAGCTCCATGTTCTCCAAGTCTGTTGTGTTCCTGTACCCTTGCCGATTTCACGGCGTTATTTATTAAGCTCTACACCTGTTTATTCTTAAAGCGCATAATGGTCTCGTGTTGCTAAATATAGAGCCCTTAATGAGTGACACTGACGCCGAGGAGATAACGTTAAAAAGCCTCCGGCGTTTTCAGCATGAAAACATTTTATAACTCAGACTGATTCTTATATACTCGGTCTGCAGGCGCGGCTATAATTTGCGACTTAATGCACAATTTTGTTTTAATAGACTCAAGAAAAAAAAAAACATACGCGGTATGGTCAATTTTATTGAATAAACAAATTTAAAATATGTATAAAAAATTAGTCCTATCTAAAGGAGTGCGGCAAAGAAAGAATCGCACGCGTGCCGTTTCGAAGAATGCCAAAGCAAGCCTCGAAAAAATAGAATAATGATTCAACTCATGAACAATTTCGCTCTCGCGAAAGCCTAGAGAGGATTCCTTGAGCCTAAAATAGTAATGAAAGCTAAAAGGGTCATTCGTAGCAAAATTAACACACCATTCTGAAAACATATGAAGACGAGTTTAGGAGACACTTCTGTACAAAATAAATATAAATTTGAGACACAAAGCACTTTTTCGAAGGAATAATATTATTTCGACGTCGCAAGAGAACAAAGGATTATCAAACGCGTGAATAACCTTTCCCACTAGAATAATGCGTCATTCGACACTCCGATGTTCTAGGACGTATTCTGGCCGGACGACTTCTGGCCGGACGATTTTTGTTTTACTGATATTGTTTAATGACAAAAGCAAATTCGAATTTGATTGAAACATTTCCATTTCCTCCGAAAATGATGAGACAGTCGATTCTTTTCCACAACAAGTGATTTCGCCTCTATTGTTACTCTACCAAATAGATGTGTATTTCCAATATTAAACTTTAGCATAGTTTCTTGATTGGCGGTAATAAATTGATCCTTAAATCACTCGAACATATTAAAGGATGGTGCTTTAAAAACTAAGAGGGGCGTTCAGAACAGAATAACCAAAATAAACATTTCAAGAAGAATATAAATATATAATAAACACGAGAAAACACCTGCAATTGAGAGCTCTGAATTTTGGTGAAGAGCACAGAGGTATAAACATATATTAATCATATGAATACAATGCATATAGTGTGCATTATTCGAACATATATTAAGGGTGTATTATTCTAGGTTATCGAGGCTGGTTCTCATAGATACATTATTTGTAAACAGGGGAATAACAACGCCTACGTTGCATACGAAATCTGTAAATTTGTATATCCTAATATATTTGAATTCTGCATAAAGCCGGGTTTTTGAGTCCTTTTCATACTCGTTCTGAACGAAGTGATTACAGTGTATTTTTTTAGACTGGTAATTAGAAAGCTCTACTCACGGTGAATACCTTTATGCCATAGGGCGAAATAAAAAAAAAATTAATTGATTGAAAAAACACTGGCTATTTTTTGTTTATTGATTTACGAACAATACCTTTGCCAGATACAGTCTCTGAACTGCGTAAAGAAGCTACAGACAGCGATGCCTTGGGCTGTTCGAAAGCACGCTCAATAAGAAACACAATGCGAGTTTTTTTTTTTTTGTTCCAGTAGTGGTGTTCTTAACCATATACAAAAACGTTCAGCTTTACACTCTGGTTAAGAGGGAAGACCAGCGAACCTGTACAATGGTGGGAATGAAATAATGGCCGGCCGCAAGTCAGCAAGCCAGAGTGAAAAGACTCGAAAGGTTGCCGCCGTCTATGAGCGACAACGGTAAACAGAAAACCGGCAGGCCGATTGTATCGTTGCTGCTGTCGCACATACATGACAGTAGCTGTGCAGAGTTCTGTGTCATCAGGTCATGTGAGGACAGACACGATCCTGGGGAAACTAGCCCTGAACAGCTCCGCTGTAAAAATATCATTTATGTAACGGTTTCCGGTATTAATAAAAAAAAAACACTAAAATATTACAGTGCAAATAATTAGGTTTCATTTTATTTCGTTATAAAACGTAGACATCACTTTATTACATTTTTTTAAGTAAATGCAAAAAAGTCATTGTAACATATCACCCACATGAATATTAGAATATGGCAAGGCTGCTCTGTCCTCGGGATACGAGTGAATTCCTGACAAAGGGTAACAAGGCATCAGTGTAAACACAAAATGGCTGGATAAAAGCAAAAGAAGAAAATTGGGGAAATTCTATTCTTTCAATTCAGCATACGATGATGACCTCTTGAACACCATGAGTGGTATTAACAAAAATTAATCATAGTTAAGCATGGAATGATATTTCCATGCTTAACTCCAGCCACGCACGCCTAAACGCCAACGCAAGCTCTTATACACAAACTCGCACAAACGCCAAAATCACATCCACACACTCGCGCGCACGTCGGTTTAAACACACACACACACACACACACGCACACGCACACGCACACGCACACGCACACACACAAACACACGCACGCACGCATGCACGCACGCACGCACGCACGCACGCACGCACGCACGCACACACACACACGAACGCATGGATGCACACGTGCGCTTACACTAAAATACAACCTGGTTACGCTGATTGTGAGGCAGAGGCGTTAGCACTGATCTAAGCCACGGCGTTTTTTTAAATAATTGCTTTTGGTATGACAATTCGCACATGTACAACGCTAAAACCCACCACCATGCCTGGTTGACAATAAAAATTAAGACACTTCAAAGTTGTCCAAGACTGGCAGCCACTCGAGTTCAGGAAAGTGCTTTCTATACACCTCTTTCAACGAGCGCACAGTTTTAACGAAACACCTTTCAACTCGCTGTGCTTCAATATCGGCATATCCTACCTCCATGCGGCACCACCATATTGTCACGAATGACAGAGGGTGAAGCCGAAAACGGAATGAACTAAATATATAATGGGGTGAACTTGTGCCAGAAACAAAAAAGAAGAACAGACGTCGAGAAAGCACCAGGGAGCGTCGACGGCGGCAGCAGCACGCGACGTTGAGTCGGCGAAACAGCTGGCTATCGCGAAAGAGAATATGTGAATGACTCGGCAATACGGCGCTCTGGGCTCTTTATCTACTATGCTTGTCATCTCGAACCTTTGGTCTAGACTCTAGAATGTTCGGGAAAGAGCTAGGGCGAGACTGACTACACAGGGTCATTCCAGCCTCCTTATCGTTAACGCTCGGTATAAGAGTTTTGACCCAGATTAAGTAATAAGGACGACTCACGCAATCGACGATTATTCTGGGCAATGGCGGCGTCGATATTAACGATATATGAATGTAGAAACTCCTCATGTACACGGTGGTTCCGTTTCATTTATCTGCGGACATTTAATGTAAAATATCAAAATCCTTTGAAATTGTAAAATTCGGAAAACCTACTTCGTTCGAATCGGTTAGTACTTCTTTTAGTAGTGTTGCACCAAGCGTATTTCGTAGCATAACACAATTTGTTCAACAACATCGCTGCCTTCGAAATAAACACCTAGCGGAGAATTGGTCCGTGAGGCAAGCGTAGCATATTCCTTGGGATTTGGTTTCCACCGTTGAAAACGCTCGTATGTGATTGTCGTGCGTGCCTTCGGCAAATCCTCTCCTTCCTCTTGCACTCGTCTGTTGCGACAAAGCCGACGCGCCTTCCTGAATTCTACGAAGAATGTTTTTCTTTTGCTGTCTTATTAGACATGCCTCAACCCTAAGCTGTTCGCTGCTTTCACGCGGTGGGTTGGACGGGGACGTGCATCACCTCGGATCATGGAGCGCGGAAGGCGTAAAATAGTGACACCGGGCTACGGTGAAGGCGTGCAAATTGGCTCTCTTGTGCGCCGTTTTCTTACAACATGACATTTATTTTGCACTTTTCTACGCTCATTTACTTTGGGGGCGTGGTTCAGGAATGCAGGTACTAACTTTACCCTTTCATATGGTACGTTTTTGTTTGTTGCTTGGTGAACTTTCTTTCGCACTTTCGTGTGAAAGTAAAGTGAAAGTATCAGTTCGAAGTTTAGTTTTTTTTTAAAAGCACGAAAAATATACCAGAATAGGAAAAATGCTTGCCTTGGCCCAGCGCTGCACAAGAATAGTATTTTGAAGAGCGAAATTGCAGGCGCTGAAGTTCACTTTTCTGCAACTCAATGTACTATCTTTTTTATGAAAGCCAAATAGAAACGAAGATATTTCTCTTTTTTAAGAAATGTAGTTGTGAATGTTTGCATGTGCTCGAATGTGCTTTAAAACTATCCAGATTAATTTGATTGCTCAGAGCGCCCCGTCTGTAAGTTCGAGGATTACGTAGCTTGTAAAGCTCCGATCATCTGCAGATACCAGAAACCACGCTCAAAAGCACAGAGGCCTGCGAACGCTGTGCGCGGGAATATTTAGGAAAAGTACAGTTTTGTTTAGGCGCCGCCAGATATCACCAGTATATATGTATATACATTATTTTTACATGACTTCCGCTAGATGACGCAAGACTGCAGTGGTGGGAATTCCCCTTCCCCCGAGCCCGGTACAGATCAAGCGAAAAGGTTAAACTAACTAAGCGAGCCTAGGAGTGTTTAGTTTGTTTTTAAATTTACATTTGCTTATTATGACAGTTCAAGATCCGCAGTGTTTTCATGCTTGTTACCGTATACACCACCTGAGACGCGAAAAAGAAAAAAAAAGATGCACTCACACAAGTCGCGATGTCTGCATATCGCTACAATTTTACAGAAGTTGGTAAGAATCGGTCAATGAATGACAGACGATGAAGCAAGAGAAAACAGAATGAACTAAAGATTTAATGCCGGCTAACTTGGGCCAGAACCGGAAAAGAACAGACGTCGAGAAAGCTGCAGAGAGCGTCGTCGTCGGCAGCAATAAGCGACGGTATGTCAGCGTAAAAGCTGGCTATCGCGAGAGAGAATCAGTGAATGATTCGGCAATACGGCATTCGGCTCTCTATCTCCTATGCTCGTCATTTCAAATATTCGACCTATTGACCTAGAATGTTCGGGAAAGAGCTAGGCCGAGACTGACTAGGCAAGGTCATCTGGCCTCTTTCTCTTTTACGCTCGGGGTAAGAACACATGGGTGAACGGAGAAACGTATCTTCTCGTTAATGCACGCGGCAATATATGGTCATGAGACTCACTTTTAAAGCAAAAGCTCATGATCTGTAACACCCTTGTGGCATTGCTGAGCCTTTGATTACAAGGTTCCTTCAAAAAAATTTAAAAAATCCTAAATGCAAGAGTTATATTGCTGAATATTTAATGCATCGAAAAAAAAACAACAATGCTTTATATTGACTCTGGTGGTTATGACACAGAGTTCTTTTTGAGACTCGTTAAGAATCTGCGTTCTTGCACCAAAAGCGAAATTTAACACCAAACATATTACTCAGCTGTGTATTATGGTGAATAGAAAGGATCCCCAAGGCAATTGAATTCAAAATACATTAGTGAGACCCTTGTCCATGATGCTTGAGGATGGGGCTGCAACAAAGGGCAGCACATGGTTGAAAAAGTGTCAGTTCCGTTCCTCTCATTACAGCAATCGGCATGTTAACATTTTCAAGTATTCCATAAACAAAATTTAATACTCAAACAAAGCAGACATAGAGAATGTTTTTTTTTTTTAAGGTTTTGCAAGTGGATTTGTGGCGGAGTGGTCTAGCGCACCCCAGCTCTGAGCACGTGGAGCACTCAGCGTAAGCTTGCGCTGCAGAACCTAGGGATCCTGGATTCAATCCCCACCCCTAGCACGTTTCAATCTGGATGAGCATCGTGCTTGCGTGCGGTCGAGTATCACTATTGCATGATCCACGGTAAAGGCCCCAGGCTAACGGCTGTACTGCACTGGCTGAATTTCTCATCTAGAGCTGAGAGATAAGTCGCCCATTGAGGCAGACTTAGTTCACGCTGTATAAACACACACACACATTTTTTTGTTTTAAAAGTTTCTTTTTATACGTGAATAGGCTAAACCAGTTTCGTCTTCGCAGTTGAGTTGTATGTTTTGTGGAGTCTGTAGAGTTGGGGTAAAAATTAATTCACTTTTAATTATTATACAGATAAAGATATTGCTTTCGATCCAAGACCTGCTGAGTGTCATCGAAATTACAAAAAAGTAAACTTTCAAAAACGTTTGAAGCGCGGTGGTACGCTAAAGTTTCAAATCGGGCAACAGGGCAAGGTTACTGGTGCACAAACGGGTCAGCGCGGGTTTTTTTTGTTCCTTATTATCTGCGTTTTCACACAGTTGTCATAAAGCCCGTTGCATGAGCGGTAACTTTGCCGCACCACCGTGCTTCGCACGCGCACCCGATTGTTATAATATTGCAAGAATGACACAAAATATGTGCCTTAGTTTTTGTGTTACTTCGTAAGCATTCTCTAAAGGTGCGAATCACACAAAGGTTATGACTGTCTTTCTTATTGTAAGGTTGATGTGTTTTTTAATGAGAAAAACTTTATACACTGTAGTGACTGCGGGGTTTCGTGCGTCATATAAACAAACAAGCACCAGTCCGTGTTGCATCTGTCGTTTCTTCGCCTATTTCTTACGCTTTTCAGTCTTCTGGATCACAATGAACCAACTAGCCCAATCCAAAGTTTTTATTAAGCACCATACATATTCCCCTCTGAGCACCTTTCGTAGTCGAGATCTGTAGGAAATCACATAATTAATGTTTTATGCACCAAACAGTTAATTAAGTGGCAAATGTTTTCCTAGATTTTGACATTTTACTTTAAACCTTTACATTCTTAAATTGCCCAACAAAATGTGACGCTTCTCCACTATGCTGTTGTAGCTACTCAGTCATAAAATATGAAATACAGTTTAAATAATTTCACCCTGACCATCATCGCGAATCGCCTCTAATCACTTCCAAGAATTTGGGACTACAGAACATACAGAATTCATAACACAACGGTTTCATTCATTTGATCAGTGCACATGTTAGTTCCTCTATGTATCGTTATAACTCAATCTACGGGCTCTAAGCTTCCTAGGAACCCGTAGTTGCTCTAGTGGGCGGCCGATTTCCCTATCAAACTATATAATATAAGACAGGGACACGCCCCTCTTTCTGTGCCTAAAGCGCGAAACACATGTACGACGAAACCGTCCGATCCGACGTGCAAACTGCCGGAATGACCTTCGGGGGCGAGGGTTTTCGTAGCACCAGAGAGCGTCAAAAACTCTCGCCTCCAACCGTCGTATTGTCTGATCGGACGTCGGATCGGACGGTTTCGTCGTACACGTGTTTCGTGTTATAGAGCAGACACCAGCGATACCTCCAACAGATAACGGCCTTCATTGAATAGTTACGTTGACTGGTAAAATACGTAGGAGGGAGGGCGTTGCGGATATCGGTGACCTGTAAAAACGTTATGCCATAAAAAAATTCAAAATCGGTTGCCGAAATTTGGTATCAAACCAGGGACCTCTTGTGTCTTCAGTTTAACGCTCTAACAACTAAGTTTGTTTTATTTTTTTTACTGATTTTTTTTTGTTGCCACGTCTGAGCTTTTGTGTGATTTTCGTCACGTCTGAAGTGCGCCGAAGCATGCTCTTAAAGGGGCGACTCGGGTCGAAAACGAAGTCAAAATACCTTGCTGGTATCGTTTAAGTGGCACGAAATAAGATCACGGCATATCACGACAAAGTGAAGCCGCGTACTCTACTAAAGCAGGTTTTAAAGATGCGACCAGTTGATCTTTAAAAGGCGGAAAGCGGGTTATCTTGTAGTCGCGCCACGCTGGGCCACGGGTGTCGTAGCACTACCGTGACGTCACGTCACGTCGCGGCTTCGGATTTCGGAATTGGGGGATAACTCCTCTGTGTCCAGGGATCTAAACTAGGGAGCTGGATCTAGCCACTCGTATTTTCCTCGATGTTCTCCGCTTGCTTCACCTTCCATCAGCACTCCAGTCTTCGTCTTGTTGCGTCAACCGGTGTAATCGGTGGGTCTCCTTTCTTGTACCGCGGCTCGGCTTTGTCCTCGTCGCAATGCCGGAAACCCAGTGGCACTGTCATGTACCCGCCGCAAGCCACTTCTGGCGTCAGGCCCACCCACTCGAATATGACGTGTTGCGCCGTCTCATCGACTCCTTGTGCTCACCCAATGCATCTCACGTCCACATAGTAGTATTTTGCCCTGTTGTACCCGAATCTGCAAGCATACCGCTTGGGGTGTCGCAGAGTAGTGAACTGTCCCTGCTGGTATCTGGTCAGTCCACTCTCTTGACCTCCTGCTTCTCCCTAGCGTTCAGGGTCATATCCGTCTTCCCTGCCGCCGTCTCACCCTACCGCTGCGTCTCCCTTTTGTTCACCCAGGCTCGCATGTCTCTCCGTTGTCCTTCTTGTTGTTCTTCGGCCGGGTAGAAGAGTGGGTCGCTGACGTCTTACCTCGGGGACAGATGACATCTTCGACGCACCCATCGGGTCGAGATGCAGTTCGGGTGTATCTGGTGCACATGTTCATACACCTGTCTCATCAGCGCCCTTCCCTTATCCTGCTGAGGCGCCACGCGAAATTCAGCTTTGCTTGGGTCTCCCTGGCATCGAAACTGCCCCACTCAATGTCCACCTGCATGGCCTCATTTGGTGATCATCTGCTCGCTCCTAAAGCTGCCCACCCCACTTCTCTGTCGCACATCGGTGCATTCCCGGGTTCGTGACGAATGACACAGCACGCCATTATGTGAACTAGAGCCCCGGCACAGTGACCATCTTTAACACTGCACAAGTCACTTCATACCGGTTGTTGGCCCTGAGGGCCTTGGCCGTAGCGATTCGGCGGCTGCTCCTACTCCTTGCCTGGAGCTTGGCCTCTTGCTCTATCAAGTAGTCGTGTCCCGTGTAGATCAACACCTTCAGGTACTTTTGTTTCTGTTCCCACGTCACTGGGTTACCCTGAATGGTCAGGTCGTCGGTCTTGAGTTCCACTCCCCTCCCGAAGCTCACCAGTGCCGATTTTTGGGCACTGAATCCCAGCCCCAGGGCTGCCCCCCTTTGGCCAAACTCAATCATGAGGGTCTGTAGGCCCCGTAGGGAGTCCGTCATCAGTACGATATTGTCTCCATAGAACCAACCTGGCTCCCTACTCCATGTACGCAGAGAAAATTCGTGGGAGCTCTCCTGTAGCTTCCTCTCTATTCCTGTGATGTACAGCATGAATAGCGGCGACGATATTGGGCAGTCGTGTTTCAGCTCCCTCGTGCTGTCCACTGGGGCTGTTATTTCTTGCCGCCACTGTGCCACCGCCTTAGTCTCACTGTACACCTCCCTCAGCAGGTAGATCCACTCCTTGACAAGTCCTCGTTCCGACAGTTGCTTCCACAATTTCTTGTGGTTCACTGTCTCGCATGCTTTGCTAATATCTAGGAAGCAAAGGTATATCGGCCGGTCCTCCCTCAGGGCGACCTCGATTGCTTGTGTCAGGATGAACATATTGTCTTCCAGGCGCCTGCCCCACCCTAACCCGTTTTGCAGCTGCCCCAGGATTCCCGGTGTCTTTCTAGATGTGCCCCTGTGTCGCAAGATGCAAGACAAACGCACTCAATAAAATTTAAACTAAAACAG
Source organism: Ixodes persulcatus (assembly GCA_013358835.2). Classification (NCBI taxonomy): domain Eukaryota; kingdom Metazoa; phylum Arthropoda; class Arachnida; order Ixodida; family Ixodidae; genus Ixodes; species Ixodes persulcatus. The sequence continues at coordinate 234,789 of JABSTQ010010839.1, forward strand.
AGGAATGAAAAAAACAATGTAAATGAATGGCGCAGACTAGCTACTGTGTAATTTCTTTTTCATCTTTCTCCCTCTACACCGTATTTCGACAAACAAATTGGTCGCTACTTGTTTATACAGCAGGAGTCTGCCAGAACATGGCTGCATTGCTACATGTACATAATCAATTTAGCGAGTGCAATACAACCGCTAGGTTGGGGTCTTTGACGTGCACCACGCAGTAGTGGTACACGACCTAACGCCGGTACGATGCTCATCCAGATCGAAACGGGCAGGGGGTAGGGAATTCAACCCAGGATCTTTGGGTCCTGCAGCTCGAGCTTTTGCTCCACGTACACCCTATTTTGAAAAATTATTGTGGCGGAAGAAAGATGAGAAAAAAATTACGCAGTTGCTAGTCTGCGCTATTCATCTATGTTGTTTTTCGTCTCATTTTTGCTTCAGTTTAAATTTTATCAAGTGAGTTTTTCTTGCATCAACGCAGCGCAGCAAACCATCACAATGTCTAACGAACTAGCCCTTATCCAGGCAATATTTGAATGATTAGCATCCGTGCTGTTACCGATTCTTCGAGTCATTTACGATTTAAATAAAGAAAATGGTGTGTGTGTATGTTTATCCAGCCTAGAACTTGGTCTGCCTCAACGGGCGACGAGTCTCCCAGCTGTAGATGAGAAATTTAGCCAGTGTAGTACAACCGCATTCCTGGGGTCTTGAACGTTCATCACGCAGTAGTGACACACGACCGCACGCGGGTATGATGCTCATCAAGATCCAAACGGCAGGGATGGAGATTGAACCCAGTGTCCTGGGTCCTTCAGCGCGAGCTTTCACTCGACGTGCTCGGAGCTGGTGTGCGCTAGCCCAACGGGCCACCGATCCCCCGATTTAAATAAAATTAAACCCTTCATTGTGGAGCGTGGGGACATATCGGAGCTACGCGGGGGAACTCGCCGCCGCCAGGGGGGGGGGGGGGGGGGGGGGGGAGGGTCGGAAATGTAAGAGGAGGAGTGGGCAACTCGCCGGGACGGTGTCAAAAGAAGCTCCTCCCCTTCCCCGTTACGTCGCATCGGAGAGATTCTCGCTGAACTCGAGCTTAGCCCCCCAGCTTGGAGCACGTGGAGCGAAAGATCGTGTTGCAGAACCCCGGGATCCTGGGTTCAATCCCCACCCCTCTCCCTTTCGATCTGGATGAGCGTCGTACCGGCGAGCTGTTGTGTATCACTACTGCGCGGTGCACGTTAAAGACCCCAGGCTAGCGTTTTGTACTGCACTGGCTACATTTCAAATCTACAGCTGGGAGACAATCCGCCCTTGAGGCAGACTAACTTCAAGGTTGTATAAACATACACACACACTCATTTTTTTCTACACCCAATACAATACGTATTGGTAGAGTTAAGGGAATGATTAAGCTTGACTGATAGAGAGTGGCTTTTGCGTCCATTACGTACATAAAAACACGGAAGTAAGGTAGTGCTTAGCTTGTAATGCCGTTTATTGAGTCTTTGAGGTACTATCGGAAACAATATGAGCGTGAACGCGCCTCCGCGTGTCGCCGCTACCTGAGTCGCCGCTCTGCGGCACCGTTCTGAAGTTTTGCGCATACGTTTAAAAATCCTGTCGCTGTTCTCGCTTTGACTGTTATCCCCCGTCTGTCGTCTGCTATGCGCGCGCTGGCGGCCGCTCGTGCTGTCGTCTGCTATACGACTCCTCTGTGCGCTGGCGGCCGCTCGTGTTGTCTGCCGCACAACATTGCGTTCTCCGGCGGACACCCGCGCTTCCTACGCTAATTGTGTTTACCCTAGACAGCTTTAATGATGTGGATTTGCACGAAAGTCTTCAGTGAAACACAATGCTTCTATTCTTTGAACACGTGGCCTTAACACGTGAAAATATCCGTTATGCCGTCGGCCATCGGCTCGACCGGCTTATTAGTAGAATGTTCATATTGTGTCCGAGTGACCGTGCTGCGTCTTTTCTGGACACAGGAAACTCGGAAACTGGAAACAGGAAACAGGAACGGAACGGATACTCAGAAACACAGGGCCAGCTCAACTATGTTGACCCGTTCGTTGTCAGGAACTCTAGCCCATTTTCACTCAACTGAATCTTTTCCGGGCTCCCCGTAGTTGAGCGCTAAGCTTTACAGATATTTTTTCTTGAATCTATTTGCATGTTATCGCTGCATCTCGACCCAATGAAAGAAGCCAGCTACTTATAACGTATTAAATGTAGGCATTGCGTTATCGCAAGGGAAACTCCTGAATTAAGTCGTTTGTCTGAGTTGCTACGGGAACGAGTCGCATAGCAGACGACAGCGCGAGCGGCCGCCAGCGCACGCATAGCAGACGACAGACGGGGGTTAACAGTCAAAGGGAGAACAGCGACAGGATTTTTACACGCATGCGCAAAACTGCAGAACGGCGCCGCAGGGCGGCGCCTTAGGTAGCGGCGAGACGCGGAGGCGCGTTCACGCTCATATTGTTTCCAATAGTACTATGAATAAATAAATGAATAAATAAAAAAAGTTTTTTTTTAAATAATTTTATGATAGTTTTGATTTTTAACAATATCAGCATATATAAAATCTTTCTTAACATTTGCTTACAAACATGTTTATCTCTACACTTAAGTGAATAATATATTAAATTTCCGGTTTATAGAATCTGGATTATTGACAATCGACGTAGGAATGATTTGAAATTAATATAAGAAATATAGTGCACCTAGAGAAGCTTTTGTTTTAAATTGTGTATTTTAATCCTCAGTAAAATGATGGCTTCGGAAGGGGGTATCCTCGCCCCTTCATGAATTATTTCTGATTACGCAACGACGTTGAAATAATCCAACATGGCAATATCGATTGATGCCGTTGCTTTTTTGACGCTCTGCAACAAAATCCTAGAAAAGTTGTTAATTTCACAAAAATAATAAACAATATCTTACCGATGAACGGTCCTAACTAACATCGAATTCCCATGCCTTAAAGGAGCGGTGCAAAAAGGAATCAGACTTTAAGCAATTAATGGCTAAATTTGTATTTCGCGATTATAGAACGAAGAACAGACAACCAATTTTTCTAACGCGATCAATTTTTAATTAAAAACAAAAAAACAAAATGGATTAATCAAAGTTCGGAGTACTCTCACACCGTCTTTCGAGGGATGTCACTGGGAATACCACCTGGTTTCCCTACGGGTTCTGTCTTCTCGGCTTCACATCGCTAAGTTCGCAATTGACGACTTTTCGGGATTCCCCATCGCCGAAAGTCGGGGCGAGCGATTGAAACAGAAGAGGGCTCGTCCCGGGGCCGACGGCAAATGTAATAACGGAAGCGGTCTTCTTTTTTTTTTTACTTTCGCGTACTTGCAATGACGGGACACCATGGTTCCCCTCACCCCCACACGTGGCTGAATATTGTCAAATAATTGGTTTTCCCTTTGCAATTACACAGCGTAATTGCAGTATTTCAAAGAATGGTGCCGCGTTTTCTCTCAATTTTACCAACATAAACATAAAAAAAACGATCTGAAAATTCTTTCAACGTTAATATCGTTGCACCTCCCCCTTGATTGTGATTTCGGGCTCCTAAAACCATCAAAAGTTATTTTAGAAAAACAAACTATGTATGACCATTTAGATTCGCATTGAAACAAATTAACCCAGACTGTCAAAACGCACTTTAAAAATGTAACTCAATTTGTAAAACAAAAATAATAATAATAATTTTAGCTAAGAGTGAATGGAAATTTTGGCCTGTTTAATATTCAACAAATCATACAATTGACAGAAAAAGTAGGGATTGGCTGTTTGTGTTTATTGCTTATTTACGACTTGCTACAACACATTTACCAACCACAATCGACTGTGCATTATCATAGGGTTCCGTTTTGTCCGGCTTATTTTTTTTTTAATTTTGGCGTGCTTATTTTGAAGTTTATTTTTCCTACTGGTTAGGTGATTTTCGCAATCTGTTCGGGGTATAGAAAAAAATGGCGCTCGAAAAAAGGGTCTCTTAATATGAGCTGCGTCAAATTATGCACTAAATATACGGCATCTTCTAATGAGATGAAGAGTTTGTTTCACCATTTCGCTCCCGGAACTTCCTAAAAGCAAGAAACATGGTTTATCATCAAATTTGGATATTTTTAATTTAGATTTGAGGGGAGAAAAAGGTGAAAACCACCAGCAACATTATTTTATATTTATAATAATTTTAACAAATCACAACATTTTTTTTTTTACGCAGACGTGAACAATATTTAAGTTTTTGATTAGGAATTAAGGTCTCCAGCATGATGGCAATATGAGTCGTTCCGTCGTCGCTTGCAGTATTACTCTGATGTGACCTTGTCCAGAGCTAAAGGCGAGTTCCAACTTCCGACTCGCGACAGTCGTGCGACCGACAAGCGACATGCGACAAACGATCACCGATGTTCACACTGCGGGCGATCGGCGAGTCGCTACAAGCGAGTCGATTCTCGTAAGGTTTTCGGGAGCCGCTGTCAATTCGGTTCTTCTCGCTACAGCCCAAGAATTCAAACTGGCAATGTATTGGAAACCAGAGATCAAGAATAAAAGCCTGAAGTCCAGATAGAACCCCATAAGGTTTCTTGTTGTATAATACATGTAGCGAAAAGTTAAACCTACTAGGTCTCGGAGTGGGGTTCGAAACCGTACAATAAGAGCACAATCGCTACATTGACGTGAACTCACTTGAGCTTACGCAGTACAGTACGTACCTATAATCCCAGAAGGCCCAGAATTTTTGCCAGGTAAAATTCGTTTTTGGGTGCTCGCTGAAATACAGGTGCTGCTTGTTATAAACAAATGGGTACACTTTAACAGAGTTTATTAGTGTCACCTAAGAGACCGGGGCGTTGTACAGGAGTTGTTGGTTTCATTACTCGCAGAAGTGACGTGCTGGATGTAAACAAACGCGAGGCACGTCACTTCCGAGGCGCTGCTGATTGGTTTAGAGACAAGGCGACTCGGCGACCGGTCGCAAAAATCGGTCTCGAAGGGACTGCCCCAAACCGGTCGCTTTTGCGACAAAAGCTGTTGCTCGACGGTTGCGACTTGCAAGTTTTAACGCGCCTTTAGTCTCTGGGCTTCAGAGTTCTCACTGGTGCTTTCCGCCCTTGAACACGCTTCACGTATCACCAGCGGACGCCTGTTACTTCTTTATGCAGTGGGTATATGAAGGCCGTAAGCACAATATTAACCACCCCTTGTTGGGCTTGATTTCCTTCCACTCCGAAACAATTCAGTTGAACTAGGACCGTTTTCCGAGACGTAGTTTACCACATTCAAAGGTGTCGGCAGCAGTGTGCTTCGTTTTTAGTCATTTGAATGTATGTTATTTTAATAATTATACCTTAATTTTTATACCGCTATATTCACGAACAATGGAAGCAAGATACTTGATTTAAGATATATTTTGTGCGAAGGGCCTATTGAGAGTTATAAAATATACGCTCGCACTCAACATTTTGAAAACGTTTATCGTCCAAGCATTGAAGGTTGTAAGCAAACGTGGTACGTCAATGTGGATGCATTTTAAAGTAACGTTTTAAAAGCCGAGATGACACTGGGGTGGTGCCATTTGACTAAACTTTCTCAGTTACTTTCAAAAGAAAAGAGTTCTTAATTCGTTATACAACAAAATGTCCACCTTTAGCTTTCGTTGTCTTCAAGCGCTGGAACTAGAAGAGCAGGAGCGGCGTCCGAAGACAATCTGAAGTCACCAAATTATCTGGTTGGCATGAATGGGCGCATCTTGGCATGACTATCATATGTGGAAACAATAACATTTATTTTTCGGCATGATCCAACTAACCGTTTCGTTTGAATGAATTCAATTTAATACCTGCCGTCGACAACATGTCTTATACCTGTCGTAATGAAAGCATTAACAGCAATATTCTGAGAGGAATATAAACATTGGTAGGCTGTGTTTTCATAATTAGTAACCCTAGCTCTCTAAAAGCAATGGCGTTGAAAGTCACTGTCTTTCGGCTTTCATTCGTAACTTCTGGACCATTATTTCTTAAATAGCACTTAGGACCATTTTTTCCGGAATATTTTTCGGGATGCCCACAATCTCCAGGACTATATCTTGCGGAAATATGTGTTTCGTTTCGCGTCCATTCTAGGTTGTCGAACAAAAAATCGGTTTTCACGGAGCTTATGTTGAGAAAAACAGGAAACGGGCACGAAATACGCAACCTTCGGGAAGCATACAGTTACCCGAACAGTTAGAAGACGTCCCAATCCTGAAACAAGAACATTGCCAGATAGATGTTCAGGTCCTCGAAAAAAGATATACCCTTGTTTATATTTCCTCGGGTTGTATTCCGGATCGACACCAAAGTTGTGCTATAGATGAACATTTCTGGTAGTGAGGCATCGTTTTTTTTTTTTTTTTTCTGATACGAAACAACTGAAATAGTTTTTTTTTCTCTGATATTGATACCACTACCTCAGGGGTTATCTCTCGGGGATTCTCGGTGTTCCGGCTATGGGCCGTTCCTCAAAAGACAATTCGTATCAGTTCAATTGGTACCAAAGCAGTTTTTCACATACGACAGTTCGTCACATTTTATTTACAAATGGTCACTCAACCGAATATCTACTTATAGTGAAATGATTCGAGCGTGCGTCGATTGTGCATCACCGAATATCTGGATGTTCCTTCAGTCGCTCAAGATAAAAAAGGCACTGGCCGAAGTAAAGCTAGTTAAGTCAAGCCTCAGACGGAGTCATCTCGACAAGGGTGTCGAGGCGGAAAAAAGCACGGGACGAGCTCCTTGAAGTAATTTTTCGACGCTACAAAAAAACAGATAGCACAGACGTCCTCGAGTCGTGCGCCGGAAACATTCCACGATATGAATAGATGTGTCTATAGGGTAGAGTGACTATTTTTAAATGAATTCGTCTGGACAAACTTGCATGTTTGCCGCTGTCTTCCGATTAGTTGCCGGGACTACTCGGTCCCGGAGCGTGGTGGAGTCCCGGGAAATCAGACAACGTCTATTGCGAAAGTAACCGCGTTTCAACCAGCTTTGATGAGAGACTCCAAACATTCGTGTCAATAGGATATCACCCAATGTTTTTACATTTGGGAGCAATGCGCTCTGAACGAGAAGAATGGCACGGAAAAACAAAGTCACTTTAAACGTCTGATGAACTGTCACCACGACGATTTGCCCTATGACGAAGTTTTCTATGTTACCAACTGTCCTGCTACAAATTGACCTGTTACGAATTGTCTTTCGACGAACAGTTCTACAACTTCGGCATACGTATACTGAAAACATGAAACTCTAATTCTGAAACTAAGGGGCACATCGCTTTACGCGGACAATGATTAAGAACAGAGCTCTCAACGAGTGCGATTCAGAGTGTTGAAGAACCGATCGTCGAATGGCAATTCGTCACACGTCAAGTGGTAGCAGGGCTATTCTTCACATAGGTCAATTCATCATAGAGAAATTCGTCACTATGACAATTGGTCAAACAATTGACATATATTTCTGATGATATTTGTAGCGCTTCTTATGTTTACCGAGCACAGTTATTCAATGTGATTACGATTACCAGCGACCCCCCTACCTAGATTTAATTATTTTTCTCGATTCAAAAAATTAGACTTACTCATTTCTAATGGACTCTGACCAATTATGCCTTGTCCACCAGAATCTTGGCACCTCTCTCAGTCGCTAAAAGAAAAAAAAAATGAATAGGAAATTGGCAAGCATTTTCTGGGGTGTTACGGGAAGCGTTTCGGTCGCCGATGTGCAGTCTGTACCTGTGTCACACATGGGCAGTCTCTCTGTATCGGGCTCCTGAAAGTTTTATAATCTATGCTTCCAAGATAAACTCAAATGTTCACCAAACCTAGAAAGAGACAAAAGACGAAACTTTCTAAAAAGGACACTACACAGTATATGAATAACAAAAGCGACCGATCCTTCAAACATAATCTCCGGTATTCCCACTATTTGTCCCAGTCACCAATCGCCCTATGTCGAATTGGCCTTTGTGAAGAAGAGCCCTGCTACGAGGTGCCCTGTTACAAATTGCCCTTTGACGAACGGCCCGTGTCCTGATACAAAGTTATCACCCTTTTCTTCCAGGTCATTCGCCAACTAATCTCTCTGACGTCACACCGCTTCGCCGACGCTGCTGTCCGCAGAGCGCTTGCGCAGACCCTTTATCTCTCGCGGATGTCGTTTCTGCGCACGCGTACTGTACACACTTTGAGCGGACAAACGCGCGCTTGCTTCGAAACGCCATGCGGGTGTACAGTCATTTTGCAATTCTTAATTTGGTTTGCTGGCGCATCTTTTTTTTTTTTTAACGGATACTTGCTTTAAACTTTATATTTTTATACCAAATACTGCACAATATTCGCGTAATGAGAGATCGCAAAAATTACACGGGGACACTTAAGAATGCTGATGTGTGAGAATAAGAAAGCATTCGTACCCGCAGCGCATTCCTACATGCAGCGCGCCCCGCTCTCCTCCGCAGAGGCTAGCCGGGCCTCTGCGGCCGCGCGCGCGCCACCATCTACCCAGAAAAAACAATTTCTTTAAAAAAAAAAGTTGATTTTGAAAAATGTCATCTACCAACATCTAGAGAGTATTCCCAGAGAGTTTCACTAGTTTACGCTTAATAGTTATTTTTCTTATAAATTATTTTCGGTCCCCCGATGCTAAAGAAAAAATAGAGGTTGGAACAATTTGAACTCATTTTTCTCCATTCCACTTTTTGTCATGAATTTCATTTAAGGAAAACTATCGTTTTGTTATTACGTAACTTGGATTCATTTTTATGAGTTTTTCTGGGGTGAAATTTGAAGGGGAAGATAGCTATAAGCTTGTATTTTTTTGTCTTTTTTTATTCTCAAGTACTAAAATTTTAAACAAAAAATCGAAATCTAAAAAACAGTTTTTGTTTTAATGTGGTTTTTTGTCATGAAATATGGCATAATATAGAAATATACCGCCATCGTTATCTGCTCTGAACTGTTCTAATGTAATACAACACACGAAAACGACAAATTTATAAGTGAATTTAAAACGATAGTTTTCCAACGCAAAGACGCCCACTTTCGTCTTTGAGCCAGGTTAACAAAGTTTGCCCAAATGTTCTCAACATCAACAGAAACAAGCCTTGTAAATGGCATTTAAGTCAAACAAGTGGTTCGAAAATTCACTTTTTTGGCTACTGTCCCCCGTAGTGGCGCGCGGGCCGCAGCGCAAGGAAACGGGCTTCTCTGTGGGATAACGTTCCATGGAACTATGACGCGGCGCAGCCAATATGAAATTATCGCTCGTTTCGCGCAGCCGGAATTTAGGTGCCGCTTTTCGCGGTTACAGACAACGCCGGCTGCACTCCATGGTCAGTTAATGCTTTCGTATTAAAATAAGGCCAGAGTATTTTAATTAGGGGAGCATAAGAGTGAATGAACTGGAGGCACCTTTGACTCTAGCATTTGAGAGCTCCATATTATTTTTTGTGAGTGTGTGCCGTAGATTAAAATATGCTCGCGTTCAGCGAACTCACAAGCGGTTAATGCATACTTTCAAGCGACAAATCGTCTTCGGTGCTTTTGATGTGCCCTTACATTTACTACATACTAAACATTGTTACATTCACAATGATGCAAAAAATATGTTGTTTTTTTGGAACTGCCGTTTTACACTTTTTTACACAATGCACACTCTCTTTAACGTAAAAGCGACAGTATTTAAAAAAAGAGAATTTGAAATAAAGACAGGATTCCTTCTGGGTCATGGCGTCATACGGAAGGTCGCAAGTCTGAAGTGCAAATGAGATACACAATGAACAAAAAGTAAGCAGCTTTTGGGCTCATTAACCTTGCTAGTATGTTTCAATTATATATTTGCAGCCAGTCATATTATGAGACTAAAGCACTTGAGAGATCTCAGAAGAAGAAATTCTGCTTCGAGTTATTGCGTGGCGAAGTTTGGCAATCTCAGCAGCCGGAAATTCACACTAATATCGGAAGAGGCGCTCCAGGAGCAGAAACAGTTCAGTACCGCAGAAGCGTCAGAGTGTGACGTTGGGCACGCGTAAGTTGCTGTGAACTTACGCGTCACCACGATGCTTTTGGTCGCGAGTTCACGGCAACTTACGCGTCACCACACGTCACACTCTGACGCCTTTTCGGCAGCGAAATTATTTCCGCTGCTGGCGCGCTTTTTCCGAGTTTCGATTTCACACTGCCATGATTGCCGAAATTTGCCACGCCATAACCCGAAGTTAAATTTGTCAGCGCCTGAGTAAACGACGCGCTGCAAATATTTAATTTAAACATACTAGCTAAAACATAATGATAAAAATATTATTAGTGACTGTTCTTTAGGCATCTAGAGAGCGCTTTACATTTGCCTCCTTGCGTTCGCCACCCTAGACAACCTATTCCCGACAGCATCGTTTCTTTGTTTCAAGATCCTTTTTTTCAGTACTCTCGCTCTTACCTGAAACACCGTGTATGTTACTGCAGAGAGTACGCATGATGTAACGGGGCTGCAGATGAACATAACGCCTTTGGTACACTTTTCGTGCTCCCTTTGTAAATCCGGCGCACACCCAACACGGAATCGAAATCGCGTTGAAAGGGTGTACAGTACTGAGTAGCGTCTAAAAAGGGTGTAATGGCGATAGTGCCGATTATACCCATAACCTAAAGGCTTATCGCGTTGTCCAAACTTTTCCATAATGACGGGCAGCGATAGAAGCACCAGGTTTGATTGGTCTGTACCGTCACGTTGCGGTAGTGCAACTCACGACACTGTTAGCGCAAACAAAAGATCGCCACTTCTTTTTTTGTTTTTCTCTTGCAGTCGAAAGGTTGTTGTCTAAACTATTGCTGGCGTGCGAAACACTCATTAGGAGAATTAACAGAAGTCCTAAAATATGTTTCCCGAGATTCTGAAAGTAAAATATGAGTACAGCGCCGATGTCATCTTCGCGCAAACAATGTCGCGCAGGCAGTGCGCGACACTCTTATCGCGAGTACATTATCGGCGATACTTGCGTTAGTGATCACTTCCCACTTGCAAGTTTTATTAAAGTGTTTTGCTTTAAATGAAGAAAAGCAAATGTAGTCAATGGCAGAGCGAAAACGGCAGGGCGTATCTTTCGACAGCACTGCGTCCAGCACGCGCTCCATGCCTTCCGTTGTGCTTTGGCTTTCCGTTGAGATTTGGGTGTACACGAGACGCCTTAGCGCTGTTGAAAATAGGGTCGTAGGACGCTCGGGCTGTAGCTTGGACAACTGCAGCTTCTACTTGCCGTTCTCACCCTGCCAGTGACCATAACTGTTCGCCATCATTATAGGTGTAATATATAGTGTCGCGCTATGAATACAGCATCGGCAATAGTTTAAAATGTTTGGAATGCTTTCGCATTCGGCACTATATCTGCGGCATGCCGAGGCCTGAGTGGCTATTACGCGGATCAACTCTATCCACACTACAACGCAGCATGCCTAGAAAATAGACTTGACCGTTTTTTATGTTTTGTCGTAACTTGTGAGCGTGGTCTATCCGGTCCTCAAAATACGTATGTGTGCTACTAACGCCCACAATACTAACGGTCTCGTGAAAAGTTATTGATTGCCTCGCAGTAGCTGCTATCCCAACATACCCAATAAATGGCAGAACTGAAATTTCTGTTAGTTGTCCGCTAAGTTTTTTTTTTCTTCAATGACACAAAACTTCCCGGTACAACATTATTGTTCCTGTACGTTGAGTGTTCGAGAAGTTAAAACTTTCCTGAACGTAGCGAAAACGGTAGGAAGAATTTCGGGTGTTGCGGTTCTTTTGTGTACAGCAAGGTATAGTTACCTTTCTCCCACCACAACACAGACAACTTTGCGACCAGTGTTTCGGTGACAAACGGCCACCGTGCCTAGCGTTTCTATGCCGCAATGACTTAGATCCAAAATATTGGTGTTACCAGTAGTCCTGTGACAAGATTTCTGATGACGAATAAATAGGACGAGTAGGCCGGTTCCTTGGCTAAAAACGCGGCCATCGCACCGTTTTCATACTTCACGACTATTTTGCTTCAACGTAGAGATTAAGGAGCTGTCACGCGATCTTCTGTTATACTCATCTCGCGACACGACCATATGGTCACGTGACATATTTTTAGCGTACTGTTTAATCAAAGGGCAAGTAATGTCCGCCATTGTCCACTTAAAAAAAAAGCGAATGTGCGATCGTCTACTTCCATCGACTTTGGTGCATGTACCCCAAGTACATGGCTTTGAGCAAAATTCTATGAGACCTTTTATCATAACAGTTCCCTCAAATAAAAAGTACAATGGACATTAGTTTTCTCTCATCAAAAAAGAAAATAGTGACTTCCTTTTATGTATTTTGTTTGCTTAAACATTGTCTTGACAATTCACTCAAGAAGAAATTTCTCATGGTGAATTTACCTGAGACGGGGGCACAGCTGAACTTTAATGAAGAAGGGGCTCTTAAAGGGGCTGTGGCAACAATATTGGCTAAAAATGTTTCTCACTTTCTAGATGTTAACTGACAATAGTGCAGCACAATTACACTCGCATGCAAGGCAATTGACCAAGAAGCGCCTTCGACGGGGCGTAATTTTGAGGATGAAGAATACTTATCAAGCCAACAAGAGTTCGATGTTCTGGCGTCCCCGGTGCCCTCATCTCTTTCGCTCCCTCAGTATAGGAGGCGTTAGCTGCAGTCAACACCCCGTTTTCCCGGTGCATGTGCACGACAATCCGGTCGGACGAACTTTCATTCCGTATAGATAGACCTCGGAGAAACCGTAGTTGGTCCTATGTATGCGAAGTTAAGTTACTGCGCACTGACGCTATTGGGGACTCCAGCGAAATCGACGCCACGTAGCGGCAACGCTGAGAAGCTCAGGAGAGGAGGTCGTTTCAACTCTGTCGTCTGCTATCGCTGTTTGGTTCTCGTAGGCAGCATAGAAACAAACATCGCTTCAAGTAATTAGTTCTCTGCTTCAGCCTTGTCATTCCTACGTACTGACTAGAAGAAGGTTTATACCGCTCAAAAATCGCTTTGCTTTCATATGTAAAACCGATTTTACGCTACAGTGCAAGATATTTATGTTGGTCCGGGTGCTGAACGACGAACCACCGCGTTGGCCACCGCCCCCCCCCCCCCGCCCCCCCCTCCCCCCCTGTAGTTCGCAGGAGTCAAAAATGCCAACCAAATAACAAGCCGCGCGCCTTTACCTTTCAAACGTCATCAGAAGTGGAACCTGTTCGGACCGAGAGGTGACCGTGGTGGTAGAGGGACGACTCGGGCCAGGCACCGAATTTGATCCCAGCCGGAACGATGACGAGCCGGGTCTTTCTAGAAATAGACATTAACCAACACGCTCTTCAAACTTATCAATTGCATTGCGTACAAAACCAGAGCACGTTTGCGCCGCCTTGGTCTCTCCTTTTGCAAAGTCGCTGCTCTGTACCCCAGCGTTGGCAGCCAATGGTGGCAGAACTGCTAACGAACGTCACATGACCGGGCTCCGCCCATGTTCATCCTTTCGAGCACGCACACACACCCACATAATGGAGCGGCAGACGTTTTTTTTATGTTGTGGCGCCGAGGATCTCTCGAACCTCAAGTCGAGAAGCCGCGCCGATGAGGTGACACCAATGGGTCCGCTGTCGGCTTGCGAGACGTCAATCCTGACGGCTCCTTCCATCAGGCTGCGACATCGCTCCTGAAAGAGGCAACCCGGATAATCTGTAGGTGGGGCAGACTATAAAACGAACTGAAGGACCTTGTCCGGGGAAAGGTCGACCTAGACGGAAGTCCACACCAGGGACCCTTCATCTTTCTACGCAGACGAACTTGCCCCTTTCGTTGTAACTGAGGTCTGCCTCCTGTAGTTGGCTCCGGGTCTCAGGATCTTCACCCGGCGATCCCTCTGTCACGGCCTAAGCTCATCCCTCCTCTAATTATAACGGCATTCGGTGACCATACTGGACAGGTCGGTTTGTGCTTTGATTGACCCTTGGCCCTGGCCATACGTGACAGCTCCTCCGCCGACAGGAAAACGGTCTTGAGAAGGCGCAGTTAGAAACCGCTCCGACGAGAGTGCCGTCCCGCTGCCAGAGGCGTCGACCGTAGTCAAGGCTCGGGTCCATCGTCCCTTGAACTCTCGGAGGCACGTCAGTAGTGGGTCACAACATCACAAATCGTCAAACGCGAAAGACCACCAACTGTCTCCAACTCCGCTCGATTACCTGCCAAGTGAAAGGTTGCTCAAGGTCATATTAAAAATAAACCCTCCCGAAGTGAGCGCGCCAGTGACTTCGTAGAACGGTAAAAGCCCATGAAGGAACTTATAAGGACCTCCTTAAAAAATTATAAATCATGAATGCGCTTAAAAAGAATAAAACAATTAGACCCTCGTGCAAATAACAAGACAAATTACGTACGGTTACGTAACCAACATGCTTATATACTCTTTTCAAGGTCTAGCGCGGTTCAAGCAAGTAAGATAACGCAGACCCTAAATTGTACCAGAGGAACATTCTAGCGTGATAACACGATTTTTTAAATATAAACAGAACTCCATAAACGCGGACTTTCATGAAAACATAGACAAATTACGCACCGCTACGTAACTTACATAAATCGTTTTCACAATTGGGCGCGTTCCAAAGAAATTAAGACAATAAAAAACATAAACTGCCTCGAAGAAGTTGGTTCCCAAATATGACTCACGAAAGCTCGAGGAATATCAAACTCAGGCGCCCGCGAAAAGCGAAGCAATCTAATCGTATCGCATTAGATTGGCCTAACGGCCTACAGCGTTTTATTATAACTTTTCAATATCCTTTCGGAAGTCCTCCTGCACCCTTCCCTACACCTCACCCCGTCTGTGTGTTCCTAGCCGCCCCATGTCTTCAAGTGCGCCTCCGTGAACTTGAGCGTTAGCCTGAAGTCGCAGCATGACAGTTCGGTTTCAGCCTGCGACTGGATTCTGGGCACGGGTAAGACCGCAGTTCGTGCCTCAGGAACACGACTTTCTGAAACGATACCGAGGACTTCACCAGCAAACCTCCGTCCGGACTCCCGCTTGGTCCTTTTATCTCAAAGCCGCTGTCGATTGGTGGCTACATGGGATGGAAGCCTCCCCGTTTTCCGTTTCCCAGCCTTAGTGAAGCCTCGTTTTGCTGGAGGTGCGCTTGTCGTGCTTCCGGTGACGCTCTTGGCCAGAATCATTCGTGCCAATATTAAAGATGACGCTGACCCCGTGAAACATTTTTCTTGACAACCAGGTCATGGCGGCGTTAGTTTTCTCGACTTCTGAATTTCCAGACCGCGATCGCGACGATTTTTCCGGGTGCCCCTGATTCGACGTTCTCTCTTTGTCTGGCCAGGTCTCGTACGTGTTTCTGGGTTCCTTGTTATGGCTTTCGTTGTGTGTTGACCTCTTCTTGGCATGAATGTCTCTGTGATTGCCGTTCCCCAACCTCCAGGACCGCCTTTTCTTGTGGCACTTGCACTTGTTGAGATTCCGATGATCTTCTTCATCGGACCGGCCGGAATAGATCGCAGGACGTTTTTCCTTGCGAGACCTTTTGCGTTCGATCTGCTTTAACGGCCCGCCGAGGCGTGACAACCTCATCGCGTGCTTTATCTTCGTCGAGGCTTCTGGGATGGCATGAGGAGGTGTGCCAATCGTTAGGTTTTGAAGTCTCGGCGTTTACCTTCCTGTCCCTGTCCTTGAACTCCTTGGGTGACTCAGTGCCCAAGTTGGTGCCGAAGACCCGGTCCTGTTGTCGCAGACGCAGTCCGCAGGAATCTGCTCTTCTTGAAGGAGCTCTCAATAGCAGCCTTTTCTTTTATGAGCTTTTCGGGTCAGAGCAGTTTTTGGAGAGTTTGGCCAAAATTCGGCGCAAAAGCCGCCACCGGCACTGAATATTGCCCTCGTGGTTAGAGTGTAAGCTAATAGTGCGACGCAGGGTCGACCAATCAGGAGACTTTGACGTCATAGTATTGGAAATGACGTTTAAAGCGCGAAATAGAAGTGTTAAATTTCGCACCAGCAAGAATCGCAACCTATCAGTTTGCTCTGGTTTGGAGCGCACGATCGTTTATTCTACCGTTGAACATGGACGTGACGAAATCCTCACATGTGGTAAGTTACATGTGACCAAGAGTCTGACATTTTTACTCTAGCGACGCTAAAACGACATAAATTTGTGAATTCACTTTTTTAGAGCTCATGACCACCGCTAGGGGTTCTTTCGCGGCCTGTGGTTGGCCGGCCACGAGATGCTCGCCCATTCAAAAGAAAGGATGGCCAAACTCACCCGATAAACGGCTCTGTTTCGGGCGGGTTGGATGAACCTATGTGCTAGTTCTCAAGGTCGTCTGGATGGCGAACAGGGCAATCGGAATTCCGTTTTGATTCCTGATCTGCTGACTTTCTGCTGTCTGGGCTTCTCTCCATGAGGTGGCTGAACTTTTTCGCCGTTGCTCCCTTGTCGGCATGCCTCTTGTTCCCCAGGAAGCAGCCATCAATACTTGCTCTGCCCCCCTCCCCCCCCCCCCCCCGCTTCTGTTGTTTGATTTTCATCCCTTGCTACCGCAAGACTCTCAGATCTTGGGTTCAAATCGCGTGAACCGGAATCGGTCTTTTCTTTTAGAAGACTCTGGCCCTCGGACGTAGCCAATTCTCCTGGATGAACTCTCTTTTTTTGCTGACCCCCACACCGTTTCTTTCGCAACATTACTCGGCATCTCTCTACTCAGCGCAAGTACACTTCCCTTTTAGCGCTAGGTATTGATCTCAGAGGGTCCAATCAAATTCATGCAGTGTTGGACAAAAACTCGATAAAGTATTTAAAATAAGTTACTAAATACCTGGTTCATAAATAATTTAAAATACTACTCAAATTACTTCCACTGAAATGTATCTTGAGTAAAGTACAAGTAATTAAAAATGTAATTTAATTACATTTAAAGATACTTCCGCATTGCGTAATTTCTATCGACACCAGTGACAAACACAATTATAAAGTTGCGCAAATCTGGTTTACTAGAATGGTTTATTAGCACGCAACAAAACAAAACGGCAAAACAGAACAAAAACATAGTAGGGCTATGATGATAATGCAATTAATGCAAAGGAGCAAGTGAGGTGGACAAGAATGACGATAAGAATCCCTGGAGTCACCAGTCACCTAGCTTTGTTTGAAGATCTGTGTTTGTCCTTGTCACCCTTGCTCCCATTCTCCAGGGAATGCTATCATAGAGATATTCTCTGCAGTACAACTACGTATAACTAGCAGGATATCACTGATACATGTTATAAAACAATTTTGGCACAAAAAAAGAAAAGAGGTCGCTTCAGGTGTAGTGACACTGTTGAATATCACGACCGGTGGCGCACCTTAGACGAGTCGTTCACCTACAATCCATATTTCTTTTATGGGGAGCTCATTAGAAACAAACTTTGTATACGGAAATGAGGGAACGATAAAGACCCGGGTTTCATTCGAAGTATGCACAGCTCATTTACACAATAAACAAAATCAGAGAGCACGTTTGCGACCTTTTGTTCCCTTCTTCTACAAGGTCTCTGCTCTTTACCCCAGCCTTGGCAACCAATGGTGGCCAAGCTGTCAACGAAGGTCACATGGGCTGGCTCCACCCATGTTTATAATTTCGAGCACGCGCGCACACCCGCACAATGGTGCGGCAGATGTTTTTTCACGTTGTGGCACCGAGACGCTCTCACACCCTGAAGTCGGGAAGCCGCCCCAAGGAGGCGACGGGCATGGGTTCGCTGTCGGCCCGTGAGACGTCGATCCTGATGGCTCCCTTAATCAAGCGGCCTCGTGGTTCTGGAAAGAGGTTTGCTGGATAATCCGCGGGCAGCGCTGCAGACGATAATCTCAAAAGAAGGTTCCTGTCTCATGAAATGTCGACCTTGACCGACGTCCACTCCTGGAGTCCTTCCTCTTTCAGAGAAGACGAACTTGCCCTGTTCATCGTAACGGAGATCTGCCTCCAGAAGTTGGCGCAGAGATCGGGATCTGCACTTGGTAATCCGCTGTCGTGGCCTCAGCTTTTAATTAGACGGCATTCGGCGACCATCCAAGTAGCACAGATTTTGGCCAAGCATTAGTCAATCTCTGGTGATGGTCCTTTCACCAATAGCCAAAGAGTGGCCATACATCCGCCAATATTTGGTCAATGGCTTATGAACTGTGGCCATGGCCAATGACCAGAGAAAGGCCAGCCAACGGTCAATGGTTGACAACTGTCCGGCCACTGGCCAAAGGACCATTGCGAGCTATTGGCCAATGATTGTCCAAATACGTGCTGCTTGGGATGCATACTTGGCACGTCGGTTGGTGTGTTGATTCAGCATTGGCCCTAGCCATACGTAACAACCCATGTAGCGATGCGTAGCTTGCTTCAAGTATTGCCGCCACCGTGTGCTGCCATGTCTTACAACGAGCGTGATGGTAGGAAGCGGCAACGTCAAAATGAACCTGTTCGCCGCTGAGGGCAGTTCGTTGATCCACTAACGCTCACGTCATGCTCAGGCCTTGACTTCTTGGAGGTCGTCAGCTCAGCTGAGGACTACCTATAAGCCTTCCGCCCTCAGCCCTTCTAAATTGGCTCGTCGTAGAAGTACGGACAAGGCACGGGTGGGGAATAAAGAAGAAGCAAAAATCAATAGCGTGAAGACCCTTACGATCGATGTCAAGAGGAGGCGCAGAAAGGACAACGCCGCCAGAATAATTAAAATTAGGCAATAGCCGAGCTTCTGTTGCCGAGAAAAACATTAGGCAATAACGTATATACATTCGGATGTTTCGTTTGAAGGAAGTTGACCCAGACCGCTTTCCCAATGACAACGTTCTTGCGTTCAGTGACCGTTTGCCTGAAAGGAAACCTGTCGAATACTTTTTCTTCTTGTGATCCAGGTCAAAGGTCTTCGTTGATGCAGATGGAATGAATGCAAAGCTTAAGCACATTTTGAGAGTTCCTAGCATCAGGCACGCAGCATTAAAATAATAAAAATGGTACGTGATGGATTTTCAATGATTTTATTAGAATTCGATAAAGTAATGAAACTCGGATACCGCAATTCCCTAAGACAGGAAGATTAAAGAATTCTTACAAAGATGAAATAAAAACGAAATAGTTTTACATAGTTGTACGCCTTTATTTTAGAAGGCGCGATGGCGTGTTGCAGCTCCAAAGTCTCACGTATCAGAGTCTTTCGCAACAAAATGCATATTCTGCGCATTTCACCACGCACTCTAAAAATACAACAGCCGCAGCTGAGCTTCGCGTTGCAGAACACTCAACGGCTGCAGTTACACAAAGGTGTTGGACCAGAAAACAAGGCATAGCGAAAATGCACTCGCAAAAAAGCGTCAATGACAAGTCTCACCCACTTGACATAATCCTTCACTATCGTGCTCTCGTCAGACTTACAGCACGCAGAACGAAAGAGCGACTGAAGAGCACTTCCAAAAAGAACACAAAAACAGACACACCAAAAAACGGCAATACAACCTGCGCAACCACGAGCAAATTTATCGATTCCGGCGTCGGCTGAATCTCCTCTTTTGGCTGAGAAGCAGCGCATTTTACGGTAGCCATGTGGAACCAATCCGTCTCGTCGACTCTTTGAACAAGAGAACGAAAGGCCATCCTCAGACGGTAGTGCTTCCGCACAGGTACCCCCGCGTAGACTAACGCCAGGGGATCCTTAGACTCGGTGAATTTGGGGTAGACAGAGCGCATGTAGCATGGCAACTGTCTGACCGCGAAGCACAGCCGCCCTTTCTTTAAAGCGCATTTGAAGCACTCCCGAATCGTGCTCTCTTCACTGCGCGGACCAAGAGACCTTTCCAGTTTTCGCATGACTCCAGTGTCACCTGAATCAGGAACGGTCAAGTCCCGCGGTGTGTCTCTAGTAACGCAAGGTCGAATTGCGTGAGCGTCCAGAGCCGTTTCAAGTTTAATCAGATCGTCCACGATTGGTTCTGGAATGCGAGCGACCAGCCACGAAGTAAGTTCGCTTTTGAAGTACACCGAAAGGGTAAAGCTGCCCATGACCCAAGCCAGGACGATCAAGCGGCGACTCGTACAGTAACGGACAGAGCCTGGCAACTTGCAAGACGTCGAATAGAACGTCGCGACGAGAAAAAGCAGGGTGTCGCAGGCCACAGTTATACCAGACGCGGTGGCGTCTAGTAAATCTGTAACAACGAGCGTGACGAAGCAAAGTGCGAGACATAGCACCCAGAAATACAGCGACAGCTTTGAGCTTTCGATGTCATATCCGGCAGTGACTGAAACCGTGCTCGATTTCTTCACATAGAACGTAATAATTCCGAAATTATTAACTACTGGTAGATCAAAATCTTTAATCAGTTCACTAAATATTTTCTGAAAGAACATGAAAATATCGATTTCCTCGGCCCGGTACTCGTTCAGATCTGTTTTTGCCGAGAATACTGCTTTCACAACTGTTACGTTGAGCAGCGTCAATGCCTCTTGTAATATTTCCCTGCGGTACCCTTCACAACTTGTGAAGGTTTTAGATATACCGGGCAACGTCCTGCAGGCTATTTTTACCGGCTTCCCCGAAAACGAAACGAAACTGCGCGGCAAACTCTCCCCTTGGTAATATTTTAAAGAGTGATCTGTTTCAGGTCGTTGATATTCACGGGACCGATTAGCCCCCACGTCAGTGGTTACCATTCCAGATTTCTGGAACTGCGCCAAAACAACGCAACAACAAAGCTTCATGAGCTGACAACTAAACAAGTCGGGGGAAGGCATGCATGACTCGAAATGTCCGAACACCAGCCATTTCGCTGCATACCATAACCTGTAGTGCTTGGGCACCGGGTCGATGCAGGCTTCTGGCGTTCCCCGGTGACGGTAGGTCATAAGAAGGGTCTGAACTCCGTACACAGCGTTCTCTTCAATGAGGACCCTTAGTTTGCTCCAGTGCCCGCACCACCGTGTACCTTCCACATCGACGGTCTTTTGCCACTCGATTTCGTGGGCGTCCCAAGGCCTGCCGCAGCAGACGAAGGCGACATCATGGCCCGAGCGAGTCCATTTATAAAGAAACGAGTTGATTTCTTGATTAGATTCACTGTAGCAGATCGCCACTGACATGTAGATCGCGTTAGCTACAGCAAGCAGACCAAACATACCTTTCAAAGAGTGGAGCAGCATATTGTTACTAGAATGTGCTGTTCCTGAGCTTGACACTAAACAACGGCGGACTACTCTTGAGGTGTTATAAATGCTTGCCAGGGCACGACTTCTAAACTGTGCTCACTTATCTTCTACTCCTAGCTTACTGAGGCAACTCCTAGCCTTCGGAAGTTCAGAGCAATGAATTTCGTTAAGAGCGAGTTGTGTTGACTGGGTGCCTGCTCATGCGGCCCGTTGATATGAAAATTAGAAACCCTGCCGCTTTCTTTATGGGTAAATGATGCCATGGCGTGACATACTGTGGCGATAATATCATGGCTGTCCGAAGTAATTATTTGAAGATTTTGTTCACAATTTCATGTTAGAGTGTCCACCATTATTTCGATACATCATTGTTTTACCTCAATGTCAAAGAAAATATATTTAATTTATATTTGGGTTATTCTGAAACGCTGGTCTTTACTGCTGATTTTTGTAGTTGGTTTCTGTCGATATCAAATATCGATATTCATACAATGCATGATGCTAACGTCGGTCTCATTGAGCTTCATGTTATATGAACGTTATTGTGAGGAGGTTCGTTATTTGAGGACAACCTCTTTTTCAATGCATTCAATTATCGACGAGGCAAGTACTGTTTTTGTGTAAGCTTTAGTAGTTCCGTTAAAAAAAAAATCAATAGCGATACAAAAGTCAAAGAAAACATGAAATACGCTACGGGACACACAATCACCTTAGGGTAGTCGGAAAGCAACTAGTTGATGAGTCACTGAATAACAAATATGAGTCTCAAGTCAAATAAGCCTGTGGAGGTCGGAGTGAAACACTTCACGTCACTTCACCTGACAGCGACGGTGGTGGCGATGTGGCAACGATGTGGTGACGTGGCGTTGCGGCAACGGTGCGGTGATGGCTTCCCTGGTCGGTGCAGCCGCCGCTGGGAGTCGTCCGGGACAACGGAACATCGTCTTCGCGATTCGGCCCGCGGTTGTCCCTCGCAGTTACGCCCAGTCGTTCCTGTTTGCCTCGACGGCTCCCAGGAAGACCATCCCCAGTCCGCTCTCGTTCTCGTTCCTCTTGTTGTCACCTCTTCTTTTTCTGCCTGTCGTCTCGTGCTCCTTTTCTTTTTCTGCCTGTCGTCTCGTGCTCCTTTTCTTTTCGTATCCCGTCTTCTTCTTTCTTGCACCTCGTTGAAATGCGCGTGCATGTTTTACCACACAACCCCCCTTTAAGCTTTTCTTTTCCACAAAAGAAAATCCAGTTGCACCGGTGAACATATACATGGTAAACCAAAAAAACCAAAATACACAGCAAAGACCATATCGGGTAGATAATTCATGCAAAACCTCAGATCCTGCTCATAAAATCTGCTCCTACATTTTCGCTACCTTTAATATGTACAACTCTAAAACTATATTCTTGAAGCAAGAGAGACCACCTTAACACCCTACTGTTTATCAACTTCGCAGTGTTCAAGTACTGCAGTGGATGGTGGTCCGTCTGTACCGTAAACTGTTTACCATATAAGTACATGTGGAATTTCTGAATCGCCCATATGAGGGCCAAGCATTCCCGTTCTACCGTGGAATAGTTTTGCTCGCGCGGAAGAAGTTGTTTGCTCGCATAGGATATGGGATGCAGCAATCCCTCGTGCTCTTGCATCAGGACGGCGCCAACCGCGGTCTCTGACGCATCCGTTCGCACGACAAACTCCTTGGTGATATCGGGTGCTCGCAGCATAGGCCTAGCGGAGAGAGCGACTTTTAACATATTAAAGGCCTCTTCTCTTTCGTCTGTCCAATGTACCTTGTTGGGCTCTCTCTTCTTTGTAATTTCCACTAGGGGTTGGGCGATCTGAGCATATCCTGGTACAAACTGCCTGTAATAATTTGCCAGGCCCAAGAATGATCGGACCTGCTTTTTTGTCTGTGGCTTTTGCGCCTTTATAACCTGCTCTAGTGTGCGCAGCAAAGGTCGAATCTCTCCTTCCTCAAGCTCGTGGCCCAAGAACGTGATCTTTTTCATGCCAATCTCGCACTTGCTGGGCTTGATTGTTAAGCCTGCCTGACGAACTCGCTCCAACAAACAATGCAGCGTCGTCAGGTGCTCTGACCAAGTATCGGTGGCAACGAGAACATCATCGATATAATGTTGCACATGTGGGATCCCGTTCAAGAGTTCTCTCATGAGTCTTGTGAAGACTGCTGAAGCGGTCTTTAATCCAAATGGCAAATATTTGAACTGGTACAAGCCAGAAGCTGTTGAAAACGCCGTAACTGGCTTGGATTCTTCCGTCAACGGTATTTGCCAGTAGCCTTTAACTAGGTCAAATTTGGAGAAGTATCTCTTCTTCCCCACTTCGGCAAACACATCATCTGTGCGGGGCATGGGTTCTGCGTCTCCTACCAGGATGTTGTTGATGCGACGAAAATCGACGCATATGCGGAAGGTGTTGTCTGGCTTCCGCACTAGAATAAGTGGAGACCTGTATGGGGATTTTGACTTTTCAATGATTCCTCCGCGCAACATCTCCTGTACTTCCTTTTCGATCGTCTCCCTCATGGCTAGGGGCACGGGATGCTGCGGTGTTTGGAGCGGAACTTCGCTTGTTAGTTGCAGTTGGCAATCAAGGATGTTTGTCTTCCCGGGCAGGTCTGAAAAGACATCATCGTACCCCTTCAAAAGGGCCCTTAGCTCATCTTTCTCTTCTTTTGAGAGATCCTGGCTAAGCATGACATTCTTGGCTCCTTGTGTTTTTTGAAGCGGCGGGGCTGATAGTAAGCCGTCCTTTTCGTCTTCTACGGCAAAAATAGCCGATGTCTGGGGTTGAGGCTGTTCTTGCTTTCCCCGCTCTTCGTACCGCTTGAGTAGGTTGATATGGAAGAGCTTTTGCGTGTGTCCCAAATCGATGAGGTAGTCGTAACTTCCCTTAGTGCCGACAACCGGAAATGGACCTTTCCAAGCCATGAGCAGCTTGTTTTGGGTAGTCGGCAGCAAAAGCAGTGCTCGGTCACCAACTCGCAGCTGACGGTTTTGGGACTTCTTGTCAAAATATTTCTTCTGTACCTGTTGCGCCTCCGCCAGATTCTTGTGGGCCAGCTCCATCGTCTCTTCAAGGCGATCTCTTAGGTCCAACACATACCCGTAGGTAGTCTTGACCTCTTCGGTGAGACTGTCGTTTGTCCACAGCTCCTTCAGGATGGTCATAGGGCCTCGAATGTGCCTTCCGTATATCAACGTAAAAGGCGAAAAACCCAAACTGCGCTGAGGTACCTCTCTGTAGGCGAACAAGAGGGGAGTGATATAGCGATCCCACTGTCGTGGCTTCTCTTGGCACATCTTTCGGAGCATTGTCTTCAGCGTCCCGTTAAAGGGATGCTGAACCGATATTTGAAGTTGTCGAAATAAGCCCCGGACAAGCTTCCCGGGACCGCACTATACCTAAAAATGCTATTCATGTAAAGGGATGGAGATCGGATTATTATATTTCTTGGAATGACGACCGCTGATTGAGCCAGAAGCGCCAGAAGCCTCCGATGCGCGCGAGGCCCTCTGGGATTACTCGCAACGGAACTGACGTCAACAAACTGCAACGGAACTGACGTGAGCAAGTCGAGCTGCCGACGCGCCACAGCGTGGAAGAAAGTTGCGCTTTGATGCCCGTCGCGTTGGAAGTTTGCCAACTAATCCAGCCAAGTTAGCTGCGCACTACCTGCCAGCCACCCTGCACCCTGCCACCCCCAGTCCACTTCTGCACCTGCGTCGTAGCGACGGCGGCGACTTTGGTCTGTGGGTTTCTCGGAATTCGGCGATTTCTTTCCCGTCCTGATAATTTGGCCAGGACGACGGCGACCACGGAGACTTCGACAGCGCTGATGTTTGATGCCGCCAAGATGCCGCTTGCTCGCGACGCTCGCTAGGCCGTTCGGCGCCGCATAGGTGTCGTGTCAAAAACGACATGATGAACACTGTTCGACAAATTTATCAGATAAAATTGCATTTCTTTTAAAAATATCTCTCATCGTTTCGGGACGGGGTTCGCACGTCGCATTTCCGTTTCGTCGCGCCACCACGCGGCGTGAGCGCACGCCGGAGCCAACTAGGTAGGTCGGAGCCAACCGAGCCAACTTTGATGGCTCACCATAGCCGCGTTCTGCGTACTACAAGTTTGTTGTCGTCACGAAACGAGCTTTCAAAAAACTCACCAGGTGCACCTTAGAATATTTATTTACATAAATCATATAATTTAGACGACTTTATTGTTTCAAGTACCGTCATTTAAGAGCCATTCGTGTGCTGTAAATATCAAAACGACAAAGAATTTAGATTCTGTTTTTCGGTTCAGCATCCCTTTAAACTTCTCCACCATCCCGTTGCACATGGGATGATACGGCGTGGTGGTTAGCTGTTGTATGGACAAGAGGCAGGCTACCTCTTTCATCAATGCTGAAGTGAACGTTGGAGCCTGGTCGCTAAGTATTTCCCGTGGTACTCCAACGCGCGAGAACATCTGGATCAAGCCCTCAGCCACGGTTTTGGAGTCCATCGATGGAAGTGCCACTGCATCGGGATACCTCGTAGCACAGTCAACCATGGTCAAAATGAAGCGGTTTCCCGTGTCTGATGAGGGCGAGAAAGGTCCGATCAGGTCGATTGCGACGCGCTCGAATGGCGTTTCGATTATAGGCATCTTCCCAAGCGGAGCCTTTGCTATCTTCCCCTTGGGGGTCACTCTCTGGCACCTGTCACAGGAATTCACAAATCGCTTGATTTGTGCTTGTACTCCTGGCCAAAAGAAAGCTTCCAGGACGCGATCTGTCGTCTTTTTGATACCCTGGTGGCCTGCCATTGTTCCTTCGTGAGCGACTTTCAGGATGTAGGGTCTCAGGTCTTGCGGTACCACCACCTGGTTGAACGATTTTCGAGATGTGAGGACATACCGGCGAAATAAAACCCCTTTCGATAGGTAAAACTCCGATGTATGGCCCCCATTCGAAGTCTGCATCTGCCCGACTTTGTTAAAGCATATTGCCAAAGTAGGGTCGAGTTTCTGACGCTGACTCAGATCGTCTCTCGAAACCTCCCTTCCCGCCGGTGCTATGCTAGGCACAACGTTTTCCTTGCGGGTGGCCACTAGATCGGTTGGAACATTGTTTTCTTCGAGCTGCTCGCACCCCTTCTTAGCCTCCAGAGTAAAATCTGGTTCTCCTGGTAGTGAGCATCCTGGTATATTTCCAAGTACTACATCGTACAGTGGATTGTCCATTACCTTGGCTCGGACTGTGCCGCTGTAGTGTGGACATGAGACCTGCACTTTAGCCTCTGGTAGCGTCTGACATGATCCGTCGACAAGGTATATTGGCCCTTCTGTGCCAGTGAACGCTTCAGATGGCACCAATTGCCGTCTGACTACCACAGTATTGCTACCCGTGTCTCTGAGGACTACAACCGATTTTCCGTTCAAAGTGCCTTCAGAGATTGGCATATCAGCCTTAACCCTGCCAACCACCTCCGGACGGTCTCGAACGACATTGACCATTTGTGATTGGATTTCCCGGGTGTTGGAGCACTCTTGCGTACGTTGGTCTGCCTTTGGGCCCGTAGTAGACTGTGGCGCAAGGATACACAACGCTTGCGGGTTCGGCTGGTTCTTCTGAGGACAGGTTTTTGCCTGGTGCCCCTCCTTTTTGCATATCCAGCAAAATTTCTGGTTTCCCATCCGTGATCGACATTCCGCTGACTTGTGTCCGGTTTTGTTACACACCAAGCAACGTGGCTTCTCCACAGCGGAGGTACTGTCCTTTTTCTTTTGCCCAAGCTCCCCAGATGCGATGGTTTCTTTTCCCATCCAGTTGAGGTTTGATAGATGTTGGGCATCGAGATAGTTGTCCGAGTTCTTAGCTAGTTCAACTAGGCTTGTGCAGTTCCGTTCCTTAAGAAAAACCGCCAATTTAGGGTGACAGTTACCAAGAAACTGTTCAGAGACAACCAGGTCCCGCACGGCCTCGTACGTTTTGGGAGTTTCTTTCATCGCAATCCAGCGATCAAAATACCCTTCTAGACGGGCTGCGAACTGGCCTCCGGTCTCTCCATTTTGTGGTTTGCAGGAGCGAAACTTTTCCCTGTAGCCCTCGGCTGTGAACCGGAACCGCTGAAGTAGGGCACGCTTTGTGCACTCGTAATCTAGCGACTCCACTGGAGAAAGTCGTCCGAAAACGCGTAGTGCTTCCCCTACGAGGCACATACTGAGAGCTGTAGCCCACTTCTCCTGTGGCCAACCCTGTCCGACGGCTATGCGCTCGAACCTATGTAGGTAAGCATCTAGATCGTCCCGTTTTTCATCGAAAGCTGGGATGAGCTTGTGGGGACTAATAGCGGCTGCAGTTACTGGTGAGGCGCCTCTTTCGCCTGACGATCCTGAGTTAACTGCTTCCACATTACTTTGTTGCCTTTCCACGAGCTGCAACTTTAGTTGGAGAGTTTGTTGTTCAAGCGCGAGGCGCTCGCGTTCGCATTGAGCCAGCGCGCGCTCTGCGTCAAGTCGCTCTTTCGTTGCTTCCCTCTCCGCTAGCTTTTCGTTGCGTTCACGCTCCCGCTCCACGTCACCCACTTGCGTAGATCATCTCCACTCAGACCGAGTACCTCGCTTATCGACATTAGTTCTCTCGTATTCATCTTTTTTTTTTTCTTTGTTACACCAAAGCAGAACACGACTTGCCTCGTCCTGTCGCGGACGCCAATGTGAGGAGGTTCGTTATTTGAGGACAACCTCTTTTTCAATGCATTCAATTATCGACGAGGCAAGTACTGTTTTTGTGTAAGCTTTAGTAGTTCCGTTAAAAAAAAAATCAATAGCGATACAAAAGTCAAAGAAAACATGAAATACGCTACGGGACACACAATCACCTTAGGGTAGTCGGAAAGCAACTAGTTGATGAGTCACTGAATAACAAATATGAGTCTCAAGTCAAATAAGCCTGTGGAGGTCGGAGTGAAACACTTCACGTCACTTCACCTGACAGCGACGGTGGTGGCGATGTGGCAACGATGTGGTGACGTGGCGTTGCGGCAACGGTGCGGTGATGGCTTCCCTGGTCGGTGCAGCCGCCGCTGGGAGTCGTCCGGGACAACGGAACATCGTCTTCGCGATTCGGCCCGCGGTTGTCCCTCGCAGTTACGCCCAGTCGTTCCTGTTTGCCTCGACGGCTCCCAGGAAGACCATCCCCAGTCCGCTCTCGTTCTCGTTCCTCTTGTTGTCACCTCTTCTTTTTCTGCCTGTCGTCTCGTGCTCCTTTTCTTTTTCTGCCTGTGTCTCGTGCTCCTTTTCTTTTCGTATCCCGTCCTTCTTTCTTGCACCTCGTTGAAATGCGCGTGCATGGTTTACCACAGTTATGCTATACGTCGCTCTGCTGATTGCATCTCCATTACGTTCTATTTTTAATGCACCATTGTCGCAATACATGCTTCCCATTGACTGAAAAAGATGCTCGTGGTATTCCGATATTTAATTCAGATAATCTTCCACGCGTGCCCAACTCTCGCCCAATGTCACCTACATCCACAAGTTGCAATTTCTTAGAATACAAGGTCTGCCGACATTTAACCCAATTTAGAAATAAATAAATTGTTTTAAACGTTAAGCACACCCTTCACCACAAATATACTCTGTTAAGGAGCTATTTATGTTGTGGCATGACATTGCCCTTGCAGTGGACAAAAGAAACAAGACCTACGCAATATTCTTGGACTCTGACAAAACTTTTGATAAGGTGCCTCACAACCACATTCTGCAATCGTTTTACGCGGTTGGAATTAACAGTATTATGATTGAATTCATTATATATTTCCTGGACAACCAGCTTAGTTGATCCCAAAATAACTCTAGAACGGAGAAGTTGCTCTGAGGCCAGATTCATGAAGAGCTTCTTCGGCTACAACTTAGCTAAAAAGGCAGCAAGTTGGGAACATCATAAGACGAGGAGGAATCGGTACTCACGAATGCGTTCTTAAGTGAGAGGAGGAAAACGACATTCTTGTACCGAAACACTATAACTTCCGATTTGCCGCAAGGTCCGGATCCCCGCGAGAGCGGGCTGTTGCTATTGCGACAGCGTCTTCGGCAACACGAACAAGCAATCGGAGAGCTCAGCATGATCATACAAAAATGGTTTATGGACAGCTATAGAATCTCTTTAGTGTGGCTGCCTATAACTTTTCTTTATAGTTTCCCTGTGGTTGCCAATAGCTTTTTCTATGGCCTGTCACTGGTTAGCTGTAACAATTTCTTGCTTTTTCAATGGAAAGCTATAGACCTTTCTGTGGATTACTCTATGTGTCTTTTCAGAGCCTTTGTATGGTCTGCTATAGAGATTTCTAGGGCTTTCTCTCTGAACCTATTTAGCCAGAGTTCTATAGCTGCCATGGCTTTTCCGATAATATTAATATAATAATATGCTTTTTTCTGTCATTCATAGCTTCTGGTATGGTCTGCTGTAGAGATCTTTATGGCTTACTCTGTGGAGCTTTCTAGCCAGCGTGTTATAGCAGCCTATGGCTTTTCCTGTGGTTTCTTTACTCACCTATTGCTACCTGAATGGTCCGGTATAGCTCATTCTATAGTTCGTCCT
The DNA here is from genome assembly GCA_013358835.2 of Ixodes persulcatus. NCBI lineage: Eukaryota > Metazoa > Arthropoda > Arachnida > Ixodida > Ixodidae > Ixodes > Ixodes persulcatus. Next base: position 264,679 of record JABSTQ010010839.1, read on the forward strand.
ATGGTTCTCTTTGCCTATTCTGATATATCTACCTGCAGCTCTTCCTATGGTTCCCTTTGCCACCGTCCTATAGCTGCCTATAGTTTTTTATTTTATTTTTGTTTACGGTAATCGTACGAAATATGAAACAAATTATTTCTTTCACTGTACATTTTCACAATACAGTTGCAGCTGTGCTTTAACACATCGTTTCTGTTTTAGTTTTATTTTATTTCTTTTCTCTATGATTTTGCTCTCCAGTATGAGAGTCCGCCAACTCGCTTCGGACGTATCCGTATCATATGGTCACAGTTCTCACCAAATGTATGCAGGCCACAGGAACTGTGTATTTCATTTTTACACCGATTTCCTGGCGGCCCCGGATTCCCGTTCCGTGGCGTGATACCCAACGAATAATCCGGAACTGCGACATCAAGGAGCCCTTGTGGAGTTTCCTCCAGGATAGCGCTGCCCTGTGAAAGCAAAGAGTTCTCGTATTCTGTGTACTTTTGGTGCACATTGCATGTGCGTTCTGCATTTTCAACTCGCATCCACAAGTTTGAAATATATCGATGCTAGAAAAAAAGATGCGAATACGATAGATAAAATATAAGAAAATGAAAACAAGAAAGAGAAGTTGACACTACATCTACGGTCCTTCGAAGCGGTTACAAGTCTTTCTTAATTATATTTGTGGTTTTTACAAATTAATTTAAAGCCAGGACAAAACGCTCCTGCTGCAGGTTGACAAGGTCAAGTCTCCTTGACACATTTTGGCTTAAAAGCAACATTGTAAACAAAACAAAACAAAGCCCAAAGATAAAAAACACAAACACTAGCACAGCTGCTCATATTATTGCGCTAATGAAAACTTGAAGAAACCAAAACAGAAACACAAGCACAACTGTTTATACCATTCCACTGATAGACATTTCTAACACTAAAAAACAAATTCAACATCTAGCACGATGATACTGGCAAGCTCGTGTCACAGAAAAGCCGGCGTCGATTGCGTTGTGACGGGAAAATCCTGATTGGTTGATACGGCCCTGACGTCACTGTCGCATAATCCTGCGCGGGAATTCCAAACAACCCGAAAACCCATGTGAAACGCGATGTCACAAGTGAAACGCAAGTGCTTAAAATCATGGCATGTAATGCGAATTAAAGGTCACCGCATTTCTCAAATGATTTCACTTTACAATGGAATTCATTTGCCTTAAAGAACATTTTGAAAAATGTTAGGCGGGATCCGAACCCACCATAATTCGGTCGCGAGCGAGACACGCTACTAACATGTCTGCCGCACTTCCTTCTTACTGGCACAAAGAGAATGAGAAGCGAATGAGAAGGCGACGTGAACGGGGCCCGATAACACTATCGCGCTCCGATCTTAAAGGCCAAGCTTCAGCGTCTACAAGTTTTTGAAGCATATGTACTTTCAATCAATATGAAAATAAAAAAAGGTAGCTTGAGCCTTCATGAACGACGGAACCGTTGAAAAAAATATCGTTACCAGTGAAACAAACAGTGTCACCGCAATGTGGGAGGTTCACTCGGTCGCATCACTCTTAAAGGGCCTCTTCAATCTAAAATTGGGGAGTTAGTTTTATATAAAACACCTACTGGGGGGTATTAGAACCTCCTCGCGGAAGTGTCCACGAAATTGCAGCTCGCGATCTAGAAAATAAAGCATACAAAACACCCCCCGGAAAATCCGCGTATTGCAACTCAGGCGATAAATGAGTCGTGGCGTATAAGGATCAGGTTGCCGTCCCCGGAGGAAGCTCCTTCCACCGCCCTCCTCGCCACCTATACATTGCTTCCCACTTTTTGGTTTTTCAGAGCGGTTTGATGTTCATAAGAAGGGGAAACTGAAAAGGCGTGACTCCACAGTTTGTGACTTATCCTGTCACGTCACAGGTTTCTAAAGTGAAATTATCTGTATCCAAATCTGAGTTTCTCAAATTAATATTATGATGACATCTTAGTTATCTTTGCTTGATGAAGTGACAGCGTAATTGATTGTACATAAACGTGCTCGAATCGTGAAGATCTACGATCGCAAATTATAGGCTGGAGACGCCCGTTAACCATTGTATATAAGCCAACATTAATAAAAGGGCCATGAAACAATTCCTACTTTAACATTAGTTTATTGATGTTCAGAATAAACCCTCGATATTTCCAAACCTATAAAAGCTGCATTCGTTTTTCACTCTATACTGTGTACTTTGAATGATCCCAAGTTGCAGTGCTACCCTACCTTCAACGAAAGACAAACAAGTACACACAGACTAAAAGCGCAAAGTGACGGAGAACTTTACGCTCGACTAGCCGACGGCCAAACACGTAAAGGAGGATGGCCGGGACATTACACCTTTGGTATTCCTTCCGTTGTTGGTAATTCTCCCGTAGAGGCGGCTCCTGTTTTCTGCCATATTAGTTGACGACGACCAAGGAGTCCACACAAGTTCACTCGTTTCTGTAGAATTGCGACGTTCCGAAGGTTAGCCCCTTGTCCCGTACCATCGGCCCCTCTCTAGGTTAGCTTAATAAAACAGTCGCAGTGAAACTCTAGAAGCATCTCAGCAGCGTTCACCCCCTCAGCCCACATGGGAAGCAAGCGGTCAGTTGATCATATTCGAAATATATAAGCCTAACACGTGTAACGCAGTCCCACGTTCAAATAGACTGCGTACGTGCTCTGCTGCAAAAATTTAAAGGGGCGACGCAACAATGCATTACTAAATGCCACCCAGATTTATTCCTAGATATGCATAACCAGTAAACCACGCGTTGCTTGTTTCGCAGCAGGTGGCAGTCGCTGAAAAAAAAAGTTATCGAACAACGAAAAGCGTTCACCTCCACACCCCCGCAGCCAGAACAAGCGGCCAAGTGATCTTTAACCGATTCTATGCCACCAGAGTTTATCATATATACTAAAGAGTATAACAACCTTACTTATGTTTTTCCTGTCTCACCGCTAACACCCGTGTTCCCTTGTTCGCGTGAAAAAACACCGCAAAAAGAATTGTGTAATTTCGAACACACTAAAAAAAGAATGCAAATTTCAAGTACCTTAAAAAATTGTGTTGTAGTCTGACGCCCTAAATATCAGGCGTAATTTTGTAACAAACTCAAAATATGGTTTCATTTTGTTAACAGTCTAAAGAAGGAGTATAATCAACTCCTCACACACTTAGAATACAGAGTGATTCTATGGAACACACGCAGAAATGATGTAATGATTGGAGTCAAAGGCAAGACCAAAACAACTATTAAACACGGTATCATGGATTCAATTACAACTTTAATTGGACCTAGGCAAAAAAACCTCAAACGAAAGCCAAGTATATCCGAACCACTGTATTATTTTATTCCAGCAAAATATTTTATTGCACGTTCATTAATAAAAAAAGCCGGAACGCAGAGTTTCGCACATTCCCTCGAAGTTTAAGACAATAAAATTAACTCAACAGCTCAAATGATTGCATTTAAATACAAATGGCTTTCACAATGTCTCGTTCAGTCTGTGCGCAAATACTCGCACGCGCGTTGCGCCTTAAAAAAAATATGCGCGCATACAGACAAACGCATACGCACACACCGTTTTTTTCTCTAGACTTGTTGGTATTACTCCCGTAGCTGCAGCTCCATATTTATGTTATATTAGTTAAGGACGACTAAGGTTCCCCAAACGTTCACTTGTTTCCGTACTAGGAAGTTCTGAGCAGGAATTGACCTCGCGAGGAGCCGCATAAGATCCACGGGTTGCGGTTTGGACACCCCTGCTATAGAGTGCCCTGGGCAAACCTGTCCAAGTGGTGCGTCCTAAGAAGAAGCATTCTTTACATGCTTGTTACATTTGGAGCGTTGTAGTGTGGCTTGAACGGGTCCTTGTAGTTTCCCGCCTAGCTCATCACGCCGTAGATAATTTGCGGAACTCGGATGTTATTGATTGCGAACTAATGCCAATACTATACACATAATGCGACATTGTTAATGTGGAACAGTCATAGTCGTTGACATAGTGACAATAGGGAGGAGAGGCTTCAGTTTTGCCGCCTCCAGCGGAGGCGACCTACCTTCGACAACACTTCGTCGTCTCTTGAATATCGAGCTAGCACGCATCCAAAGCACGGTGGAAGGCGTGGAAGGCGTGTTAGACTCCGCCCTACTAATAAACCCAATATAACTTTTCAATATCCGGATTACAAAACTGGAAATCAAACTAGAATTGTTTCTGGAAACATGAAAACGAGATTGCAGACAAAGGAATGATCTGTAAAAACCTAAAATCCACAGAGAATCATCAGAGATTTCTAGTCCCATAATCCGAATAGTGAAAAGTGATACTGGGCTTTTCGGTAGGGGAAGTGGGGGGGGGGGGGGGGGGGGGGGGCGTTCGAAAGACACGGCGTGCCGCTTTCGCTCTGTCAATTACTATAGTGATCTTTGTCTCTTCGAATGAAACGAGTCTTCTCAAATCTCCTAGCCAGATTTTGGATCATGTGGATAACTAAACCAAAAATCGCTGTTGTCCCACTCGTTCTAACAGTGCCGCTTAGTGAATGCGCGACATTGTTAGCTCAAAGATGCCATCGGCGCTGTTTCCGTGTTTTCCTTTCAAAGGAGAATGCCGGTCTCCAAGTTTTACCACTTCTGTTAATGCTTCAAATTAGCATATCGCAAGAACATTGCAGGTTAGACAACTACCTTTGATGTCTAAAATAAAACAAAAACGCTATCTCTTGCTTGTGCTAACAGTGTCGCGCGATGCACGGACTGCAACGCGAATGACAACTAATCGACCACAATGCTTCTGTTGCTGCCAGTCGTCATGACAAAGTTGAGTCGATGCGACAAACGTTCAGATTATTACCTTCACCATTACACTTTTTTAGACGGCTGGAGTGCTGGGTGTAAGAAGGAGACCTCGCTGACGATGTACGATGGGCGCTTTGTTCCATTCGTACAGTCTTTGGCAGACTGTTAGAGTGTAGATCTGTACGAATTCGTCAACGAGGGTGTGTCAACCAAGGAGTTCGGGGATGCCTGATTTCTGTTATTTCATCTGGCAATACTGCAGGTCCCGTCAGGGCCCAGGCAGTTGAGGACATATCACAGAGGAACAGCCATAATTATATAAAAAAAGTGACACATCTTCCGAACGACACCTCACCAAGAACAAATAATAATAGATTTCATCGAGCAATCTGTAAATGTAATAATCTCTGAGAAAATGTTTTCGGGCAATGGGTTGTTACCGGCATCTTTAGGCACGCAAAACCATACAGTGATGGTTGTTGAAAAACAAAAAAAAATCTCTTAAAAATGTTATTGTTGCGGTGGTATAGATGTAGCTGCCTACCGTGATTAAACCGCATAGTCTGATGTAAAATATGTGTTAAAAAACACTGAAATAAAAAAGTCAAATGGTACACGCATTAAAAGAAATTCGAAGGAAAAAACAATTTTAGCTTCATATTCTTACTAATGACCATTGATGAGGCGACGAATGACATGAGAAAACTATGCGTTTATGGGGCGAACGTGTGTCAAAACAAAATGGGAAAAGGCTAGCGTCGCAGGCGTCGATGGCCGCGTAACGGCAGGATCGAGTGCTGGGGCGAGACTGACTCTGTACGGCGCGGCGGGGTTGTTGTTGTTTTTTTGAGCGGGAAACTAGAAGATTCTACCTCGTTGGTTCTGGTAGCATACAATCTGATCATGAACACGCTACACGGCTCTCCAACGTTCTAAAGCCTATGCTTACATAAAGAAAGAAAAAACGACAAGCGATGGCATGATCAAAACCCCGGCCATCTGCGTGCGAGCGAAGAGCGCTGCTTACTTGGCTATCTGCGCACGCGGCATTACCCCGCCCTCCAAAAGCGCATCGCACCGATGCAATACAAAACAAAACAAAATAAAAACAGTAAGCTAAAAAGTCCTCTTTAACACGAAACGTCCGCAGTTCGATTTAGCGTAGAATGGCTTGAGTCGGAAAACGTGGACCAGGCACCACTTCGTATTTGAGCTCCTCGAGGCAACGGAGTAGTTTGGACGGCCCGAAGTACCTTGGACGGCCCGTAGTACCGTTTCAAAAGATTTCAGCTGAGGCCGCTGCGATGAATGGGTGTCCCAACCCACAATATTTCTCCTGGGTGGAAGTGAACATCCCGACGACGAAGGCTGTAGCGGCCAGCGTCGACACGCTGCTGGTCTTGAATCCGGTGTCGGGCGAGCTGGCGGACTTCTTCGGACTGTTGAACAACACCCTGAGCGTCGTTACTCCCATGGCCAGGTCGCTCGTGGGGTAGCAGCGCATCGAACATGATCGTTACCTTCAGACCACGTACCAGCTGGGAAGGTGTAACTCCAGTTGTCTTATGTGGCGCCGTGTAATAGGCTAAAGTAACTTAGCGTAAGATTTGGTTTCACGTCTTGTGCTCTAGGGCGACGCATATGGAGATCATGTCGGCGATCGTCTTCTTGAGCCGCTCCGTCAGTCCGTTGGTCTGCGGTTGGTTCGCCGGGGTGCGACTTTGGCTGGTGTGGCTGAGACGAAGAATTTATTGCGTCATCTGCGCCATAAACAACGACCCGCGATGTGTAATTAAAAGCTCGGGAGCGCCGTGCCTAAGGACGATGGACTCGATGAAATAACTGGCGATTTCAGCCGCAGTTCCTGATCGAAGGGCTGTGGCTTCGACGTATTGTCTAAGATAATCTGTGGCGACGATCATCCACCGGAGTCCTAGTGTCAATGAAGGGAACGGTCCAAGCAGGTCAATTTTGATCTGTTCTAACGGGGAATGGTGGCGGCGTAATCGGCAGAAGTCCTGACGCCTTCATGGGCGGTTTTTTGCGACTCTAGTATTCGCGGCACGATCGTGAGTAGAGATGAACGGTCTACGGAAGCTTGGGCCAGTAGTACTTTTCACGAATTCTGGCAAGTGTCCTGCTGTACCTATGGTGGCCCGCCGTTGGGTAGTCATATAATCATTGGAATACTTCTTCTCAAAGTCTACAAGGGATTACTAACAGCCACGCTGTGTTGTGGTCACCGAAGTTCTCCTTGTAGAACACCCCTTTTATAATGGCAAAGGCAGACAGGATTCGTAAGGAAGCACGGAACCTGTAATCGCCTGCCCCTCTAGGTGCTCAATGAGTGCACGCAGTTAAGGGTCGTCTCGTAGGAGTGCTGCCATGTCGCTGCCATCCAGAGCACCGAGAAAACGCTCATCGTCATCGTCTTTGGACCAGGCAGTATTGACAGGCGATCGTAGTCACTGTGTTTTCGGCCATACTTGTACACAACGGTCATGTCAAATTTTCGCAGTGGTAGGCTCCACCGGGTGAGGCGTCCTGGAGAGGTCTTTCAGATTCGCAAGCCAGCAGAGCGAGATGTGGTCTGTGATCATTACTCACTGAGTAGTTTATCTCCGCCTTAGACATCGTCCGACTTGCGTAGGCGATTACTCGCTCTGAGACCTCCTGTCTTTGGACCAGCACCACGCCAAGTCCGGTATCACTGGCGTCCGTGTGCCTCTCTGTTTCAGCAAACTGGTTGGAAGGGCCAAGGATCGGAAGCTTCTTAATACCATGTTTGGGCCCATCGAACGACCGCTGGTGCTCTTCTGTCCACTCAAACTTTATGGCGTCCTTTGCGAGGCGAGTCAGTGGTGCGGACAGCTTGACGAAGCCTCGAACAAACCGCCTGTAGTAGGCACTGAGTCCGAAAAATCTTCTTATGGCCCTCATGTCAAATGGCGTCTAAATGTGGCTACAGAGCGCGGCTTTTTGGGGTCATGGCGAGAAGCTTCATTGCTCATGGCTTGGCCAAGCAGCTTTCGCTAATCATAGGTGAACCGATATTTTGTTGATTTGAATGAAAGGCTGGCGGTCTTGATGGCTTGATGCATGGCCCGATGTCATCAGGAGGTTAATCCAAATCCCGCGAAAATATTGCAACACTGTTGACGTGGACGAGGCAGCTCTGCCATTTCAGATCTGCCAGCACGGTGTCTATGACACACTGGAAGGTGACGGGTGCTGTACAAAGTCCGAACGGCATTACTTTGAACTCGTACAGTCCGTCGGGCATGACGATGGTAGTTTTCTCGTGGTCGCGTTCGTCGTCTTCGATCTGACAGGCTCTTAAGATCCATCGACGAAAAATATCGGGATTGGCGCAGTCGGTCTAACGTATCGTCGATTCGGGGAGCGGAAAGACGTCCGTTTTAGTCACAGCGTTCAGTCGACGATAGCCTACGCAGAACCTCAGGGTCCCGTCCTACTTTACAGGGATGACTCGAGATGCCCACGGACCTCTTGAAAGTTGAATGATGTCGTCGGAGCATATCCTAGACTTGATATTGAATCATCTCCTTTTCATTTAAGGAGACTCGGTACGGCGACTGGTGAACAGGTGGATCGTCGTCATCAGTGATGATGCGGTGCTTCGCTACCTTTCTTTGCCGCAGCCTTGACGTTGTGGCGAAACACTTGCCAAACTCGCTCAGTAGGTCAATCAGCAGTCCTCTTTCAGTAGCCGGAAGCTTCGGGTCAATGTCAACTTGTCAACGCGGCATTCTATTGTGCTGCGTTCAAGTCGGCTCTTCCGAAAGTTCAGCGATCGCGGCTGAGTTCCAGAGTTCGTCAATGTGGCCCACGGCGATATATTTCGTCAGGTATCGCCATGGAAACGACACTGATTCTTCTTTCTAGAAGGAACAGGACGGCTCTCTCGAGCAGAACTTTGCCGCAGGTAGCTCCATCGGTCCTGACGTTCACGAAGACATTCGACCGCGGCGGTAAGTTCACGAGGTTGGCAAAGCCTTGGACCGCGGATGACGTCACGTTTACTACCTCCGGTGGGGAGATATGTTTTCGTAGCGTCAGCCGGCCTGCTCCCAGATCGGCCACAAATCGGCGTACTCGCATAGAAAATCCATTCCGAGGACAGTCGTGCAGAACGGTGAGCTTCAGGGGGAATTTCTCATCATAAATCTCAACTCGTGCAATGCACATTCCAGTCGGCGTCATTAGGTGGCCTTCGGCGGTTCGTGTTTGCGGGCCTTCCCACGGTGTCGTCACTTTCTGAAGACGGCGCGAAAGCCTGTTACTCAAGACGGATTATTCTGCTCCAGTGTCTGCGAGTGCCGACGAGTCGAGACCGTCGATAGTCACGTTGAGGTTGCTGGGCACGGTTGCAGAAGCGTTCTTCTAGTGTCCTGACACCGCCGATCTACGACAACTGCACCTCTAGGGGTTGCCGCGTTTTGTTTTACCTTGCGCGACGAGAACAACAGGCTCTCACGACAGGGTCGGTGCATCGGCAAAGCAGGACATCGTGACGACGGCGACCGCGATCACCGGCAAGGTGCAGTCCGGTGAGATTGAAGTTGTCGAAGGTGCACACTGATATCGCGTGGGCGTCTTTCGTACCCCGGGCGTGGGTCGTTCTTAGTGGTGCAGGGCGGGCGACCGTCGGCTGTTCGCCACATGTCGGTCTTCCGCGGCGAGAGTCTTTCGGGGCGGACGCACTGGGCTTGTTTCTCCTGACGTCGGGGATACTGCAGTACGGGAGGCTCATGTCGGGTGCCGCAATGTACGAGGGCGGAGCTGGTGGTGGTAGTCGGGCCATTGTGGTGTAGCTTGTATCAGGCTCTTCCGGTGCTGCTGCGGTGACGGGAGCCTCAGGCCCTTGCACGACATTGGCGAGTGATAGTGAGGAGGGGTGGGGCGATCAGCAGCGGTTATCATCTTGCGGAGAGATTCCTTAACGATACCGCGAACTATCTCCCGAAGGCTGTCGACGCTGGTAGTGTTCAGGTTCAGTCGGGAAGATACGACGGTTAGAGCAGCAGGTGCGCCGGCGAATTTGTGTTAATTACTTGCTCGGTCCGGCATGGTGCCCTCGATGTCGCTTGCTTTAATCACAAAACCGCTGACGGTCGTTGGGGTATTTGGGACTGAGCATTCGAAAATTTCACTCTTCACGCCTTTCATGAGGTAACTCAACTTCCATTTTCCGGTGGCTTGCGGGTCGGCGCGTGCACTTAGATGTAGCACATCTTTAACAAAGTTTGTTACGCTTTCGTTCGGGGTTTGAGTCCGTATTAGAAGTAGGTCCTCCGCCCGCTGTCGTCGGTGTTGTCTCCTAAATATTCGCTTCACCTCCGCCACGCTGATATCCAAAGACGTTAGCGAAGCCTCGCGGTTCTCGAGCAAGTGCCTCGCAGCACTCTTCAGCATAAAGTAGAGATTATGCAGGTACTGCTCATCAGTCCATCCGTTATGGCGTGCCGCTCGCCCGTAGTGTTTCATACAGTTCTTGACGTCCTCGTCGATCTCGCCGTGAAAGGGAGTCGGCGTAAGAGGAGAAACGGGCAGGTAGACGATGGGAGGGGCGGCCGGGTTCTGCTGGGACATTGTCGTCGTCTTAGTCTTCCACTTCTCGCATTGAAGGCCAAACTCAGGGGGCTTTTCTTGGGTGTGGCGGCAGTCTCGGGTTTCGAGTTTGTCGACGGGGATTAGCTTTCCGGGTCTTATAAACGATCGAGCTCGACAGATCTTCTAAGGGGTACGTTTCACGGGCACGAAATGCGGTACCCCACACCTCCACCAGAATATCGCGAATGACAATTGAGAAGGCGATGAATGACTGAAAGAAACTACACGTTGAATGGGGCGAACTTGTGTCCAAAACAAGATAGAAGAGGGCTAGCCTCGCAGGCGTCGATGGAGGCGTAACGTGCTGGATCGAGCGCTGGTGCGGGACTGACTCCGGAAGGCTTGGCGACCTAGAGAAATATAGTGTAAAGTAAAGAGTGACCACTCCCATAGGCCCCAGCTGCTCCCTTGAGTGTCAGCGCGAGACCAACTTCACAACAGCCTAGCTGGAGTTGTGAAGTTGGTCTCGGCTTTCTGTCTAGGCGCTTACGTTCACTACATGGGTAGAGACATAGATGGCTGCTATTTGAAAGGGTGGATAACTAACAGCATTGATTCGTTATGTGTCACACGGTAGCTCGCGCCACCTTGTCTGCCGTGACTAACAAGATCTTTCAATTTAGTTACTCGCGTGGTGACCACGTTGCGAGCACGCGTTGTGGTCGGAACTAGAGTCACTGAATTTTCCCAAAGTACCGAATTCCATTCAGTTCAACTACCGGAAGTTAATCGGGCAGTGTCCAGTTCTGATTGGTTGATTTAGTCCGTGGCAGAATTTTTCAGTCGCTTATTTTGAAGATTGGCCCGAAACAACAACAAAAAACGTATATTAGACGTTTCCGCGTTATCACGGGTACGCACGGGTGGGAGGAAGCTCTTGGCAACAGTTGAGTTGGGATCGAAAGGAGGAGCGTAGATTTTTTTTAGTACTTTTTTTATATCAAGCATTCTCTAATCCGGTTCGCCAAAGAAGATCGCTGGCTTGTTTGCTCGCTCCTATTGCACTGGTGCTGCGTTTCAAACTATGTGCCTCAGACGCTAAGCCTAACACTCCACTTGGATGGGTTTCGCTGCAAGATGGAGAGAGACGATACGGCGAGGAACAAGTCACGCACCGCTCTGAAAGAAGGAAAGAACTTTAATAAAACAAAGCAGTGTCAGCACAGACCAGGAAAGTGAATTGAAAAGGTCGAAGGAGAAAGAACGCTTTCGTGTGAGCTCTTCAATCCACTTCCCAAGCCTGGGGAACCCAATGGTGCCCAGATCTCCCACCCGTGCGTACCCGTGATTACGCGGAAGCGTTTTATATGCATGTTTGGTTGTTTTGGACCCATTAAAAAAAATGGGCGACTAATAATTTCTTCCACGGGCTAAACTAGCCGATCAAAACTGCATTTTGTGAGATTGCCTAACGGTAAGCCAACGTTACTAAAACACTCAGTTGGAAAACTTACCTTTGAAACCGGAACCACTTGCGTCCACGGGGACCAGACTGGAAATGATAAAAGCGCAGCCCTTTAGCGACGAGTCAAAACATGAAAGTTAATTTATATAGCTACTGCGAAATGGGACTGCTAGATGGCGCCAACGGACCTTGCACGACTAGACGTCTGAGCGAATTCGTGTAGCAGTGCATTTCCCCGTGTGGCCGTTGCGGGAGAAATGGCGGCGTTGCGATCGGCTATAGTTCGGATCGACGCCAGGGTTCATACTCGACGAGTTTTCCGGGTGCCCCTGCTTCGACGTACTCTCTTTGTCTGACCAGAACTCGTTCATGTTTCTGGGTTCCTTGCTACGGCTGTCGTTGTGTGTTGACTTCTCCTTGGCATGGATGTCTCTGGGAGAAATTTCTCTTTCGGATAAGACGAAAGAGAAAGGGCTCCCGTTGTGGATAAGACGAAAGAGTGGGCAAGCAATGAGGACACTACATAATCAGCAGTTTTCGACAGGCCATGACACAGGCAGCAGCGACTGCATTGGGCTATCACCCTAAAAGTATCGTCCTCCATTTCCAAGTCAGTTGAATAAGCCTTTTTCTGTTTGTCATTTGTTTGCCGCCGTTGCTGCTGCCATACAGCCATCATTGTATATATAATGTCAAAACCTGTCAATGAATGTTTGCAGTGTGGTTTGCTTCTACCAGACGATGGAAGTGTTAGACTCTGCTCCGAGTGTTCTTACAGCTATCATTTGAGACCATGGAGTTGTATTATTGAAACTTCGCTTAAAAGAAAAGCGAGAGCGGGCGAGAGAAGTGGAAGTACTCGACATGTAAAGAAAGGCTTACAGAGAAGTCAGTCAGTGAAGGAGACTAACCATCGGAAGTCAATATTGCCAGCGTATTTACCACAATCAGTGAAAAGCTCCAGATTCTCACGATCCTCAAAGGAACTGTAGATGGCTTAGAACACTCGGTACAAATGATGTGAGACCAGTATGATGAAGTCCTGACCCAGCTACCTATTCAGAATGTCTTGCTCAGCGCCACTGTGGCAATATGAACGGGACTTAAACGAAGAAGACGAGGCAGTGGTGGCGCGAGAGAGATGCGCTCGTGGCAGAGGACCGAAGGCAGTGACCTAAATCGAACGCATCGCGACACTTGTGAACCAGACAATCGAGTTAAACCCCGGACAGGGGTTGAAAGGCCTGTGGGGGCTGAAACCAGGCTTGCTGGGGATCTGCCGTCTGCTCGAAGTCATCGCCCTGAATAATCAACATCCAGGCTCAAGGCTGCTGTGATTTCCAAGAACGAGCAGCGCCTTGTAAGCGGAACCTCTTTGACTGACTTTATGTGGATTTGTTTACAGCTCGCTGGGCTTTCCATGCTTCTTGTTCTTTTTAATATTTTTTGTAAATATTATCTTTTCTTTTGCACACACCGTTCTGAAATCCCGAGTCCTCCATTCCACCTTTTTTCCATCACAATCTGGCGTCCGTAACAGGGCCCTCTCGTCTTAACAGCTTCTGGAGAGTGGGATTCCGGGACGGTGCTGTAGGAGAATACGATTATGTATGCCGAAATATTAATTGCACTCTGTAAAGAACTAGTACATGCGGGTGTAGAACTTCGTGACTGGGTAGAGCAAGAGCGCAACAGAATGGATCAAGAACGCGCCAGGCAAAGAGAAGGACGGGCCAGGTTGCGGGAAAATGCACGTGAGGCAGCGAAAGAGGCGCAAGAAACATCAGAATTTGAGTTACGTAGATTTCGCCAAAAACAAGAAGTTCTACAAATGCGTCTTCAGCTGCGAGGAGGTAACGGAACCTCGGCCCTATTAAAAAAACAGCTTAAGCTGGTCCCAGCTTCATGCTAGGTTATTGCCCCAGCATGCCCAGTTTGGCATGCTGGTCATGCTGGTTGATTTGGTCATACTGGTCAGGCTATACTTCGTTTCAGCTTCGGTCTGAGCGCGGCCGATGTTAGAGGCGAAGAGCCAGTCAAACACCGAAAGAGGCACAACGTCATGGCGTGTTCCCAGCAGTTGATAGGACAAGCCGCTATTCGCCGTCTCTCTGTGCGTGCTCCAACGCCGGCTAGTACTATCAAGCACAGAGAGCACGCCATGACGTTGCACTTTTTTGCGCTGTTTGATTGGCCCTTCGGCTCATAACATCGGCCGCGCTCGGACCGAAGCTGAAACGAAGTATAGTTGGTCTGGTTATACTGGTCATAATGGTTGATCTGATCCCAGCTTCAAGCTGGGTTATTGCCCCAGCATGTCCAGTTTGGATGCTGGTCATGCTGGTTGATCTAGTCCCAGCTTCAAGCTGGGTTATTGCTCACCATGTCCAGTTTGGCAGTGGTGGTCATGCTGGTTAAACTGGTCATGCTGGTGGACATCTCAACCAGTTTGACGTGTTTAAATTAAAACACAGGATAAACAAGCCAAGCTCTTCAGAAAAGCCAACTCGGCCTCGAATTTATTATTTTCGTACTTGCGGCCTACTCACATGAGCTCAGATGCTACGTATACTCAGCGCTGACACAGTGCTAACTGACGCACAGACAGTGGTTCTCGGTGCAAAGCGAACACTGTTAATAAAACCAGATTGCGTATCTCTCAACACGAAAAATACTAGACACACGCCAAAAACAGGCAATAGCAAAAGAAAATACAACACGGATGAGAGAAGCGAACTTGGGTCCCGCCAGTGAGGGGGGCGAAGCGGCCTCTTGTGTGGTCGGCAGAGGCGAAGAAATCCGTGTGGCATGGATGGCATTGGCGATACTCCTCGGCACCACCGTCATTCACGAGCACACACACGTTCGAAGACACGAAGCGACGCCTCAGTCGGGACGTCCGACCTCTTCCCGCACTGAACAGAGTGCCGCTCGCTGTCTCCTCAAAACCCGCTTCGCTTGCACCGTCGTTCAAGTAGTCTCCAAACAACGCGCACACAGCCGTCCCTTCGAAAATCTACCAAAGCTAGCCAAACGTGTCTTAAATTCTCCGTTCCTACCCCTCTTTCTCTCTCTCTCTTTTCCCACACACAAAGGCAGCTCGCAGCGCGCCTGAAGCGCCCGGTCGTCTACCAAAAACGAGAGGACAAAGAACAGGACGTGGCCTCGGTCCAGCCTAAGCCGACCTTGGCGCGCGCGCTCCCAGCAAGGCCAGCTTGACCACCACAATTATGAGTTCCACCAGCTTCACCAGCTTGTCTCCCGGCTTAAACAGCTTGTCTCCCAGCTGGACCACATTGGCTCCATGGAAAACCAGTTTGACCAGTTAGGACCAGACCGGCTCCCAGCTACACCAGATTCAGTCTAAAACCAGATTGTAGTTAGTTCATGCTGGTTTTTACTTAAACCAGACTGACCAGCTTAAATTCTAGCTTGCGCAGCTTAAACCAGCTTGATTGTCTGTTAAACCAGTTTGACTACCACATTGACCAGTTTGCCCAGCTTAGTTACCAGCTTGACGAGTGTACCGGCGGCGGGGAAAGCTCAGGTGCGCGAAACTAACTATCGAAGTCCCCATAAACTGATATCAACATTTAATGAAAAACGAGATGACCTGAATGCGTACATCCAACGCTTCGAACGAGTTGCGAGCAGTCAGGACTGGCCCCGACAGAAATGGGCGATGTCCCTAAGTTTGTGTTTCACCGGCGAGGCGCTGACAGTTGTAGGCAGGATGACCCCAGAGGAGTGACTGGAATATGCAAAGGTCAAACTCAGCCTTTTGCAGAGGTTTCGCTACACCACCGACGGATATCGCGGCGAAAAGTTCCGGGAGAGCAAGCCAGAAGAGGCAGAGACGGGGAAGGGATTCGCGTCTCGGCTCCTCGGCTACTGCGAACGCTGGATTGGGACGGGTGAGACCTTAAAAACATTTGAAGGACTGAGAGACTTGATAGTTGATGATAAATTCATGAAACGATGCAGTACCAAACTGGCTATATTCTTAAAGGAGATAAATCACAAGTGTCTGGAGAATTTGGCCGCAACAGCTGACCATTTCTTAGAAGGTCAGGGTCAAACTTGATTGGCTAAAATGAAAGAAGAGGAAGTGGGACACATGGGCGGAGTGCGGAACAAAGAAGGTGGTCGACCGCAGCTTCAAACCAAGGAAGCGGGCCGTCGCTTTCTCTGCAACAAGTCGGATCACAGAGCAGCCGATTGCTGGGCTAGTTCCAAGAATAAACGCAGCCCTGTGTGCTGGTGATGTGGAAAGGCCGGGCACAAGTCAGACACGTGTACCTGGAAGCCAGAAGGAAATAATGGCAAGGCGCCCCGCCCCAGGCTCCTTGTATGATGACGGATATTGACACAGACATATCAGAAGAACAGAAATTTGTCCTCCTGAAAAACGGGGACAAGGTATCAATTGTAATTGCGGCAGTGAAAAAGGCCCCGCGGTTCCTGGCGCAAAATATGCTAGTAGTGAGAGGTGAAGTGGACAACCGAACAGTAACAGTGTTAAGAGACAGTGGTTGCAACACGGTCGTAGTGAGGAGGCATATGTTTAAGATCATCAGCTAACCGGCGTTACCAGCCCAGTTTTTCTTATTTATAGGACAATTAAATACCTCCCAGAGGCTAAGATCTAAGTGAAAACGCCGTATTTTACGGGAAGCATAACGGCCAAGTGCATGGAGGATCCGTTATATAATCTGGTGCTCGGAAACGTCGGTGGAGTGAGAAAGGTCGATGATCCCAATAAGGAATTGAATGGACAGCGACTGACAAGGTGTGAAGAGGAGAAAGAAGAAGTGTCCTTTAGGGGAACGGCAGAAGAGAGCGAGACTGCCGGAGATCTCGCCGTGAGCGAAAAAAAAAGTTGAGACAAGACAGCAAAGTCTTGAAGAGAAATGGAGAATGTGCGGGGGCGCTGAAAAAGACAGCCAGCAAGACGGCGAGTTCGGAGCTACCAGTCATAACACTGGAATCCACAGAGATGGATCACATCAAGCTGGAAACGGCCCAGAAAACTAAAGAAACGCCGAGAAAGTGCTTTTGCGGTCGTTGATAGAACGTTCGTCTCGGAAAAATTTCACGAACCTGGGTTTGTGTTATGTAAGAACGTTCCCTACGGGAGGTGCGAGTCCATCACGCAAGCAATGGGAATAGCTGGTGGTTCCAAAATAGTATCGAATGATGATATTGGGGCTGGCACATGAAGGAATCATGGCGGGCCTCCAGGGAACGAAGGTAACCACCGATCGTATCCAAGAAGAGGTTCGGCGCCAAGTGGCACAGCTGAAGTTCTGGACGGTCCGGTTAGTGTGGTGCAGAGAAAATCGAATGACTTCGGACGACGACAGCCGCGTCCAGACCAAGCCCCAAGTGAACTCGGCGGAGCCCAAGAGATCGTTTGATCGTGGCTTGAAACGCAAGAAGCGCCACTGGTCTCGGAGCAAAAAATACAGGAAACGCTCGATAATAAAAAAAGATAAACAGTCTCGGCCTCGCAGCAGAGAAAAAAAGGACCGAGAGAAGGTGCACGGCAAGGACGGGCGTAATGACAGAGACCGTTCCTTGAGGACAAAGAACGCAGGGAGAGGTCGAAGGACGAGAACGAGAAGAGGAAGAAGCGGCAGCAGGTCTTCGAGCATGCCAAGCGCAGCGCAGGTGACATTCCGGACCGGATTTTCGACAGGCGGGCGATCTGGGAGAATCGGGAGCAGGAGCGAAAGAGTGAGCGCTTCCCGGAGGATGAGGATGAGAACGACAGGGACAAGGTGCAGGAGTACAAGGAGAAGGAGAAGCAGGAAGAGTTCGAGACCATCAAGGAGCGCTACCTGCGGATCTTCAAGAAGAGGGCGCCTCAACCACAGCAAGTTTTCTTTGACTGGAATGCGTCGGAGAACACGGCCTTGGACTGCAACTCAATCTACAAAGACAGTAACACGTCCCAGTTCGATGGCGGGGGTACTTCGAGATCATTGACCTCAAGGCCCAAAAGAAGGAGCAGTCCAAGTTCTACGGCGAGCTGCTTCAGCGCAGGTGGACGCAGGACCGAGAAGGAGCAAGACGTTCTGCGGCTGAAGAAGGTGAAGCGCAAGGAGAAGCAGATTGAGGACGACCGGCACTGGTCCCATGACTCATTGGAAGACGTGCAGGAGCGGACTGGTGCATCATACGGGAAGGATTCAATGACTTGTAATCAGGTCACACAAACTCTGGGGTTTTCCGGGATCTTAGTTTGTCGTTCATGACGTACTCGTATACTTACGTTGTATTTGGAGCAATTGTTTTCTTTTTCACACAAGTACTGTGATCTTCTTTAAAAGTTTCTATGATTAGTATTTGTATATAAACAATTGGTCTTGAAAGGTGGGTAGTTGTGTCGATATGAACGGGACTTAAACGAAGAAGACCAGGCAGTGAGGGCGCAAGAGAGATGCGCTCGTGGCAGAGGACCGAAGGCAGTGACCGAGATCGAGCGCATCGCGACACCGGTGAACCAGACAACCGAGTTAAACCCCGGACAGGTATCGAATGGCCTGTCGGGGCTGAAACCAGGCTTGCTGGGAATTCTGCCGTCTGCTGGGAGTCATCGCCCTGAAGAATAAACATTTAGGCTCAAGGGTGCTGTGATTCCCAAGAACGAGCAGCGCCTTGTGAGCGGAACCTCTCTGACTGACTTCATGTGGACTTTCCATAGCTCGCTGTGCTTTCCATGCTACTTGTTTTTTTTTGTTTTTTTTATAATTTTGTAAATAATACCTTTTATTTTGCACACACCGTTCTGGAATCCCGGGTCCTCATTCCACCCTTTTTCCATCAAAGCCACAAAAGACCGGGCCAGTGCAAAACGATACCAGTACGTATGGCACAAAGAATGAAACATTCTTGTCCGCAAGAAAGATGGCGAGCAAGCAATCCTTCTGAGTAGCATCGGCGACCTTCAGAATATTCTCTACTTTATTCTCCATGTTCCAGCCTAGAGTTGCTTTTAGTTATTACCTTGAAATGGCAACTTCTGACATTTTACTACCACGTGAACTGAGGAATTGTTTGGACACAAAATGTGCCACCCAATTTAAATGTTTTCCTTTGAATACTAGATCCGCTAAAATAAATCTGCTGACTTAAATTTCTTATTTCGCGTACTTGACGTTCCTTTCGACATCATCATGTTATCAGAAACCTGGTATAAATTCGACAGGGATGTCTTCGCTACCCGAATATAGCTGCCATTGCATAAACCGACGAAGTCGGCGATAGAACGCGCACATATTGACAGAAAAGACGAGGTAAGAAGAGGACAGAATACCAGCGCTTACTCACAGCTGAAATGCATCGCATCATCTTCTTTTTCTTCAGGAAATACATTTCAGTTGTGAGTACGCACTTCTCTTCCGTTCTCTTCTTACCTGGTCTGTTCTTTCCACTTGTGCGCGGTATAAGCTAAAGTGTGCACAGCTTTCTTAACCGAAATACCTAATAATGTTTTTATATCACTTGTCTTTCTAAATACATGACACCTCTTTTTCAGCTACAAATGAAATGTGCTCATGTGAAACCTAAAACTTCATGCTAAATCTGGGTCATTCCTCCTTTGCAGTGCTCAAAACGAAATCAAGTGACCTTACCTCGGTCTCAAGAAAAAAAAGTGTCAAGGCTAGTGCTCCCTTAGCAAAGCTTTTTCTTAAGGCTTCCTTAGATAGAGAGACTGAGTAACCTTTGAACAAACCAGCCAATAAATAGATTATGGACAACATAAGCAAGATTAGACATTCCACTGAAACGAGTAGCCAAGTGAAATCATCAATCAGCTGAATGATCAGGTGGTCGTAACCTGCCTACTCGACAGCCTCCACCAAAAACTATTTTCATTGCATCAGTTGGCAAAGTAAACATGAAACACATGCACGATAAAGGCAGGGATTGTACGATGGTTTCCATATCAATCATAGCTGGCGTCCTATGACACTGTGACATGGCATGTTCCAATGTCGCGTTGTGATGAGCTGGCCGACGCAAGCAGAAATTGCAACCGCATCATTTGATCATTCCACAGCAGTGTCAGCTGTATGCAGTTTGAATGTTCTTATGTTCTGCAAAGTTACTGCAAGCACCATGAGTGATAAGGAAGATGTTTTGATATCCCCATCTCAACTACAAACAAACAGAGCATTGCAACAACGACAATGATGCCAAGAAGCGGTCTTAAATGCTGAAACGAAGTGCATGCTTTGGTTTTGCTGCATAATTTGTTTGGCTTCAAAGTTCAGAAGGTGAAGAGGAATTGCAACGGCCAGGGTCCTCTGGGGTAACAACCGCTACGAAGTCCATAAACAGTGTGGAAGGTGTTAGTTGTGCCGGGGCTCACGTTTCGTAATGACACACTCTGCCTGTTGTCAAGCTCCCGTCGCTATATACCTCGAGCATTGCGAGATAGGCGTGCGTAGGTAAACAGTGAGATCCAGTCAAGCAGCACCAAAACAGGACCTGGAAGGGTATATGGGCTCATCCAGCTTTGACACCAGAAAGGACTGAGCCAAGATGGGCTTTGAGTGGAGCCTCAGTAGAATGCACGAAGGGGGAGCAGACAGGCCTTTCTTAATGTCCGTTACAAAAAGTTGCCTGCCGCACACTATTGACTATATAGGAGGTACAATTTGGGACGCAGTCTTTTCTCGGAATAAGATTCAGTCACTTTCCACGATCCCGGGCGTTGCTTGGGGTCTCGTGAAATGACAGCCCCAGCGCGTTCTTGCCCACAGGTACCACGACAAATGCCAAAAAGAGCCCCAAGAACACAAGAAGGCACGAGAGAGGCTTATTCTTGTATTCCACATTTTCTGCCTTCTGTAGGGAAGCGACGCACTCTTGTGGTGATAGCTGGCAAGCGACGATTGAGCAGGCATTATCAGTATACAGCAGGCTGTGTTCCACGGCTCCTATCCAGGCAGGTCAGACATGAAGATCTTGGCAAACACTATCTTCTGGTACCCCGGTGTTGACAAAGACATATAAGAACATGTAAGAAGAAGCAAGACATGTTCCCAGTCCTGTCAAATGCCTCTGGTGCATGTTCGGGTGAGCTGGTTGGATACCAAGCAACGCTGAACACGGCTTATATTATGTACGTACTAATGGAGAGTTACGTATTACTGATAGAGGTCCACTAAGACACAAAGCGGAAAGAAGCATCGGCCGAGACCACAGTGGAAGCCAAGTGCGACATCTTTGGTCTATTTGAACAGCCAAGGACACTTGTGTTTAACAACGGACCCAGATTAATAGTACTCTTTTCAAACAGTTTTTACAACGGGCATGTAAAGCACCCCACCACCACTTTGTATCATCCGCAGTTCATCGGGTCAGCCAAGCATGCGATATGTGGAGTCAAGGAGGGGGGGGGGGGCATTCATGAGGTTCAGCCTTGCAGTCTTGGAATGAAGCTTGCATGCAATTCCCCACTGTTCGTGAAGTTCCTCTGCTGCAGAAGGTCAGCAAAATCGGGGAAGTATTCTTCTGAACTGTTATTCCGCTACCCCATCTGATCCCAAACTGATTTTTGTCTATATGGATTTGGACTCGTCCCCGCACCAGGGAGTCAACCACCCTTTTGGTGCGGGAGAGACTGTGTGGGAGCGCAGTTTAGGCCTGAAATTATCTGCTCATTTGATGGTATACAGATGACGACAGTAGGCGCCCCAAGAGGATAGCAGCAACAGCAGGCGGATCAGCTCTGGACACGGCTTCCCCACAAGTGGAACGGCCTGCCTGTGGTAATGTTTTGACGGAGAGGCAAGAATGCTACTGGTTCGGGGGTTGAGTGATCAGGCTGCTCCTTGGCAGCAGGAGACATCCAGAAAGGGCTGGTAGAGCGGCCAGGTGATAGGGTACTCTGATGGGAGACGAGTAATGGCCAGGGTTCACAGTCAGCACGGATCCTGCCGGCGACAAAGCAGAGGTTATTGACATTTAGGCTTAGGTTTAATTAATTATAGAGCAGAACATCAGAACTTAAGAACAAGAATGGCAAAAGAGGCGCGAGCTCGGGCTTGAGCTTGCGCTCATAATGGTACAAATAGCGTCATGACGACGAAACAAACTAGTAAAATTCAATTCTTAGATTTTCCTTTCATTATTTTTTTTTAACAAAACCTCAGGAAAGACGTTAAGGTGGTACAAAATCAAATCTTGAAATATCTCCGAAACACTTCAAAATGAGTGAAATTTGATCCATGATATCCGTAAATGATAATCACACGCTTGTAACTTCAGCAGATGGCTATATTTTTTGTTCCAACCGACGGATTCTGGCGAGCGCTTCCAAATTAAGCGTCGAGTCGGCACGATGTACCTCAGGATATTAGCCTATGACGTCACGCATTCAACGTCATTGGCCCATACACGGCCAAGGGTACAGTAATTACGATCGTCGTCACTAGGTGGCGCCAGCTTTATCGGCAGCGCGTTACAATTCTGCCAAATGGGAATGCCCGAGGTATGGTGTACAAGACCTCAAAGGTGCGGCAAGCGCGGCTTGCTCCTGCACGCCTCCATCGGTCACGCTGCACCGTGGCGTAGCTCCTGATGGGCCCGTGACGCGAGACATTCCAACGACACTCGGACCTCAACTACTAGGCGGTATTGGGAAAACGTTTTATCTGTTTTAACGCCCACCCGATCAAGTGCCATCGAAAGGGTCCAAGCCCGCTGCACTTTTCGTCTGCACTACGTGCACCGTCGGCGTAAGCCTGACGATCCGACACCTCCTCTGGGAGTGTGCCGGCTTTCGAGACAAAAGAGCCGAACACCTAGGGCCTCACATCGACACTTTAGAGGCCTGGATCGCACCGGTTAACGATGCACGAGCCAGGGAGGCGCTACTCTCCCTATGGGAGTTCGCGCGCTCTACAGGTGTTCACCGCCGAATGTACACTTTTCCTACCTATGTTCCCCTTCCCCCAATGAGGCCATGACGCCACCCTTTTGAACATAAAGTTAATCATCATCATCTGTATTAAAATTGCTTTTCTTGTGTTTATGGACGCAAGACTGCCCTTTGTGAGCTGCTGTCATGAGTGAGACCACGTCTACACAAAGAAATAAGCGCTAAAATTCCGCTTCCGTACCCCTTTAAAGCGGAACAATAAGATACTGCTCTCTCTTTCTTAATATTTTTGTAACATAAGCTACAGGGAGGCTACAATAATAAAAACATCAAAACACGACACTTATCTTCCAATACACACAAGCAGTCAGTGAGAAATGATATAAAAAAAAACAAAAAACATAATATCCGTGGAAAGTTAGTCATATTTGAGTTAGTTACAGTCGGAGGAAAATGTCAACTTAACCGCTGCTGTTGAGGTCACAGACATTTATTATGAAAACTTTTTCTTATAAGAAAACACCGAAAGAGAAACAATTAATTTTACAGCGCTGCGATTCAGCGAAATCACCCGTCGTGAATGGAGGAGATGCCAGCTCCTTCGCGTACGGGCAGCCGTCGATGAAGCTTCGTGGCGCGTGCTGGTGCACGCTGGATCTTCGCCATAGTGTCTCGAGCGAGGAGGCCAATGAAGTCAGCGGCCGTCTTGTAAACGCCAACTTCTTGGGAGGCGGGAGCTGGGCGGCCATCATGCACGCTGACTATTCCATTCATCCCTAAGCTGAGATTGTGGTGGAAGCTACGTCCTCAATGAATATAGTCATATATCCCTCTCTCGCTACGTGATCACGCTCCCGCTCATACCCACTCGCCGAGGACTGGGTCGGTTGATGAAAGAGAGGCGGCTGATTTGTTCGACGGGCACGTAATTTCCACTGCAGTCTCAGCTTAAGTGTTAACGGAGTATAGGGCAGCAGGTCTCAATACAATGAAATTTCATAAAGTCCGAAACCGGATACAGCAGAGCGACCGGCCAAGGGGAAAATATCAGAAGGTTTTAAAGGCCGCGTATTGCAGGGCAGACTAGTAAACTGAACGATCACGAGCGTTGAAACACTGTGAAGAACCTCAGAGGCTTATTTACTGTCCTGAAAGAACTGAAGGAACACAAGCGTTGGAACACTGCAAGGAACCTCGGAAGCTTATATACTGCCCTAAAAAACTGAACGAGAACGAGCGCAAGAACGTCGTGAAAAACCGCAAGGGCTCTTTTTCTTACCAGGAAAGAGTTGAACAGTCGAAAGAACGGGATGGGCCGACGCATCAAAACGTAGTAGGAGCCCACGCACCAAAATGTAGTGGTAGCTGACGCACAAAGATGTAGTGATTCTCTGATGTAGAGGTGACTATGTTGGTGGTTCGACGATCAGACGGCTACTTGGCTGCAGCAGACATCCAGGAATGGCCGGTTGAGCGGCAGGATTATGGGGTGTCCTGACGGGTGACGATGCAGAGGTGATTGACTTTCGATTTAGGTTTAATGAGTCATAGGGCAGAACATGAAAACTGAAGAACACGAACGGCGAAAGAAACGCGATTTCAGGCTAGGGCTGGTGCTTGTAACAACACAAATAGCGCCCGTGACGACGCAACAATATACTAAAAGCCAATTACTACACTCCCACTGTACTGAAACCCTCTACTGAATTGCAAAGTTCACGCGCCACTTACGTACAACAGGGAAATCACAACCACGACGGGTGCAGCTCAGACATACAACCCGAGATTGAGGCAAAAAATATCAGCGACAGTCACATACCTATGAGAATATTTACCCTGTCGATCCTCGGTCTCAGCGTTCAATGATTAAATAAGATCGGATATACAACTAGTCAATTTGTTTTAAATAATCTTTACAATAAAATACGGCAAAAACAATCTCCTTACCTCATTTCGGCAAACATTGACGACAATCAAAACGGGTCGTTCGGTTTGTTGCTACCCAGCCAGGCCAAGCTGTTGAGAACCAGTGCTGCTGCTCGCGCCGACAAAATATTTACTCCTAAAATGTACGCGAATTCACAACAGATGTGAACTTGGCGGATTTTAAAGGTTCACGAAAGTTAAGGAAGAACATAATTTATAGTTTTTTTTTTGTAGTTATCTAAGTTTTTAATGTCATTCACGACTGCCTGCATCGGATTAAAGTGACCGCCCCCCCCCTCTCCCCGCTTATGGTCAAGAGGTCCAACGAGTCAAAAGGTCCAACGAGTCAAAAGGTCCAATAGCCACGTGACAGCCGAGTCAAGAGGTCCAACGAGTCATAAGGTCCAATACGGGCCAAGAGGTCCAACGAGTCAAAAGGTCCAATTTTGTCAAGAGGTCCAACGCGTCAAGAGGTACATCGAGTCAGAGGTCCAACGCGTCATGAGGTCCAACGCGTCAAGAGGTCCAACGAGTCAAGAGGTCCAACGCGTCAAGAGGTCCAACGCGTCAAGAGGTCCATCGAGCCTTATTTTTATCTTCTCTGTTTATAATTATATTGCTATAAATGACTGCTCGTGACGGTTACTGACTGTTTGACCTATTTGAATTATTTTGGACAATACAAGTACTACATAGCCATTGGAGACAAGTAGACAGGTACTATTTACCACAATGTATATGTATTTGAGTGTTAAATAATGGATAGCGCCTGGCTACATATTTTGGACTCGTAGAACTAAATATCTGTGGTCCAGTCTCTCTGTTCTAGGACTCATTTATGCCATTTCTACGGAAGTGTCACTCAAATTCCCGAGACATAAAATACAAATGTAACTCAGCATCTCGCGTTTAGCCTATGGTTTAGCCTCGCTTCTGGTCAAGAGGTCCAACGAGTCAAAAGATCCAACGAGTCAAAAGGTCCAATAATGGATCTTATGACTCGTTGGATCTTTTGACTCGCCAGACACGAGTCAAAAGATCCAATGTGGGTCAAGAGGTCCAACGAGTCAAAAGATCCAACGAGTCAAAAGGTCCACGGCGAGTCAAGAGGTCCAACGAGTCAAAAGATCCAACGAGTCAGAAGGTCCAATAATGGATCTTTTTACGCGTTGGATCTCTTGACTCGGCAGACATGAGTCAAGAGATCCATTGCGGGTCAAGAGCTCCAATTACTCGAGAACTGCCGCTTCATATTGCAAAGGAGTCACGGAAAGCCCCTCACCGCCCCTTCCCTAGTCGCGGGGAGGCGTTGTACAGTAGGAATCAGTTCAGTATACTGAACTGATTCCTACTGTACAACGCCTCCCCGCGACTTTTATCGCATAATGCTCAGCACCCCTTAGAAAATGTCAGCGGGTGCTTAAGCCCCCGTTTCCCCCCGGTTCCGGGGTCCCTGACGCACTAGATTCTTTGAACATTAAAATCATTTCACGGCCCCTTTAAGGGGTCATGAAACGTTATCGGGTTGGAACGTTCATGACTTTGCCGGTTTGTACTGGTCCCAGCCTGGCATAAGTATAATCGCAGAGACCGCCACTGATTCAGAAACTTCTCTGTCGCGGTGAAATTGTGAAATCGCAAAGATAAAAGGGGACTATTTCTTTCAGTCTTGCTTTTACAAAGCTGAATGACGTGATTGTGGAATCGAAATCACCCGACTGACGACAGTCGAGCGCGGCTCATGCATGGATTGGACATGAGAACTACGTGAGCACTCGCCTTCAGCTCGTAACAGTCAATGCCTCAGCGAACACTCGGGTAGTGGCTTGTGTCCAACCACAGCGGTGATGAGAATAGCCCAACTCCAACAGTGACTGAGTTGAGCACACGTTCTCTACTTTGTCAAACCCAGCACGTGGGTTTCACACGTTAAATTTTAAACGTTAAAGGTATAGAACAGGCGCCGGACCACGTGGCCGCTTGTTCTGGCTCCGAGTTGAGGGGATGAACGATGCTTATATTTCTCAAATTTATTTAGTGACTGTGCTTAGAAAGAAAAAATAATGCAAGTTTATGCAGTGATTAAAGTTAGGGAGTGATTCTAACTAGCATTTAGCAAAAGTAGAAAAATCGTTTCAAGGCTCCTTTAGGATGCGCCTTAGATGGCCACTTCGAAGAGAGGAACACCCGATAATTCACCGGTTATTTTCGTGCAGGTAAGATATCGAACTTGGCCAATGGGAAGACAAATGACGAAAAATAATAAAAAAATAGTGATTTAAAACATAGATATTTTTTTTTAAAGGCGGGTTGATATTATGGTAAACTTTTCCTTTTTAATAAGCTTTTAGGTTCGACACAAGATATAACGAAATTTAAATTAGCATTTGATAAGCGGTCGCTGTAATGAATCATGGGATGCAAGGCTCAAAATATGTCGCGAAAATGTGGAAAGTACAATGGTTTTTTTTTTCTCTGCTTTATTACGTCAGAATAAAATAATTCAGTTTGCACGAACAAAATCGACTAGGTGCCGTACATTAAAAGGATAAGTAATATAAAACTTCCGTGATAATGCAAAAAAAATATATATATATATATCGGTACTATCGCGGTACATCGAAAGACGAATAAAACTGTGCATGGCTTTTGATCAATGCTGCTCAACCTGAACACGAGCCAGTGAAGCGTGTGCATGCACAACAAGACAAGTGGTACTAGGGTACTTCTCCAACTCTGAAATGCATCGAACACAAAGGTGTCCAAGGCGTCGCGTTCTCGGCTTCTAGCATAGGCTGCGGTCCATCCTTAGGTGAAGCGGATTATAGCCTCTTTAGGTGCACCACGCAGTAGTGATTACACGAACGTAAGCCGATTCTGGTTCTCCGTATAGCGTGGTGCCAGTCAGCAGTCATGCTGCACTGGCCGGCAAGATTCTGCGACATGTTGACCCTCTGGATGACTGCCAAACATTACACTGTCGAAATGATCCACATAACCCTTCCTCCCGGTTGAGCTCATGCTGCGTATAGACCAACGTGCTGTTTCCATACAAGATCTCAGAAGGTGTGGGAAAAGGCAGGGGGCAGGCACGTAGCCAGGATTTTGTTTCGGGGGGGGGGCCCGCCCATGACAAAATGCTGTATGAGGGGAAGGGGGGAGAGGAGGTCCCAGCAAAACGGAAGATTTCGGGAGGGGTCCGGGCCCCATGGGCCTCCCCCCTGGATACGTGCCTGGCAGGGGGGATCGGTGGCCGAGTTCGAAGAAGACGACGAGCTGAACGGCCGCGTTGGAAATGGGCTCCGCAAAGGAAATTTCAACGGCTAAGCCTAGCCGGGAATATTCTGAAATCATTCCTGCTTCTGTCCCCTCTGTACCAAGTACAACGGAGTACAAGATTTTACTGCCACCTCTTCCCAACGGTAAGCTGCTTGAAAACTCACTGATTCTTCATGGGGACCCATCAGCCCGGCCATACCGCATCGACGACTTCGGTCCTGCTTTGAAGAAAATCATCAACCCAAACGAGCTAGCTTCGCTTGGGGCCTACCAGTACAATCATGTGTGGCTGCTCACAGTGCGTTCTGCCAAAGAAAAAGAAAGATTGCTGCAGCTCTGAGAGATCCAAGTAAAGAACAAGACATGTTTGATAATAGACGGGAGCAAGACTGCGCTGTCCATGAAGGTGCACTGGGTTCTAACTAGCGTCCCAGATGCAAACGTAGCCAGCGCTTTCTCTACGTTTGGAAAAATAAAAAGCATCGTTCGAGACAAGTGGCACTACTCCGGCTTCGAAGAAGTAGAGACGACCACAAGAATACTGTCAATTGAATTGAACGAAGGGGTGACTGCGGACAGCTTGCCGCATCAGCTCAAGATTCTGGGAACCGCCGTACTTGTCTCCGTACCTGGCAGAGCACCGCAATGTCTACGATGCAGGCAAATCGGACACGTCCGAGGCCAGTGCCGCGCTCCCTGGTGTAGCGTATGCCGAAAATTCGACCACGATCCCGAAGACTGTATTCAAACGTACGCCAACCGAACGGCTGCATCTCTCCAGATTCCTACAGAAGACTTGATGGACGCAGAAGAAACAGCACAAACAGAAATGTCGGCAGAGGTCAGTACCGCTCACAGCACAGCCCACTTAGAGGCAGTCTCACGGACTGCATGAGAAGTGCGAAGACAGGTCGGCGTCGTCACGCTCTGCAACGAAGAAGGCAGTGAGCAATGTTGTCATCACCAACTCGTTCACAGCCCTTGTCTCTGAAGACCAAGCTGAAGACCAAGCTGAAGAGCCAATGAAGTCAGACGAAGAGGCGTCCGAAATGGATGAAACCAGCGACAAAGAAATGCTTGGGAAAAGAAAGGGAGAACAAATTTTGTGCACGTCAGATCCTGGCTCCACATCTCAAGGGGAGCGGGCGGAGTCAAAGAGGAGGAGGAAGAGGCGAACAAAATCGTCATCTCCCAAAGCTCCCATCAGCGAGCAGGATTCCATCCTATCCGGCCACGATGACCTGAAGAGTGAATTAGTTGGTGTACTTTGAAATTCCTACGGCTGCACGACAAAAGGACACTGACTGACCTGACGGAGATAGTCATGGTTTTAGGCCTACATGCGCTATGGCGGTCAAGAGTAGACATGACAGATCGAGTGCACACTCAACCCTAAACCTGCGTAACGACACTTTGCTAACAAATTGGACTGGATTATTTGAACTTTAGAACCAGTTGAAATAGAAAAACAATCTGAGAAACACTCTGGGAAAAGGTCAAAAGGTAGCACCAAATTTTCATGCTTCGAGAAGACTATCCGTCGCCTTCGCAAGTGCCTCACTCTAAAATATTTTTTAAGATCTTCGAGTGTAATACACATCCAGAGCTGAGGTTACTGCACTCTTTAACAATGTTGTAACCTTTAACTGATTTACTTTGCAGCTGGGTCATTGAATGCAATGTCTAAATTATGTAACATTCGTTTTTTGCTCTAACATATGTATATACCTTTTTTTCCCATTCTCGCTACTTATGTTTTTAACCTGTAAATAAACATTTGCTAAAAAAAAAAAAAAAAAAAAAAAAACAGGGATCGGTGGCCGAGTGAGCTAGCGCACACCAGCTCGGAGCACGTGGAGCGAAAGCTCGCGCTGCAGAACTCAGGGATCCTGGGTTCAATCCCCACCCCTGCCCGTTTCGATCTGGATGAGCATCGTACCGGCGTGCGGTCGTGTATCACTACTGCGTGATGCACGTTAAAGACCCCAGGCTAGCGGTTGTACTGCACTGGCTAAATTGCTCATCTACAGCTGGGAGACTCGTCGCCCGTCGAGGCAGACCAAGTTCTAGGCTGTATAAACATAAACACAACCCAATTTTTTTTTTTTTGTGGGAAAAGGCGCAGTTTTCGCACGAGGTGTGGCCACTGCACGTGCGCAGGGAGCGCGTCAAGTGGGCCGTCTGCGCGTGCGCAATGCCGATAGCAGCACCACCGCAGGGGCGGGACGTCAGCACCGCGTGTTGGTCTATACGTGCCTCGTAATTCAGTCAACATTTAACTGTTCGTTGATTTCTAAATTCGAGAAACACCCTACGTCCCCACTACCGTGCAGCGTGCACAACTCTCGGGAAATTCCTGCGTTAGTCAAGCATACCGCACGAAGAGATTGCGTTGGTCACCATCCGATTAAACTGGAAAACGCAAAGCGCCGTGACACAGCCAGCCATTCAGTATCCCAAAATCTGTCGTCCCCGAGGCCACTGTATCCTCTTCTCTCATCTCCCTCTTTTTTGTTGCTTTGTTATTAGACACGGGATCCCACACTGCTTCAGTGCAGTGACCGTCACTCCCCTCCTTGCCACCCGAAAGCCGTCATTCATCGTAGTTTTACCTTTCTTTCTTTTCCTGCTCTTCTTCAAAGCCCTTTTCCCCTTCCCCAGTGATCGGGCAGAGAGTCAAGAGGTCCAACGAGTCAAAAGGTCCAATAACGGATCTTTTGACTCGTTGGATCTTTTGACTCGCCAAACACGAGTCAAGAGATCCAATGTGGGTCAAGAGGTCCAACGAGTCAAGAGATCCAACGAGTCGAAAGATCCACGGCGAGTCAAAAGGTCCAACGAGTCAAAAGATCCAACGAGTCAGAAGGTCTAATAATGGATCTTTTGACGCGTTGGATCTTTTGACTCGTTGGACCTCTTGACTCGGAATCGTTTAGCCTTCCCTTTCATGTGCCTCAGTATTTGTGATCGCAAATACTTCCTTGGTTAACTTTGTCCAGTCCCGGGTTCTTGTATGTTCTATTAAAAATATGATGCACTACTATTTTATGCTTTAGTTTTTATTCACTGAGTTCACCGAATCACTAAAGAGGTAAATAACACAACATGAAAAGAAGCTCAAATATCATTGGAGGGCGTCTTTAAACGAGCCCAAATTATGCCACTTGGCGTCCAATGGAGTGTTGCAAATGAAAGCGAGCATTGTCTCCTTGAAACGTTATGACCGGTGCAAGCTATAGCGGGTTAATTTGGGCCGTTGGCTTACTCAAGAGCACGGAGCAGCCACAAATACTTATGCTAGCGATATGTAACTCCTTTACTGCTCTTTATTTTTGAGAATGCTGTGAAATAAACCATGAAACTGAACATTTTATGATTAAGCATTCTTGACACGAATTACCGAAAAATAAATGATATCTGTCGATATCATTTATTTTTAATTGAAATTACGCGATGTGTTGTCGGTTGGAATTGTAAGATGGTGGGTTAGTTGCTCAATCATTTTTGAGAAAATTGGGTCATAGAGATTGAATTCGATTGAAGAACTGTTTGTGTCGGAAAGCAGGTCGATCTCTGAAGCCGATAGATCTAGTGTGTCCAGTGCTAGGCCTTGGCGAACGGAAAAATGACTAACCTTACATGGCATGCTGTGCCAGGGCAAAGTGTATCTTTAAGTTCTTCGAAGACCAAGCCCTTCAAAATATCAAGGAAGCTATTTTGACGAGACGTGAACAAATTTAAACAATTATTACAACTTTTGAAAATGATGTCACAGAAATTAAAAAAAAAAAGAACTATGTTCACTTATCCTGATGTCAAACGCCGTAATAGATCTTTAGTGTGACGGTAGACGTCGAAATAGCAAATAACTATGGACATATCTTTCGTATGTGACGAAAGATGTGTTCAAAATAGTTTTACAGTTATTTCGAACCTGGATGTCGAAGTAGTCACTTCCTAAAAAAAAAAAAAAGGCATCTCAAATCGTGAAATGTTAAGACCTTTCCGGTTACGTGTTCGATATTCGCGGGGTAAAGCAACACGGGAGATGCGGATTTACGGTTTGTGGTCTGGGGTAGAAGAGAGAAGGCACACAGGTCCCCAACAAACGAATGTTGCTATTAGCTTGACGGTTTATAACAAAAATGATTTCCGGTGTTTAAAAATCCAGTGCCCAGCATGCGATTCCCAAAGCCCAGCGCGCGCGTATCTGTCGCTTCAGAAACCAAGCAAATCACGGGTCATACGCTCGAACACTGATTACATCACCGGCCAGAAACGATGTATCAAAGCCGTGTTCGTGAGATCCCCCCTGCCGTGTGGAAGTCTTCACAGCTCAACTTTGTGGTCTTTTTTGGACATTTTTCTTCTCCGCTTTTATTGTTAGCATCTCTGTTGACTGCTTTTTTAATGGGTGAGCATTACCTGGCTCAGTCAGCGAAAAAGCCGTCGACAAAATCTGTCGTCAAAATCCGTGATTTCTGCAACACAATCCAACATAATAATAATAAAAAAAAAACTCTGGTTACGTGATATCTTTGGTCACGTGATCTTTGTGGTCACGTGACCTATCTGGTCGTGTGACCAACCCCCCCCCCCAAAAAAAAAAAAAGTCTGTGGTCACGTGACCAAACCGAAAAAAAAAACTCTGGTCACGTGACCTCTCTGGTTACGTGAGCACGAAACCATCCCCTACTTGGTTTTGAACCGAGGCCCTCTTGATCGCGCAACTAGCGCGCTATCTGTTGCGGCAACACAACTCGGGAAAAGGTAGTGCTTGCGCATTCTCACACTGTAAGAGAAAGCTTAGGTGCCCTCATAGTTTTTTTGTTTTTTTTTTCTCTTTTTTGCCTGTACTTATTTCACACCCCTCGCCTGTACATATTTCACACGAAGAGATGCAACGAGTCAATCGATCCAATATTGGACCTCTTGACGCATTGGACCTCTTGACACATCGAGGCACGAGTCAAGACATCCAATATGGGTCAAGAGGTCTAACGCGTCAAGAGGTCCAACGAGTCAAGAGATCCACGGCGAGTCAAGAGGTCCAACGCGTCAGAAGGTCCAACGCGCAAAGAGGTCCAATATTGGACCTCTTGACTCGTTGGACCTCTTGACGCGTTGGACCTCTTGACTCGATGTACCTCTTCTGTAATGCGAAATTCGAGCCCAGCTCTTGACGTATTTTGATTTTGCGATATACCGTGACGGGGGGGGGGGGGGGGGGGTACGCAGGAGGACGAGGGGAGGAGGAAGTGAGGGTATGGAGAACCATAAGGGGAGAAGAAGGAGGAGGGGAGGGTCATCCGTACCCTGCCCTCCTCCTTGTGTCTTCTTTCTCCTCTCCTCCTGCTCCTCGTCTTCCCTGACCTCCCCTACTCCCACAATTTCCCCACAAAATTTAGCTGGAAAATTGACGCCACGTCACCTCAACACCAATTCAGTTCCCCTCCAAATTTAGAACCGAAAGGAGCGACACGGGCGGTGCCACCTTATTTCACAATCTCCCTTTCTTTTCATTTCTTAAAAAAAAAAAACAAAAAAAAAACTTCCCGCAGCCGAGGTAAAAGTGTTGTTTTGAGAAAGTCAATCCAGTTATTCTGCCGGGGTTGAGCAAATCTTCATTAATAGCGCAACATCCGTCAACGGTGCTTGAGGCCAATGCTATCTAAAACCAATTTGAGCTCTCTGCAACGTCTGAAAAATATTGCCAGGGGCATAGTTTCCTTTAGAAGAACACAAAGCTTTCCGCCAAAAAAACAAAACAAAAAAACTTTCGCCATAACAACTAAGAAAAGCAAAAAAAAAAAGACGTCTACAATCCCTTGTAACCCCAATAAGAGCGCAGGTCTTGAGGAGGAGGAGAGGAGGTTACAAAGAGGAGGATATGCCCCTCCTCCTCTCCTGCTTCCCTCCCATTTAGCGGGAAGTTTTCGTTGAATTTCCCGCTAAATTTAGCGTAAAAAAGTCCCGGCTAAATTGAACGGGAAATGTTTTCCGCTATATTTAGCGGGGAATTCTTTTTTTTTTTTGTAAATTTAGCGCGGGAAATTTTTAATACATTTAGCGGCGAAATTTTGAAGCTAAATTTAGAGGGGAAATTTTTAAGCTAAATTTATCGGGGAAATGTTTCCGCTAACTTTAGCAGGGAATTTTTTCCATTAAATTTAGCATGCATTTTTTCCCTAAATATGGCGGGGAACTTTTTCACGTAAATTTATAGGGGAAGTTTTTTCGCTAATTTAAGCGGGGAATTTTTTTCCGCTAAATTTTGCGGTTAATGTTTTCCGCTAAATGTAGCAGAAAATGTTTCCCGCTAAATTTAGCGGGAAAACGTTTCCGCTAAATTTAGAGGTGGAGAACAAAACCGCATTGTGACCAAACCAAAAAGAAAAATAGAGATGAAAGGGAGTGTTTGTTGGAGAAGAATGCGTGAGTAGAAGGAAGTGTAATGCTTCTGCCCTTAAAGTTTAGCGGAGGTTAGGAGCCCATGGTCCCAACGAAGAAACGACAGATTCTGACGTCACGGCTTTCGGCATGTTGCCTTTGGCTGACTTCTTTGTGGCTAATCCCACCAAATGCGAGGAACCCACATATTGGGTCGGATTAGCCACAACGGAGACAGCCAAAGAAAACATGCTCAAAGCCGTGAGGTTGAGCATCTGGCGTTCCTTCGTTGGGACCATGGGCTCCTAGCCTCCGCTAAACTCTAATGGCAGAAGCAGTACAATTCCTTCTACTCACACATTATTCTCCAAAAAACACTCACTTTCATCTCTATTTTCTTTTTTGCCCTTCCGCTTTAGCCCACCATCACGATTCTTCCAATATAGAACGTAACCTTGTGCAAATGATGTCGCTAATTTTCCGTATATGGACGCTTTAGTAGCGCCTCCTCGCTTGAACATATCCTTCTGTCTCAGACCTCCTGTAGAACATTAAGCGGGGGTCTCGCTTAATGTTTCAAAGTGTGGAGTGTGTTTGTAGTGTTTTAAAGAGCGTGTTTGCATTACGCTCTTTGAAACACTCCAGTAGAAGGCTAGTAACTGCAGCAGTTACAACCTTTTTCTGACCGTTACTAACTTTTACTAATTATTCACTACATCAAACGCGCGATAGCTCGCAAAATGTTGGTAAGTGCAGCGGTTACTACCTTTTTCCGACCGTTACTATTTTTTTACTAGCGATTCACTAACTCAAACGCCCGAAAGATAGCAACTGCAGCTGCTATGCGGGGAAGCGAGAACATGGCCGCTGGCACCTATGGGCACACTGTTTTATAGGCTGCTGCACATAATTTCTGTGTGTACCGTTACTTATTAGAAAGATATTCATTCCTTGAAATAATTAGCAACCGTATTGGACAACAATACTGTTGCGAAGGCAGCACCATATTTGTGGCACCGTTTACAAACGAGATGGTCATTGACCAACCGACGTCATTCCGATGATTAGTATAACAGTCTCATGGGTAACGATTGGAGGCAGCGATTGGGTTAGCGTGTCATCGCGTGTGTGTTACCCGTGTGTGTCACCCGTGTTAGGATTCCTTGTCTGTGGTAAATGTATAATGTGTGTGCAAATGTGCGTGTAAGCAGCGTGGAAAAAAATCTATGCAGGAATTTTACTTTTTTATGTCAGTTTTGAATTTGCCGTTAACTAGTTAAAAATGCCAAACTATAAGAAAATTGATTGTTTTAGTGATGCAAAAGTATCGATAGTTTCGAAAATTGATATTGGGGTTTCGATACTCCTATCGACAGGTGGCTATCCATAGTACTACCGATAGTCCACTATCGCTAGTACTATCGAAAGTCCACTGCCGATAGCTGGCTCTTAGGTCACTATCAACACATTCGCATTTAAAAAAAAAAAAAAGATTCTTTGTTATGAAAATGAAAGCTTAACCCCAAAAGGAGATGACAACGGATGTGTATAGGCAGACAACACGGGTTTCTTCGTAAAACATCAAATAGAAAGGAAACTAAATAGAAAGTTAGATTCGTATAGAATATATTTACCGGTAAAAGAGAAATGGCGTTTTGATACTTTCTTTGTGCACATATTTTGTGTTTTCCTCGGGTTTAAATATCAGGCTTCGTACTTTGGTATGCCCGCAGTTATAAAAATAAAAATCTATTCACTTTTTTTTTTTTTTGCCTAAGAGCTACGGAAAAGCCGCCGCTGAAGATAATTACCATCAGAGTTTTTCAGCGGTTTGTTTTACGCTTTTGTTTCTTTTATTATCCAATTTTCTCATGTTACGTTCCGTAGTCTTGACCACTGAAAGGTGAAAATGGGCCCTCTGCTGGTAATCATTGTTCTGCTCATGACCAATGGACCTTTTCCGAGAAGCGTTCTGCGCACGCGCGAGCACTCGATGCCAAGCGGCGGAAGTCGGCACTAGAAATCGAGGAAATTCGGAAGGAGGCTGTGGATCAGCGAGTAGAACACGTAATTGCAACATATATAAAATTGTTTTACACAAAAAAAAGAAAGTGGACGGAAAGAAAAACATGACGTTTGGGTGGACGCCACAGATCCCCCTCTTTAGAGTCGCGTTGGGCGCGCGCCGCTGCTCGGAGAGCGAAGAAACTGGTAGCGTAGCCCCCATTATCGATTGGTAGCGCAGGTAGGTCACTTCCTCGATTTTTAGTTCGTGCAGCCACCACCTGGTGCCGTCGGTATGTGAAAAAGGTCCATTATAAAAATTAAAAATAATAGTCGTATTTACCATGTAAGTACGGTGGGAGCTGAGGATAAAACGCTGTAATAGCAGCTTGACTGGTACAAAGCAGGGGTAAGAAAAGTAGAACAAAATAACACAAAATTTATAAAATACACGGTACTTCCATCACAAGGGCAACAAAACCTAAAACAAAAAAGAAATTACAACCGCGAGGTATGCCTACACTAAGACATCGCGATTGGAGAGCTGAAGACACACAAAATAGATAATTTAACAAATTTATTGTAGAAAATCTAAGTAGCTCACATAAAGAAAAAAACTTTTTTTTTGTGATTTCGTAGTCTGCTCGAACTTCACTGTACCTTCAAGTGCATATATAAAAATTGACAGGGTGATAAGTATACACCTTTCCAAAAAACGCTCCTAGGCCGCCGCCATGTTGCTGATGCTGATGCGGCTGGTGCGACTCTCGCACCCTCTATCAGCTAGAAACGTTTCTGCCACTCTCTTGGACTGTGAAGACCCGCTCAGCGCGGTTCTCTACCTGTGTTTTTCCGGTTTTGTATTCGACGTTTTCTCGCCCCTCTTGAAAGTTTCCACTTAATTTTTTTTATGCGTTCTACGTACCCTTTCTTTGTTATGTTCCATTGTGAGAAATAAGGCTGATAAGTGCCTGCCATTCAAGCTTTTCTGCTCGACATTCAAGGGAAACGAAGGAGGTGAAGGACGCCAAACGACCCTCGACGCGATGTTGCGAACATTGTTCTCCCCCCTCCCAAAGATAATCCGCGTAGAATCCTCAGTCATCTCCAAAAATAGTTGTCCGGGTTGGGGTGGGAAACGAGTCAGTCGCGTTCGTTCCTTTGACTTGGTGCTGTTGTGAAAAAAAGGAAGCTCTCCATAAAACGTGCCCCCCAAAAAACGAAGTCATCTTGGATTCCGTCCGATCGTCAAGATGAGAGTGTCGTCGACTGTGACTGTGTTATTTGAGATCTTTCTCAAATAAATACTTTTCGGATAATGCTGCATCGTGTGGTACGTACAATATATTGTTTGGATGTTAACACTTTCTAAATTGTATGTCCGTGTCCTGTCCATCGGTAAGCACGTTATTTGTGAGCGTGAAAGATGCATGCCTTTCGGCTCTCTTCTGTTGTAATTTATCCTTGACAGCTAAGCGCTTTGTCGTTTCTAATGTGGCGAATCGCGCGGAGCCGTCAAAACTTATCGTAAAAAAAAAGACTAGAGCTATACATTCAAGTCGCATTCGTTCTGTCGCGCGCGTACCCCCCAAAAATAGTTTGTATGTCTTTTATTGCTTTTTTTTCAAATGTGGTACAGTGCTTTCTCAGTTACCTCGGGAAAATACATGCACCATGAAACACAAAATACAGCGAGAAAAGATGAGAATTTTCCGCCAGCAGTGTTTTAAACTGCGCCTACGCAGGCTGCGCCTATCGAAATCACAGTCCACTCGGTTAGGGTTAACAGGGACGCCGGTGAGAATCTATCCTCAAACCCAGTGGCTGGGCTCGGAAACGGTTTGCTGCCCCTGGGGTCGAGTGTTTCTTGAAAAGGTGTATATAGCAGAGATGGCTATGAATAATAGACGCACTCTTTTCTGGAGTTTAGCCGGATGGTGGGTACTGTCCAGTCCTCTTTATACCTTGTAGAACAGCTAAAACTTTTTGTTCGCAATTCGGTCACATTACGTATACTACGAGTATTTATATGATTTTGTGTTTCTGATTTATAGTGAAACCACAAACGATATCGATATAGTTTGTAGCCTCTTGCCACGCGGAATCAACTTTAAAAAATTCCCGATGTTTTGCCATACGGCGCGTTATAGACGTGCCGTATATATTTATATCGCATTAAGTGAACACTTTGTAGTTGTGAAAACGAAATTGTCCCCCGCACCAGTTGGCAATAGATTAAACCTGAGTTAAGAATTGAATTAACTTAATTCGCCTCGAAAGAAGGCGCCTAATACGTCCAACTGCGCCAGTACTTTGAGCTATTTTCATTAGTAAGTGGTCAACATGAGTTTCCCACAAAATGTGGGAAACAAATACATCAAGGCACCGGAAATGTAACCCTACTTCTTTATGACGTAAATTTACGAATATGTCCTGGTGTGTATCGGAATCGGAATATAACTGTTTTTGTTTTGCTTCTTTAGCTTCATATAAATAAATACTAACAATATTTCTATTGTTTTCATTGCATTATAACATTTATATTTAGGCTCATGAATGTCATCGCCAGTGAACAATTTACTAGCATCATCCGCGTACATAAAAGTTTTGGTTGTAGGGCGAATATTTACAATATCGTTAATATAAAAGTTAAAGAGTAGTGGCCCTAACATTCCACTCCGTGGAACATCACAAACCACAGATTGACCCTTCGAGCGCATATTATTTGCCTGAACGACTTGTGTTCAATTAAATAAATGTGATATTAAAAGCAATTAGACCCTTCCCGAATACAATAGTAGTGCCTTTTTTTTTATAAAAATATTATAATACACCGAGTCAAACGTCTTTGAGAAATACCCAAACACCCCAACAAAATTAGCTTTGTTTTCAAACAGTGGAAATAAAAAAAATGTTCTTTTTTTCAAAGCAAATTTCCGAAAATTGGAAACCAGTTGTTGATCAAACGGTTAGGCTTGTTTTCCCTAATTTGTCACTTTGTGTTCGGTTCTATCTTGTGATATTTTGAAAACAGTGACTGGTAAATGATTTGCCCATTGGTATAAGATACAACAAAAAATACAGGACTCGTCACGTAATGTATAAAGAAATAATTTTAGTTAATAATGTAACAAAAATGTGGTTGAGGATAGTTGAAATGAAACATTACTAGATAAAAAATTTAAATGAAGCCAAAATGGTTATTTATCTACACTTTTATTTTTTTCTATTTTTCTATTACAATAAGTTCGGTAACATAAGCGCCAGCAAGATCTAATATGAAAGATATACACTAACGTAGCCTATGGTTCAAGTAACTAACAGCATTGCTGGCAATAAACGTGATTTCAGTGAAAAATAAACAAAAACGAAATACATGTGATTTCAAAAGATAATGTTCCCTTTTTTGCTTGAAACCCGTTTGGTCAAAATAAACTCCACACCTATATTTTGATCTGGTAAAGTCAGGACTCAAGACTCCATGATGCGAAGCGCAATTTACTTATAACGTGAGAGAAAGTTGTTTTCATTTTCTCGGTCGTATTTTGTCTATAAAAGGCAAAGTGCAGACCCACGAATAGCAACCTAGACAGAGAAGGAGACCTTCGACAACCTATATAAAAAAATAATCAATATTTCACTATCGACATCTTTTTTCGCAGCTTTTTGAAAGTTCACAATTGTTGGTTTCTCGAATATTTATTATCAATAGTTTCAAGAAGGAATTTTTACCGTTTTCTGATAGTAGTCCAATACGTTTATGATTCTTTCTTTATAATAACCCGGAAGTTCCTAATTGCAGATGTGTTTTTCTCCGAGCTTCACATTTCCTTGCTCAACTCTAGGTTTTCTTGTCGTTCAATAAAATACTATTGATAGATTTACGACAGACTTGTACGTAGTTCAACTACTCTACTCAAGTTACTGTAGTTTAACTGCTTTTCTGAGTAGTTTAGTAACTTTCAATTACATTTTTACTTCAGTAATTAGTAGTTCACTTTTATTAATTTTTGACTAAATTCTACTCAAATTACAAATTACTTTTGACTTTCAGTGGTTGTTTTGCCTATCAACAAACATTCCTGCACAAAAGAGTATGATATGTTGGAAGATCAGCTGATATTTGCAAAGAGCCGGAAGCATGTGGCGTAGGAAAGGGGGGAAAGGAAGAAAATGAGTTGGAGAGTCTGAAACCCCAAAACGTTTCCAGAGCCCCCCCTCTGCAACAACACTGCTACGAAGTGCGGGGAGTGAACAGGCACGACGCAAGAGGGGACGAGTAACTGCGGGATTAGCGCCGAAGGCTGTCGTTTCTTTTTGTCCCGAAGCTCAAGGAGACTTGACCCTATCAAAGAAAGGGCTGGTTCCCGCTTTTCCTCAACGTAGAAACTCTCGCCCACTACAGGAGGTGCACGCACTGCATACTCACTCAAAGAAGGCAACAAAATGCAGCACCTGCTCTGAAGCTCATCTAGTGCTCCCGTAGTTTGTGCTGTACTCTAAGAATCACGTGCTCAAGGGCAACGCAATGGGGACCTTTTTGCGTTGGCTTTCCTCCCAGAACATAGAATATACAGATCTTCAAACATTTGAAGATCGTTCGAGAAACCTTAGTGATTGCCCCAACATTTTTATATATAAAAACTAATAAACAAGCAGTGTTAGGAAGTACTTAAAGTACTGCTGTTTAGAAAACTTGCACTTTACTTGAAGTACATTCTCTAGGCATGTACTTGTACTTTACGAGGAAAGTAAAACTCCCGACTTCAATGTACAATCCCCGAATTTGAAAACAAAAAAATTGCGAATCGTCGTGCGAAAACGCGCTCTTTCAAGACGTCGTCAGGTCATTTCTCTGACTGAAGTAATGGCGGCTATAAGACCGACACAAATAAGTGGCTTATAATTTTATTTTCTCAAATAGCTCGTCAGCGAGAGTAAAACAACTACTGTGTGGCGACTTGACTTTATAAATTATTTGCTGCCATTTCCGTAAAAAAAACGGATGCACGTCCGATTACATCTGGAGCAATGCGAACCAGTTAAAAAAAGAACACTGTATAGGGAATGAAAAGGCATCATGAAAGATTATGTTAAAAGTACTGGTACTTTACCTTGAAATATATTGTATTTATAGTACGTTACTTCAAGTACATTGCACTCAGTGTACTTACTACTTTACCTGAAGTGTATAGCCTCCAATTTACTTTGTACTTTACTTCAAGTAATTTTTAGATGTACTTTACACAACACTGTAAACAAGCAAACACTGGCTAAAAATCAAGCTTGGGCAGTGCTAAACCTTAAAGTTGAAATGACTCATTTGCAGCACATTATTGACCAAACAAACAAGAAAGCACAAAGCAATTAGGCATGCAGAAGCTCAACCAGCTATTAAAGCATTTCTTTGAACAAAAACAATCCGATCTATATTTGGCTAGCACAATCTCGCTAAGGAATCAAAACCTATGTACTTCCTTTTTACCACAACAAAAAACATTTAAAAGTAACTTCAAAAGTAATTCGCTACTTTTTAGGGTAATGAGTAATTTTCTCAATTACTTTCCATTTGAGTAATTTCTACTCTACTCAAATTACTTTCGAGATCAATACTCATTAACTTAACTTAATTACTTTTTTTAGTAACTTGTGCATTTCAGCTTTACGAAGGTCGGCATTCATTGTACTATCCGTAATTGTTTCACTGTCAATACACAGATCTGGCTTCCACTAACGATAGTATCGATACTGCTATCAATCGTTTTGCATCACATTGACTAGCGCCCCCTGGGTCTACCGAGAGTTAATACTAATCATACTATCTAAAGGCAAAATAGATACTAGGTTGGTTAGTAACCATTACTAGCTCCTTGACCTAGTAACCGTTTATAGCTTGATCGTTACTACCTACGGTTACTAGGTACAGTGTAGTCAACTGTTAAACATGACGCGGGAGAGGTGGCCGGAGAGACTGCATGCGTCATCTACCGGCTCACTCTGGCAGCTTATGTCGCTTTTATTTTCTGGAGTTACACTCCCAGCCCCGAAACAATCACCGATGCGTGACTCGGGGATAATATTAAAAAAATCGCTTTTTGATTTTGTTTTTTGTTGTTTAAAGAAGGTGCCCGTTATAAGAGAAACTGTAAGATCACCGACATATGGTAGCCCCGCATGGTAAATGCGTAGGTGTGACTAAACAGTGTGGCAAAAACAGTAAAACAATCGAGTCAATATTTAAAGCGTGGGTGATGAAGAAAGAAACAAGGAGGTCGTGGCGATAATTGTATCGGGGAGTGGCGACAATCGCAAGAAGAGCCGCCTTATTCTCTGCCGAATCATTGATGTAATCGCTAGACAGCTCTGATATCAGTTTCGGCCACCGCTCCCGTGTTATAATTAACAGTTGAGCACACTGTACCTAGTAAGATATGTGAGTAGCAGTTATTAGCTTTTACCTTGTACACACTAATAAATCTTTTTTTATCAGTGTAGGATTGGCTTTAGACATTTCGGACAGAGGATCTCCGAATATTTCGTTCACTCATGTAGAAGATCCTTTAAGCTCAAAGCCACTGTCACGCTACTACTAGAGTGTATGAAAGACAGTCTCCAGGCGTTAGGGAGTTTTAGGGAACCGTTTTTGCACATTTTATACGGTGCGAGGGGCCTTTTAGTACGAACTGCGCATGTGCGAGTCTTCTGCAGTAGCGCATGCGCTCTTCTTCTCGGAAGGCTCATCATACCGTCTCGTATGTTCAAAAATGGTTCTCTAAAACTCCCTAGTTCTGTCATCATAACTGCAGACCGTATCTCTTGTATGGCGTATCAGCTGTTCAGCTGCGGCCCAAGGCGACTACGGCATATGGCTCTCCGTGCGTGACACCTTCTCCGCCACGGGTCGTCGTCAACCGGCTCGACGGCGTGATAGGGCCATACTAACACCTCTTAGAGAAATCACCAGAGGCCACTGCAGGGGACAGTTTAGACCCCAATGCTGCATCAGCGTTCGGCTGGAGACTCGTGTGCAGTCCGTGAAAACTGCAGTCTGGCTCTTGAGGCAATTATGTGAGGAACCAGAGAAAAGCCATAAAAAAAACACATTAGAAATAATTAACGCCTTGAAGCAAAACCTAATTAGTTCACCGAAATTGCTAAACTAGGTTCAATTTAAGTGCTTCTCTGGTGTGCTGGAGCCGTTTTCTTTCACTTACAAAACTAACTTCATTAGCGGAACATTGTTGTCCAGCTCGCTTGCACCTTTGCATTTAATTGCATTATAACTAATGTTTCCGTTTTTCTTTTTTTTTTTTTGCATAAACTGTAAAAATAGCAAAAGGCAGTAAGAGCGCGGAACAGGTTGTTTCCAGATATTTATGTCGGAAATTACCAGACATGTACAAATTACTCGAAAAAGGTAGTTAAGTTAAGTTACTGAGTATCGACGCCAAAAAGTAATTGGAGTAGAGTACAAATTACGCATTTGTAATAGTAATTTGGTCAACTACTAACTACTGTAAAAAAGTAGCGAGTTGCTTTTGAAGTTACTTTCGAAGTTACTTTTTATATTTTTGGGGTATCAATATGAACAGCAGTTTTTATCTGTGAAAACCCCTGCGAGTCTAAAATAAATGCCGTCATTTTATGGCTTGCGTTTTCACCAAAGTAGTTCATTTACTCGCAGAAGCAATTGACTTTCGAAGTTTTTATTGGAGAG
Organism: Ixodes persulcatus; assembly: GCA_013358835.2. Classification (NCBI taxonomy): domain Eukaryota; kingdom Metazoa; phylum Arthropoda; class Arachnida; order Ixodida; family Ixodidae; genus Ixodes; species Ixodes persulcatus. Next base: position 308,737 of record JABSTQ010010839.1, read on the forward strand.
TTTTCCCATTTTCCTCCTAAAGACGCCCCCCCCAGCCAAGCTAAAAAGACGTTCCACCGTGGCGCTGGGTGTAAAGGCAGCGTTGAATTTAGAAACAGGCCGTGCAGGGTCAGGTAAGCGAGTGTCGGCATCTTTGGTGTTCATGAAGAAACATGTGAGGTTTAGCCTCGACTAGAGGGTCTTTTATAACCAACTCTCCTCCCTTTTTTTTTTTTTCCTTCGGCAAGTTGAGATTGTTATGACTGGCCCCTCTTTATTCCCACGACGTTCGGAGAGTGCGCTGAGCGAGTGCACCTGACTGCCCAGGGATCAAGTCTCGCGCCGCGACGATGAGATCATCCGGACGACCGCGCGTCTCGTTGCAGTGCTAGTGCTACGATAGTGAAAAAAATTGCTTTGGTTTAAAAGAAGATGGGACGAACTATACTTCGCCACTGACGCCGGGTCCAAGAAAAGGATCTCCCAAGGGTGACTCGCAATCCTCGTCGGCGACTACGGTATCCTGACGCGGCTTATACGCTGACAAGTAAAACATTATAAAAATAGAGGAGTTCTCCCTGGCGTGGAAGGTCGGAAGGCCGCTAAGGATTACGTGAACACGCATCGGCGCTCGTACAGTTGCAGCTGGACGCGGGAACGTGGTCCCATGAACGGATTATTCGTGTCTGTGCTAGTGCGCGGGGCAGCTCGGCTTTGCAAGGGAGTATGCGCTGACGACGAGGCGACAAGGCGACCATCCCCACGTCTTGCGAACCGTTGACTTTATTACAAGGAGCGTAGTAGACCTATACAGGCTTGCCTGTATTGCTGAAATTGGGACCGAATTAAATATTTCGTCCGGTTTTCAGTGCTGCAAAAACAAATTCTCAATTAAAAAAGAAAAAAAAGTTGAGAAACAAATGTTTTTACTTCACAACTTGGCAAAAAAACAATTTTGATTTGTAATTTAGAGGATTAGTTCTGATGTCTCTACTTGTGTGTTGAACCACTTTGGAGGCAAATCAACGTTTGAGTTGCTGTGAGTGACTAGAGATGTATAATCTCTGCCTAGCAACTTCAAAAAATAGGGTCTTACGCAAGTAATTCTATTATAAAAATAATCGTCAGACAGTAACGTTTCCCAACAAAAAGAAATAAACAAACATAGAAAAATGAAAGCCGTTTACAACCCCCTGTAACTCCGAATTGGAGCGTAGCCCTTGAGGAGGAGGAGGGAAGGGTGCTCAGGGGAGGGTATACCGGTCCTCCCTCCTCCTCCCTCCTCATCCTGCCTGCTACTCCTCCCTCCGAGCGGCGTCGCCGTCGCCGTCGGCATACCCAGTGAGGTCACGTGAGCCTCGTGACGTGACGGAGGTCACGTGACGTCACCGGAGTCACGTGACCTCACGGGGGTCACGTGACGTCACCGGGGCCACGTGACCTCACGGGGGTCAAGGGACCTCACGGGGGTCACGTGACCTCGCGGTGGTCACATGACCTCACGGTTACGCCGACGGCGACAGCGACGGCGACGCCGCTCAAGCCGGAAACAGGCACCTAAGAGCTGCGCTCTAAAAACAGACGACGTCGCTACTTCAGAACTCGTCTCATGTGAACCTCGCTCTGCTTTAGGTCGTTCCTGACTGCCGACAAGCTTCACGTGTTTTCGAAGCACGTTTGCTTTATATATATACATATACATATAACGGGCATGGTGGCGGGAGGCCGAAGGCGTGGGTATAACTGGTAAGAAAAAACCCTTGGTGAAAACAGCTACAACGGACGATTTAATCTTCGACGTTTCGGCCGGAGTCCGGCCTTCGTCAGGAAGGCCGGACTCCGGCCTTCCTGACACACATATATATATATATATATATATATATATATATATATATATATATATATATATATATATATATATATATATATATATATATATGTGTGTGTGTGTGTGCTTCGAACATGTGTAAAAACAGTTTTTTTGTGCCCGATTTGACAGGACCACCACAGATGGAAGAAACACGCCAGAAGCAGCTTCTGTTAGTGTAGTTTGTTTAATGTGTTACCCGTCTGATCGTGGTCTCGAATTTATGCGTATCGTCTGCGCTTATTCACTCGAATGCATATAACTTGAAACCGGAATGCGGTCCTCGTTAACCCGACTACAAGTTCGTATGAAGAATCCAAGCTCTCCACCACTCATTTAAAGAACAATAATAATAATAATACGTGCCATCTGCATGTATTACGCGCGAGCGTGCTGTCACCGGATATCCGGTATTTCCCAGCCGGAAATGAAAGCGGTCGTCTCAGTATTGCTCCCTTTATGGAGTCGCCCGTAAAGCCACCCAAGAACGGAACAATCAGCCCGGCCCACTGTGGCCAGACCCTTTGGTCAGAGATGAACGGTCCCCGGGTCATCTCCACGACGTGGAATGGCCACCCCTGCACGGCCAGTTTGAAGAAGATCCACCATTTGTTTTCCCCGCACCCGGAAGCAAACTTCCGACGAATTCATTGTCCGTGGACGAATATGATCAGTTTCCCCTATAGACTCGAGAGATTCCACATGGCTAGCGTGGGAGACCATACTTCTCCGCTACCCAGGAGAAAAATGTTGTCAGGAAAAATAGAGACGGTTGCGCTTTTTATGTCCTCTTTCTTACGATCGCAGTCTCCAATTTCTTGGTCGAAACAAAAGAATTGGGCGAATACCAAAAAAAAAAAGTCTTGGTGAAACAAAAAAGTTGGGCGAATACAAGAAAAAAAAAAAACAGTTGACATGGTCCCTTTGTTTTTCCCTACATTTATGAAGTTTCCTGCATTTTAAACTGACAAAACTACATTAGGATTCGCTGTGACAAATGCTACTGCGTCTCTAACAAACATACTGTTGTATTTTCTTTATATCACAAAGTTACTGTCACGCTGGCCTCTTGACTGTTGACCGGCGCAAGATAATCTCTCTCTCGCTCTCTCTATCTGTCCCCCCTCTCAACGTGGGTCCCCCTTCTCATCGTTATGAACCACTATTCCCCACTTGTCGCTACTGAATTTCACAGTCAGAAAGTATCCTTCCTCTCAGCAGATCTTAATCAGCTCGTGTAACGTGTCCCGGCTATTTGCTCAGAGTACAATGTTGTCTGCGTAGAGCATTCCTCGTATAACATGATTTACATTTTCCCCTCTCTCCATATATAACACATCAAAGCCGAAATTACACTCATTAAATTTCTTCTCCGTTCTTTTCAGGTATATCATAAAAAGAAGAGGCGATAGGAGAAAACCCTGCCTGGGTCATCTTTTTATTTCCGCCGGATTTGCTATTTCTGTTCCTCATGTTATAACAACGCTATCTTTTGTGTGCACCCGTTGTAGAAGCCTAATCAAATGTGCATCTAAACCAGGGGTCTCCAAACCCCGGCAAGCGGGCCAGATCCGGCCAGCGGCTGGCCATGGTGCTTATAATGTGGTCCGGCCCGCGGCTCGCTGCCAGCAGGCCCGCTGCTACCAGTGCGAGCAGAAGCGCGCGTAAAGACGCGACGGCGCGACGAGCACCGAACATACCGGAAAGAGAGAACACCGCATCGTATTTCTCGCCGGACGCCGAAGCGAAAACGGCATTTTCTATGCTCGGTTCACCCGGAAGCTGAGAGTGCGGTGGAAGCTGCGTGTTCGCCGGACCAATCAACCAGCATGTCTCTTATCGCCAGATCTCGCTCTCCACGCGTGAATATGCAGAGAGGGTGTGATCACGTGGTAAAAGACCGGGAGTTGACTGGTTCAGCCGGCATGCAGCTTTCAGTGCACTGCCAGCTTAGGGGTGGACGGAGTATAGAAGAATCTCGAACGCGGCTTCAGTGGCGCAAGCGGTGCATTGTTTTTGCTTTCCTCCGCTCCGGCTGAAAGCAACTGTACAAGGCAACAGACGAACATGCCCGCGCCGACATCTCCTTCCCGTTCCATTTCACTTCACCCTTTCTGGTTTCTCCCCTTCGCTTCTTCTTCCCCTCTTCTCTCCGTTGTGTGATTGTGAGTTCGTGCAGTTCGTGGTTCGTGGCCCTTAACATTTCACTCTCGACCTCTTCCCTCTCTCTTTTCATCTTCGTCCTCGAGAGAGAGAGGGAGAGAGTCTTCGGGAACATTCTGGCGGCAACATTCGGGCGGGCGAGCGCGCTTTTGTTCGCGTGCTAATATGTCACTACCTCATATGAGCGTACTTTATGCCGTCCGTGGGAAGGGGTGTATCTCGAAACAACCCATTTTGATTTGAACCCTTCTCGTTTGGGCCCATTTGCAAAACGCCCTTCGCGTTTTAACCTTTCGCGTTTCAACCCTTTCTGATTTGAACACGTTCTCATTTGAACACCGTCTTTCAAACCAATCGCCTAACGCTCTTTGCGCTTTAACCTTTTCTTATTTATGCCCTTCTCGGTTGAGCCCGCTCTCACTTAAATCTTTATTGTTTAATTAAACTACGTGTCAAAACAAGTAAGTAGAGTTTCAACCTTTTTAGAGTGCTCTTGGAATTTCAACCAGTCTCTTTTTCTGTGCTAAAAATAAATGAATAAAAATAATGGAGATGTTGGCACTATTAATAACAGTGCCGGCTACTCCATAGCGATTGTTATTTGATAAAAAAAGAACCAGATCTAAAACAAAACAAGCACACAAACAAACAAAAGTCCCGCCAGAGTTGCCAGTGTACATATTATTACAATTCTAACATGTTCGTCGATCCATTTTCGTGGACTACCTGTGTCAGTGTGCACCGATGCGAACACTTAATGTCATGTTCCACACCAAGGCTAACTGGCGATCGCTTACCGCCCGCACCGGCAGCATCACAAAGCAACAGCCGCGGCAGGTCTCTCGCCCTACTGTGCACCTCGTCGCTCACAAAGCGCCGCCGCCATCACTCAAGAGCACCACCAGCAGGGAGTGGCCAACGATCCTGTGCCCACCCCCGCATGAATGATTTTAACACTTTTGTATAGGATACATTGCATTCGAAATATGTTCACAGAAATATTTTATTTTTCATACCGTCACGTTACAAACGATTCGCAAAGCATTATGCCATTCAAATCGCATGGCTAATCGTTAGGCTGCTGAACGGCTCTTCTCGAGACGCATAGTACAAAAGTTTTTTTGCCGCAGAATCAGTCATCGCACCTCAATGCGATCCCATGCTCGGTAAAGCTTTATTCTGGAGCTTTGTTCCCACAAGATGGTATTTGGTTAAACTATCTAAGATGACCACAGCAACAAAACACGGACCATTCAAAGGCCAGAGAATGTCTTTGCCCTCCTTAGAAAGTCACAAAGGGAGATCCTGCTAATGGCAAGCTAGCCCTGCGGCGTTTTTTTTTTTTTTTTTAATTGTGCGGGTGCGGTTATGCGTGGCTTGAGGGCTTTCCTAACAGGCACAGATTGTTTTCTTCATTTCAGTCGCGAACCATCGGATGCAAATTATGCTCCTCTGGCATGCCCTGTGAGGATATTGAATTATTTACAACCGGTGTCGGAGTGATCGTACAAATCTACGATCATTGTATATTTGCCGATGTGTCGTCCACCATGCCGTGGATCGGCATGCACTCTAGATGTCATTCTCCAAGTAGCATTTCAAGGCGTAATAAAGCTTCAGGTGCCTGGACTTCATAATGTCATTGGTTCCTTTATTTCGGTGTCCCGTGAGTGTATGCTGGAATTATTGCTTTTCCCTAGCCTGATTATGTACATGGTTAAATGAGAAAAGTAGTTTTGAGAATGGTAAAAAAAAAGTATGTTTCTAGTAAGTTTGAAATGAGAAAGTTTAAAATGAGAAGAAAAGTCTTTTTGGAAATGGTCAAAACCAGAAAGTATGTTTTTAGAAAATTTGAAAGGAGAAAGGTTAAAATGAGAAAAGTCGTTTTGAGAATGGTAAAAACGCGAAAGTATGTTTTGAGAACGGTTTAGCAGGGTTGAAATGAGAAGGTGAAAACGAGAAGGTAGAAATGCGAACGGGTTCAAATGAGAACCACCCGTGTGAAGACACACTGCCAGATATGAACTTTGGGCATCGCGTCGGCGATTGACTGCCGCGTCTGTTGCCCCGAAAGGACTCTGCATCTTCATCGACGAACTACCTCAAGAGCTCCAATGAATATCTAAATACATTATTTGGCTACTAGCGCATGAACTTAGGAACTCTGTCTTAAATATTCGTTTCTCTTTTCAGGTATTCTAGCTTGTTTCTGAATTTATTCTCGCTACTTTAATTGCGACTATAATCCTTGTTTTTGGCTTTTTGTTTGTAACGTTGCAGTTGAGCCCGTTAGTTTTTTTTTTTTTTTACATTTGCCCCATGCCAACACTTGTACGAAATTGCTCAGTTTGCTCACTGAGAGTGTTTATAATTCGCAACGCTGCTACTGGCCAGGGCGGCGTAGGAAAGCTCTCCGGAGAAAAGCTCACAGAAGAAAAGCTCACTTTTAAGCTGCAACGCCGACGCATGCGGGGAAGAGCTCTCCAGTTTTTGACGGATACGAAAGAGAGCTCACTCGTGAATTTTGCGAATCGACTATTTATATCTTCACAAATAATACCTGCCTATGTGGTAGCCAGCAATGCATGAGTTGCGAACGCTTTTATTTTCAGCGGGTTCCGAACAACACAACAGGCTAGGAATAATTAAAATACATTGCCACAGAAGAAAGAAGAATAAACCCCTTGACGAATCTGGAGAAAATCTCTCCCCGGACTTCATTTTTATGTAACACTGTGTGGAGGTCACGCAAGTCTAGAAACGATGTCTAAAACAAGGTTGGAAATAAAAAAAAAGCTCAAAACAAGAACTGTATTGAATCCATAGCTGTAATGTAGGTAGACGGGAAAAACTATAAGCCTCATTTGTTTCATGATTGGGATACGCCGGAATTTAAGCCTTCCGTCTTTCTAAATTCAGGGTGAAATATGAAGATGCTGATATAGCTATTCAGCGCAGGCTACCGCGTGACAGTTATTTTTTCTATAACATATCAACGCAGGAACTATACAAGGTGATTTAAATTAGAACATTCTGAACGCGGTTGTGAGACTGTGGCTGTAAATAACTGAGTCTAGATCGGTCCGCAAACTTTTAGGTGTTCTCATCTCCGCATCCCCCGGTTTCGAGGACAGCCTTCCTCCGGTGGTGGGCTTTTGTCCGGGATTCTACCGGCGACCGCCGGTATCAAACGGCCAATGAAGACAACGTGCCCATCGACTCTTCGCGTGGGAAGAAAGTTCCAGGCAGAACGCCATGCTGCTGTGTGGACTGGTAATGTATTTATAGCTCAAGGCTATATGTTACGTTACACAGCAGATACTATCTTAAATAAGGTCCCGATTTTTATTTTTAATTCGTGTCCTAATTTTCAGCTTTCTGATACTCTGGAAGCGCCTTGGAAGACAGTAAGTTGAAGGCTCCGCTATTGAAAAAAGAGGTAATGTATTATACCTGTATATACCATTCCTCCCTACAATCCTATTTTAACAATGGTGATTTACTTTTGATTTCAGCAATGAACAGGAAGAAAAGAAAAGTAGACACCGAGTGCCACAATTTTAATCAGGAATGGGGGGTCAAGTACTTGTTCATCCAGTCTGGGGAGAAAGCAGCATGCCTTGTCTTTGCCGAAACCGTGGCCGTTTTAAAGGAATACAACCTGCGTCGCCACTACGATACCAAGCATGAAAAACTGTACTCAAAATTTGTTGGAGCAGAACGCGCAGGAATGTATAGGTCACTGGAACGAGGTCAACAGTCACAACGAGCGGTGTTTTCGCAGCAAACACAACAAAATGAATTGTTAACATTAGCAAGCTATGACGTGGCGCATGAATTGGCCAAAAGAGGAAAGCCATTTACGGATGGAGAAATGGTGAAAGACTGCGCGCTGCGAATGGCTACGCGGTTATTCCCTGACAAAATTAATACAATCAGGAATGTCAGCCTAGCTCCGAACACAGTAGCACGAAGAGTTGAGGACATCGGAACCAACATCACGTGTCAAATTGCTGAGAAAGAGAAGCATTTCACGCACTACTCTCTGGCATTAGATGAATCCACGGATGTTTGTGACACGTCACAGTTTCTAGTGTTCATTCGCGGTGTGGACAGTAAGTTCAACGTTACGGAAGAACTAGCGCGTCAGTACATAGCATGCACGGGACCGTAACAGGAGAGGACATCTTCAGAGAATTAGAAAGGACTGTATCGGAATACAACCTGGAGTGGGGCAAATTAAAATCGGTGGCAACTGATGCAGGAAAGAATATGTCTGGGGTAAGGAAGGGTGTAGTTGGACAAATCACAAAAGCCGCTGAGGTTGGTGGATTGACAAAGCCAATGTTTCTGCACTTTATGATTCATCAGCAGGCCCTCTGTGGGAAATATGTGGACATGTCGTGTGTTTTAAAACCTGTGGTTTCAGCCGTTAATTACATCAGGTCGCATGGGCTTAATCATCGCCAGTTTCGTGAATTCCTAAAAGATGGTGAATCGGAGTTTGTAGACGTGACCTATTACACAGCAGTGCGATGGCTGAGTTGCGGTAAAGTGCTGTCGCGTTTCTTCAACCTTAGAGAAGAAATGAGGAAATTTCTCGCTGACGAGAATCGGCCCGAACCGCTGCTGTCGATCAGTGAGTGGCTTTGGAAATTGGCGTTCTGTGTAGACCTGACGCAGCACATGAATAAGCTGAATGTGAGGTTGCAAGGCGAGACACGTCTTATTTATGACGCACACGTGGGTATTAAAATTTAAGGATTCAGGGTGAAATTACAGTTCTTCGAAAGACAAGTGCGAAACCAGAACATGGGATCACTTCCCCTGTTGTGCAAAGCTCCGTACAGAGACTGATGTGGAATTCCCCCCATTCTTCGCAACAGAAATCCTCCGAGACCTTCAGAAGCAATTTTTCGAACGGTTTTCTGACCTCGATGGGAGAGTTGAGGAAATAGAGATGTTCCAGAATCCATTTAACTGCGATGTGGATGCGCTCCCGAGTCAGTTTCAATTAAAAGTCATTGACTTACAGTCAAACGACATTCTGAACGAAAACTACAGGGAAGGAAATTTGATACAGTTCTACAAATCCTTGGGCTCTGAGCAATTCCCAAACCTAAAACAATTTGCTCGCGGGTATGCATCGGTTTTTTGCACGATATACCTTTGTGAGCAGACGTTTTCAAGGATGAAGTACGTAAAATCCAAATACAGAGCTAACTTGTCTGATCAACACTTGAAGTCGCTCCTAATTATTGGCTAATCAAACTTGTAGCCGCAGTTCAGCGAAATAATAAAGTCGAAGAATCAGCTACACCGCTCATATTAGTCCTGCACTTCATGTCCGGGTAAATGTGTCAAACGTCTGATGCATTCCGGCTCAAATGCTGCTTAGTGTTTTGTGGAATATAGTCGTATGTTGTCATCATCAGGTTCACCGTGATTAGTCTCCTGCTTCATATCTGTAACTACGTTAAACTTCCTTTGCGTTTTCGTGTATATTGTGATATGAGTCATGTGTTATAACTATGACATATTGTCATAACAGTTTTACCGCTGTCATTAGTTTTTTGTATATGTGCGAATATTCCAGAGTTCCTATGCGCATTGATTTATGCCTGGTGAGTTTTCTGGGTCAGACTTATCGTATGTCACAATTACCCATATGCTGAATTTCGAAATAAAGTATATTTATTAATCCACCTTTGATTGCCTCTCGTTTTTACTCTAACTTGAGCTCCTCTATTTAATTGCTCATCTGGGCTTATTAATATAGTTTTACTGATTTATAATATTATATGTTTTGCGGCCCTCGAGACTGCGACAGGTTCCCAATCCGGCCCCTTGGCCAAAAAGTTGAGACCCCTTATCTAAACCATACCCTCTCACCCGTACCGAACGTTTTTTTCCGGACTCACATTGTCGTGCGCCCCTTTAATGTCAAGAAATGCTATCCATAACTTTCTTTTTACTTATCCGTGCCACCTCTGTACATTGAGGGAGGACGAATAAGTTATCATATAACCTTCTATCTCATCGGAATCCATTCTGTAGCTTACCTAAATCGTTTCCTGCGCATGATTTTATTCTCCTTTTTACTACCTGCATCGCTAGTCTGTACAGGACCGAAGTAGCTGCTATTTGTATGTAAGATATAATGAGATCATTATTTCCCTTTTCCTTTATGTTGTAATCTTATTCTGCTTAGTTTCCAATAATTAGGGTAGCTCTCCCCCAAGTTATGGCGATCGCCAATGTTGATTCATGAACCTTTGAGAAGGGTCTACTCACCGATTAGGCCACAGTCACTCTGCTAATTCATCAAAACGGTGGTTTTAAGACATTGTCCGGGACGTGTCTCTTCCTCGCAAGGCGGTCGCGTCGCAATGTTTGCATTTGGGCGAGTCTGTACAGAGTCAAATGAAAAGCAGAACAGCGCCAAAGAAGACATAGGAACAGGTGGAAGAAGGACAAGGACGGAGCGCTGACACGGTCCTTTCGTATTGGCCCTTCAAAAGCTGCCAGAAGACGATGTTTGAAGCACGTCTGAAGCAAACATTGTTCGAATATGCTTGAGGCTTGTGCTGAGAATTCTGTCATCATTTCTGCGTAAAGCGAATACCTTGTCTTTTGTATGATGTATGACCAGTCTGACTCTGGCTTTCGGCTATTTTATCGATCATGGTCACAAGAAAAATATAGCACCTACGGTGCTCTATTGCTTAAATAGAACATTGACGTCAGATGTCACGTGAAAACAGAACGTCAAGGCAACTTGACGTGAAGTCACAACACCCCCCGACGTCCCGACGACGTAATGACGAGGTGGTGGGGTTTGTTAATTTTCTAAATATCGAAGATATTGCTTGTACTCTAATCACAATATAATTTCTTTTGTATTAATACGAGAACTAGTGGTTCTTGTTTTAGGACTCTGAAGGAAACTTTTCTGTATGTCGCGTTATGTTCAGCTGGCTTGTCGCCCACACGTTTCAGCCTTTATATGCTTGCAAATTACGCGTGCTCTCTTTACAAAATTAGCTCATGACACTCTTTTTTCGCCCACAATGAAAGAGCGAAAACAGAAAACTCGAAGACAAATGGAGGCAGCACACAGACAGAGCGCAGGTTTTGACTTGTCGATTTATTTTACTCGATAGCGACAGTAGACAGTCAACGCTGTTTCTGCGTATTCTTCCACATGCCCGTGTGCCATTTTGTGACTTGTTCCCCTTTTGTACCATATACTCACTAGTCGGTCAATAAACGCCGCCTCTTTTTCTCCACGTTGAGTTTAATAAATGAGGTGTAAATAATTTAGTATTTTCCAAAGATTGCCACTGTGGTTGAGGGGCTTCGCCGCCATCTTTCAACACCACCTAGAAGACGGAGGCTTGCTCCTTTTCCCTTCAAGCGTCATCACTAGTGGATCCAGGCAGCGCCGCCTATCCTGCGTCGACGCCAAGACGGATAATCTACATGTCTTGGCGTGTATTGTTGAGCTTCAGCCCCTTAATCGTATGGGGTAGGTCGGGATCGACTAACACTGACGTCATGCGCAGGTCTTGTCTTCTAGGAGGTGGCGTTTCCTCTCTAGGTCTATAAGCATTAAGCTGTTCCTTTTGCCGTCTGCCGCAGTGTACGTGGTCCTGGGCTACTATTTCGAGCACATCGGCCTCATGGCAAGCATGGAGGCACGGGGGCTGCTCGACCGAGGGGACTACTACGTCGTCGGCGTCGACGTCGAACAGTACGACATCGAACAGCCCAGGAGATACCTCACCGGTGAGTACCTGCACTGGGTGCACAGTAGACGCCTCTAATAGGTGGCTGAACCCATACCGACGAAACCGTTTAATTTGGCGGCGGCTTGCGCCATCTGGTCAGAATACTTTTTTTTTTTTTTTTAAATATCGACAGTTAACCTTGTCAGCGTTGCTAGAGGAATTTAGTCGAAGAACTCCTGCGGAGAACCGAAGATCCCTCTCGACAGTTAACCTTATTTAATCTTGACAGTTAACCGCAGTTAACCGAAGACCCTGTTTCTCTTCCCCTTCTCCTCTTGCCGGGTCGACATCTATCAGTCAACGCGCCATCTAGATGCTGTATTTTAAAACAGTTTTCTTCGGAGGCTATGGTCGATCAACAGTGGACACCCTAACCGACATCTCCCAAACTGGGGCGCTTCGAATAGGTACGGGTCGAACCTTAAGAACACAGAGGGACTTCACATTGAGGCAGCGTTTACCGGCCGTTCTGTAAATGAGTTTGATTTAGAAGCGTTGCCCACTTTAATCCATCGCTGTTATCTACCCTTTTAATAGTAAACATTCTAAGATTGCGGTAGGCTTTGAAGTCTGCACGGTTGGTGGGCAGAAAGGGTAGCATTGCGTAATACATGCAACTTGTCAATTGGACAGCAACTCGGCGTTACAGTTTAGAAATGGAATCAGAATTCCGAGTTGGAGATGGGATCCAATGGTTGCGAAACCTGGCAAAGATCCGATTTGCAAAAATTCCTCATATGACAATGCCACCTGTCGAACAAAAGCACCATTGCACAGATCACCAATATCTAAGGACAATAGATCAAAACCTTCCAAATATTAGTTACGTTTTCTTTTTTTTTTTTTCGAGCTTACACACACGCTGAGTTTACTAAGTAATAAGTTTGCTTATTGTCTCATTCTGGTGCTCTTTTTTCTTGTACCTAAGAAGAGCTCCCCCCTTATGAGAAAGGGATGTGCAAAATATCTTAGACCCATTTTAAAGATAAAACCTCAAGTTCAATTGTAACAAAGGGGCAGGTGGAACATAACACAATTATCGGTATGCGATTTATTTTAATAACCATAAAAGATCCGAGTTTCCAACACCTGCCGAGTAAGGCCCATGGATCGCGAGAGGTAACGTAATTCGTTGTTCGGCATCTTTGATCAACGATGACTGCGTGTAGCGGACGGAGTGAGAGATTCAGAGAGAGAGAGAGAGAAACGATGCCGACAAGTCATGGTATTTTATAAATACACTTGACGCCGTGGATGGCTGGTGCTTCTGCACAATCATGGCAGGGTGATCTGAGGATGAAAGACATCTAGAATGGCCATAACGTTAAGGGGGGAATTGCTCAGCTTGTCCGTTTACAGGGGTCCTAGAACTGACGTTAAAATTCAATGGGGTTTCGAACGCGCCAAGCCTAGCACCCACCATGCTTTGGTATAAGTCAATATTATTTTTTAACTCATATTATTCCATAACGTAAGTGTGCATATCATGATGCCTGGCCGAAACGAAGCTCACGGCTTAGACCCTGTTGTTTACAGGTGTTCAAATCCGGTTGGGGGGGGGGGAATGAAATTCTATTTTTGTTTATAGTTGTAAAGGATGGGGAATGAGCCTCCCGTTATAGAGGTGAAGCTTCTCAATAAATCCGACACGGCATTCGGTCGGCATCGCAATGTCCAAAAAAAAAAATTTAAAAGCTACCAACGTTTTGAAGTCAATTTCTTTTCTGCACTTCGAAACACTTCCCTCGCATGTTTTTGGAAGTTCAAGAATATGCAGACGTAATACAAAATGAATGCAAGAAAAAAAAAACAGAGTGGGAAACATTCGCACACCCATAGAGCATAATTACAGACTTCGGCAAAACACAAATATACTTCGACAAGACGGTGGCTTACGTAACATAGTGATTCAAATTGTGACATTAAGAGCAAAACGAAATATTTTAGTATTTTACAAGGTTGTTATAGTCTGAAAAAGTGGGGCCATTTTCTTGCCATCCTCACTACGGCAGAACAACGACCGGCATCTATGAAAACACGGGCCTAGGGACATAAAACTGTTTGGGCAGTTTGCTCAAATGCTGCCTTAAGGACGCTAGAAAAATAATGGGACAATAAAGAGCCACGTCCTGGAAACACAACACTTGGTAGATTTAGTGTCGAAAACATTTCATACTCTTTTTTTTATCATGATGAACCGGAGCGAAGGCCGCGAGACATTCCTGACAATTCAGCGCTGTGAAATTGTAACGTGAACACGTACCCCGCAAGTCGCTGCCCTCTTCCACCAAGTCATGTGACACTAACAAAACATTTCATTGGCTAAGAAGACTCATAGCGTCTGCTAAAGTTCATCGTGGGGTGAAGCGGAGTAAGCAACAAAGCTCAGTAAAGACATACCTTCTTTTGTTGCTTGGCATTGTTTGGAGGCTACACAACCACTCCCGCAACAATTAATGCTAAGGTGTGAAAAATATACATGCTCGCCAAATGAGAAAACTTAACTTATTTGAAGTAAAGAAGACAGCTAGAGTAAATTAAAAATTTTGTTGGTACAAACAAAAACGTTTTTTATTTTTTAAGTTCGGGAAGCTTTTACCGATTTGCCGAACAATTTGTTCTGCGACTTACGCCTTTCTGTGACGGTCTGCCTGGGCAGGTCGTATACGCCTTGCCCAGGCGCACGCCGCAGAAAGGCGTATGTTGGTCCGCATTCAGCAACCCTAGGGGCTTAACTCGAGCCCAAGTTGTGCTTAATACGGTTTTGCTTCAAGGGGTTCGTTATTGAGCAAGTAATTGTATTTGTCTATTGCATGGTTTTTTTTTCCGGTTCGGCACTTCATTACCGAAGTTCCAGACGTCAACAAAACATGTCGCGTATATGCCGAACAACCAGCAGTGAGACGCAATTGTGGCGGTTTGACAAACTTTTTCCAAATATGTCAACTGAAAAGCGAACAGCCATATTTTCGTAATTTAAACCCTGAGACACGAATAAATAAAATATGTTTCTCCGTGTCTCAGGGTTTAAATTGGAATGTTTCTTAACGCCTGCATACTTTTCATTCTTGCAACCAGAAGTGAACCTTAACGCTGGCACCTGTTTGGAGATTTAGGCACAAAGGTACTAGATTGCAGCCAAACCACAAGGAAGTAAGCCTGACGTTGGCACTTGTTTGGCGATTTAAGTCCAATACACCCAGACTCAGGCAAACGAAGGTAAGGTTCGGCTCTCTCGTGGCTTGTTCCGGCTTTTCCGAGGCCCTAAATTTCCAAGCACAAACCAGATTTCTACCATAAAGACAGTGCTACCTGGGTGGGTCCTTATATTATGAATTTACTAGAGCCCCTCTCGACACTGGGAAAGCGTCCGAATTTGTGGTGCATAAAAAATCTCGAGCTATAAATATAAATAAGGTCAGGGAGTAACACTTGAGCATATAAAACAGCATATAAAAATATACCGCATGCCCTTGTTCTCGTCCCGGCAGGTAACACAAGTAAAACAAGGATCACTACAGCAATGCGCACACATAACAAAGGATTTCTCCTGTGTAGTGCTATACAGAAGTCGGTAATGATAAAATACATGAATATAAAAAACACATTACAATATAACATAGAACTTACAGATGCATGTACCTGCCGTGCATACCAGACGATTAATAGCAATATTATTATAAACCACATTAGCAACATATAAACCCGGCAAAATAAAAGAAAAATTAATTTGTCGCAGCTTTTAGCGCGCACACACATTGGAGCTTAAACACTACAGCGCGAATGTCGAAACTCTGGAGTATTATCAATGTCCACCTTTGGTTAAGGTCGTGAAAGTAATTATCCCGTCCTCGAACGATTGTTCCATGGTAGCTTCGATAATTTCTACCTGCAATAAATTAGAATCTTCGATGCTCTTGACAAGTTACGACCGTTTAATATCCTTCTTATGCTCCTTCCCTAAGTGAGATCCTTAGCTATGCTCCGAAAGATAAATATTATAATAAAGGCAGTGGGGAGAAGGCTTTACGTTTTTAAAAGGCGTGCGTTGTGTGAACCGAAAAAGCTCGTTAGTAAAATCCTTCGGTTCCTCAGTATGCGGTGATAGAAACTGAGGAGTCGATTATGCGGATAACGTTGGGAACTAGGCAATTTGCATAACTACGCATATGTGCATCGATAGCGAACGTTGGAGCAAAACGAAAACGCTCACACGAAGAAATCTTGCAAAATTCATATTCTCAACACTCTGAAGTGGAGCATGAAGGACATTGAAGTCCGCGAAGATAATGCGTACAGAGTGGAAATATTTTCTACAATGTTTATAGTATTGTATGTATATTTTGATTGGGCATAATGTTCAAATGAGGTTTCAATTTTGAATGAAAACTGAATGTTTACCAGCTAGTTCGCTTAACTAATTTTGGCTTTTGCTAACGGGGAAGGTTACGACAGAACAATGAACCCTTCTCTTCACTGAGCGGCGTGTTTTAAGCGACATCGCATTATCTTTGAAGGCGACTTCTTAAAACGAAGTATTGCTTTATGGGAAGTGTTGACTGTCCGATATATCTTTTTTTTTTTACACATTTCCTTGGCAGTAATCTAAATAAAGGCCATGTCTGGGATCAGCGGTGGTTTGTAAATCTTTGTTATAGAGTTAATTATCTGTATTTTTTTCTAGTGGATCCTTAACGGGGTTCGTGACGTTGGCTTAGCAAGTGAAAGAAAACACAATTGTACGGCGATACTTGTGTACATGAAACATAGAGAAGGAAACATGTCTTAAATAACGTTACAGCTAACTTTTTTTTTTTTATTTTAGGAATATTTATCTTTTCTACAGAATGCTTAAGCTTTATCAATATATACCTATATGAGGAGCAAGTTGACTGCTCCTTGGGCAGGGGTTGCGGTGACATCGGAACGACGCAGAGTTCTGAATGGCTTTGATTGGAAGGATAGTGTGTAGAGCTCAACACTTGATTCCTTGAGGGTTACCCACTATTGTTTTTTAATCAGTCAATAAGAGCTTGGCGTTCTAACATCATCGCAACCCTTGTTTATTAAGCAGATGAACTTGTGTTCCGCATACTTTATAGAACACAAGAGCAGACACACTTCAAATCTTCCCTCACACCAAAAAATAAAAAAAAAACACGCACTGCGGTTACCCTCAAGTGTGGTTTGTATTACGCTTCTTCTTCGTTTTTTTTTACTCCTATATGTAAACAAGTAATTCAAACTGCAGTTCATATTGCTAGGTAAAGTTTCCCAAATTGTCTTTTTTTTATTACTATAAAACTACCGAAGGGGCGCTAACACATAAGCTATTTAGCGTAACGGTATTCGCGGTTTTTATGACTTCTCCAGTCAGTTTGTTATTGCTCCTGCCCAGTACGGCGCAAACTGTGCTGGGCAGGTGTAACGAACTGACGCAAGAAATCATAGAAACCTCGATCATTGCCACGCTAGGTAAGTTACGTGTTTGCTCCACTTCGATAGCTTTATATAAAAAATTAGACTATTTGGAAAAAGTTACATAGTAATATACGCTGCAGTTTAAATTGGTTATTCATATATAATAGTAATAAATAAAGAAAAAGCTTAATAAAAACAGAGTGGAGAGTCTGCGCAGGGTGTGTGTTCTTTCTTGGTGTAAGTGAACTTTTGAAGTGTGTCTGTGGTACACTGTGAAATGTGAGCATGAGCGGCCAACTCACTCTATCTGAAGTTTTGATATATACCCATAATTCGTCATATTCTTGCATTCTAACCGCTCTCATAAATGTGGATTTAGCTAGGAGTATCAATGTGTAACCACACCGGGCTTAGCAGATGAGGGTCGGTCCTTAAAGTATTGCATTTAAGCTAATTGGCTATTCTAAAATTCAAGAATGCTCATCTCGATTTTCATGACTTAAAATGTACCCAATTAAAGTGTAAATTATAGTGAATATGCTACAGAGCAACATCTAAATAAATATATGCAGCTAAATGATAATTCAGTATTGTTTTTGTCACAAACATCCTGAATGTAATAATTCAGTTAAATTATTGAGATAAATTGTTCAAATACCGAAGAAAGTTAATCATTCTTAAAGTCGCACGCTGTCCACAAGCTGCAAAATGACGAATATTTGTAGTGCTACGCCACCAAACACCGAAGAAAGAGATATTGTAGTGTAGACATGCATACTTCAAACCCAGTGTTTTATGTTTGATTTTATTGTCTGTATCTTTACTTATCCTGAGCTGCCCACTGCAGAAATTGTCTCTAGAAGCGTAGTGCAAACAATATTTTAACATAAAACATCGCTGCCTCATGAAACGGCTCTTACGTCACAACGGCATTGCTTTTTCAGGGTACTGCATAGCTCTTTAAGACATATATGCGGCAGATATGATTTGGTACGGTCGATTTTATCGAAAGATTACAAAAGATAGTTCACTGTCGACTTCTTTCTTGATTTACCAAAATCTAGGAGCCTGGAGTACGCATCTGTCAATATTTTCGCGCCAGGTGTTAATGCATGTTTTGTAATAAACATTTAAATCTGAAATTCCAGGAGGAGGATGCTTTTTTTTAAACCAAATCAAAAGGTGACGATGAATATGAACATGAAATTTACTATCGCTTGGTTCGAGCTAAACACAATTTTATACCAGTACAACGTACTGCCCTCATTCAGCGCTGCCCACTAAATGAGGGCAGTCGCATGCTTTCGCGGTCCGTTGCTATCTTGATCGGGACGGGGTTTAGAGGCTGGCGAAATCAACCGCCGTGATTTAGCTGCGTCATCGCTACCAGCTGACCAACTTGACGGCAACTATGGGAAGCAGAAAAGATGTGTGCGGCACTGCTCTGAAGCCTTCTTCTGACGGCAGCAATGTGTACGTTGCTCTTGTTCCTCTTGTGCACGGTTTCACAGCGAGTGTATTGACGTCGTGGGAGACGACTACGAGTTCTTCATGACTGGCGGCTCAGGTACGTAAAACTGTCCACATTGCACGAGGTGCAACTGATCATGATGTCGTCGTTCCTTCTAAATATTATACCAAGGAATTTCCCGCTCTGCAGAACAACGGGAAGCAAACTGTACAGGTGGCTGAAACCTGTGACACGTCGGGCTGTGTCAACAAGTTTGTGTCAACTTTGTGAGAGAAGCTTGACGCTCTAATGAAAGAAATTCCGTCTGTCAGGGGAGATAATGCGTACTCGTGGATACACCTCGCCCAGAACACCGAACTGTTGCGCCGTATGACCATTCAGAATGTAGTGCCGGTGCCATTATCGCCACGGGATTTCCAGCAGCACCGTGGCCCCGCGGTTTTCGCTACTGTGGCCGGAAAACAGTCAACTAGCCGCGCCGTTCCTTCTAAAACACAAAGAAACACTAATGTACCAAACGTTGACCTTTACCCCCCCAATCGACAGAACTCGCTTCAGTCATCCGTCAACCATCACCCCAAACGGCCGAGAATAATGCAGAAACAAATGCCGACGGCTTCAAGCTTTTTCAACGCAAGCGAAGGGTCAAACCTTCATCGGGATCCTCTCCAAGCAGTAAGCTCGCTTTGGTTCCGAGACCTCAGAAGCATAACGCACTGTTCTGCTCACGCCTTCACCCGGCCATAAGGTGCCGCGATGTTGATGCAGTGCTTGCGCCAATTTTACGAGACAAATATTGTCAGTGAACTAAATTGAAAGCAACGCACAAAAGTTGCTGCTCGTTTCACGTTTCTGTAAACTAGGAGGATTTACAAAAAATAATATTGATGACGTCTGGCCCATGGGTTTTTTTCAGGCAGTTTTTTGGGCCTTTAACGCTTGATGAAGACATTTCAAGTGCACCACCAACCTAGCCTTTTTTATGAGCTGTAATGTATGTTATCAAATCGTTCGTGGAATACGTGCAAAGGCCAATACGTGTTTGAACAATGTTTCTGTCTGTGATGATGATGCACTATCATTAAGCGAAACATGATTGAATTGATATTTTGCATCAGCTGATTCCTTTCCCCCTGCATATAGTATATTTCGTAAAGACAGACAATGTGAAAGCATGTCCATGAACTTTGGAGATGGCGTGCTTATTGCTGTTAAAAAGAACCTGCAGGCTGTCTGCCGGTTTGACCCAGAATGTAACAATGAGTCTGTTTGGGTGGAAATGTCATGTCGTGATAACTCCAGCTTGCTCATTTGCACGTTTTACTTCCTGTCAAGCCTTGACGTCACTGGTATTTCTGAAGAAATGAACCTGCTTTTGGACATACTCGATGTAGATAACCGGCGTATTTTTATTCTTGGAGATTTTAATGTGTCGGAATAATGGGTCAGGTAAACTGCATTAGAAGCCCGCTTAAACTTTTTGCTCTAGAAAAGTGTCACTCATCCCGTTATCCTCATTGGTTTTCACACGAGCGTAGGTGTGTGCTCACGAAAAGACGTGCACTATCATAGAAAATACAACCCTACGAGAGCACGATTTTGGTAATATAAATTGCCAGAATCACAGGGATCACCTAAATTGTTGTTCAAGCGGGACGAGAAATCTTATCGGGAATCAGGTGAACGTATAGCTTAAAACACGACCCTAAGTTTTTCTGGCGGTATGTCAAGGATCGCATGACTTCGTCCTCCTCTGCGATAAACCTATTTGACACATCGGGTAAAGTGCAGGAGCGATCCTGCACGTTTCTCAAACAATTTCGCTGACTATCTTGAATCAATTTACTCATAAAATCAAGTTGCGTCATGCACTCCGGATGATTGTTACAATCTCAATGATAATCTCTCGTTAGCATTTTTTCAAATCGCCGAAACGAAACTTGCATTCAGAAAACCAAAGCCTAAGGTATCAATGGCGTTTTCTGGCATCCGAAGCATACTGTAAACGTCTGCTCCTATATTTTTCTACCAATACTTAGGTACATTTCCAGCATATCCCTCTCAAGTTCTACTTTTCTCGACCTTTGTAAAAATTAGTTAATTGCGCCCATTTTCAAAGATGGCAGGACCGAAGATGTAGAAAATTACAGGCTGATATACCTGCTTTGCGCGTTTGCTAAAAAGTGTATAAAATCCTTTTGCTTGCTCATATGTAACACTTTTTAACGTAAAATTTGTATTACACAACATGTATGTTTCACTGGTAGGTATGTGGAGACCAATCTGGTATATTTATTTAATTTTATGTCGGCGATTGTCAATCAGGGCGGGCAGGTAGACACGGTATACTCTGAATATCGAAGGCCTTTGACGTAGGTAATCGTTTAATTCTCCCACATAAATTAATTTCATATGAAATGAACAACCAGCTTTGCATATTTTTTTTTCGAACTATCTGACAGAAATACAAACAAATTTGTCGAGATATTGGAATATCTTTTTAAACCTTACGTGTCATACTTCGGTGTGCCGCAGGGGTTCATACTCGGAGCAGTTTTATTCGATATTTTCATAAATGATCCCAGTTCTTGTACCCGCCATTCAAAACTTTTGCTATATACTGATAATATAAAATTGTTTCGCCAGGTTTCATCGAGCGAAGATAGTGTACTGCTCATGATTTTTATTAAATCAGTGCGTAATTGGGGCTACCGCGATTTGTTAAAACTAAATCTTGATAAAACAGCAGTTTTGTCTTTTTTCAAAAAATTGCAAAATGTAAGTGTTTCTTACTGTCTTGACAATTTACTGCTGCGTAGGGTACAGTGCACAAACGATACAGGAGTATATATCGACTCAACTTTGCCCTTTAATGAACACGTTTCTTACATTAATAATGCTGGTTTATGGACGCAAGGTTTCACTTGCAAGATTAAGCGTTAATTTATATTGTTATTATCATACAAACCAAACTTTAGTTCCATTCAGTCGTTTGGAACTGTATTAGCTGTACTAACCAAGCTACTACTGAAAAAGTGCAGAGACGTGTATTTTTTTAATTGTGTATTACCGCTACATTGGCCGCACTGATTACTATGTTTATGCAGTAATTTTACAATGTGGTTACCATACACTAAGCTTGAAAAGACTTGAGAGTGATCTAATTTTTTTACATAACTTCTGGCATTGTTTAGTTCATTGTTTGAACCTAACGTCAAGCTGTATGTATTTATGTGCCGCGAATAATATTAAGGGTTACTCAAACTTTATCAGTTTGAAAAATTAACCTAACCAATGCTATGAACGGCATGCCACATTTCTATAACACATTGAGCACAACCACTACAGACATCTTCAACACAGATATTAAACTATTTAGGTTTCTTTCATAAATATTTAACTATTCATTGTGTATGTGAAAATATACTTGGAGTGAGCTCTGTGTTATTTTTAATTTGCATTCCTTATTCGCGTCCTCGTTTATGGCTACTACCTTTGTTGTGTTTGGCCATGTTAGCTCGTTTTCATGACCCACATAGAATTCTGTATAACGGCATTATTGAGCGGGAATGAACATTACAAATTTGTTATATTTGTTTGTGCACCATAATCAAAGGGGCCCTGCAGCGACTTTTTGACTGTAACGTAGTAACTTAATGAAAATGTTTCTTTTCTCGAATTTCGCTTTATTTAAAAGTTATAGGCAAATTAAAAATACAAAAGCAAGCAAAAATAACCTCCTTCATGACGTCCTTTGTCCTCGCTTGAGAGGTAGTGAACTAGAGGAGGGGTAGTGAGCTCAGCGAGCGCTCACTGCTGCCGCACGCCGTGTCGACGGCTCAAGATAGCGCCACTAAAGCATGTGCTGTATAGGCTGGATGAAGCCGGCGGCCAGGCCGGCTCGCAATGCATTTGCTGCGCGATTAAACACTAATCCGGAATGACACTCCATTGGCCACAAACGACAGGAAACACGGCGTAAATATCAGTTCAGAACAGGAGCCACGTTGCGCTGCCATACCGACAAACGGCCAAACCGCAAGCCAAACCGGCTCGCTGAAGGCCTTCGGAACTCTCGGAACCGATCTGATCCTCGAGCCCATACGACAGCAGCGCTGCCGCGTACATCCGGGACCTCCTTACGCTAGCCGCTCGTCGGTGCCTGATCCCACTACCCTTTCCACAGTGCGCCGCCTTTTCAACAGCTTGGAGGCGGGTGTGTCGACGGGTCATTTGTTGTTTCCGTACTTTATAAACTACATTTCTTCTTTTATGATTTAAAATACCGAACAAAAACTGGTTTCATAAAGTATTGAAACGGTTCGCGCCACTTATATTATGTATTTCGACAAACAACAAAGGTTTTAGTTGCTATGACCAGTAGTAAGGCCAGGACCAAAAACGTCACGATGCCGTCACATATCGCGCGCTTTCGGCACCGCGGGTCGCCCCCGTAGGTGGAGAGGTTTCCGCGCCGTCCGGTTAAATGATGACGCACTAATATTTAGTTACTCTCTCCATGCCCGCTGGCTTGCCCGAACCCAAAGAGACGTGGACACCGCAAAATGTAGATGCTTAAATATGATTGCAGGGCCCCTTTAACGCGATCTCGCTGTTCATGATATCATAAAGTAAACTCATGATGATGATGATGATGATGATGATGATGATACTGAGGATTCTTGTTCGTCAATGTTCCCCTACTCAGGTATCAAAGAGAAACATTTAAGGGACGCCTAGAATAGAGTACTGATTATGATCGCTTCAGGGAGCATCGATTCATATAATCCTCATTGTCCCTGTGGTAGGCCCCTCAACGCATTCAAAAATAGATATCTGAGGTAGAATGGCTAACATTACAGTATTTCGCATTGGCTACGGGTAGTAGAACGGGTGCATTTACTCCGTTTCACAATAACTTAGCAAGCTGTGGAGGCTACTTCCCCTGCGACCCAATCGTCGGAGCGAGGCACGTGACACCACGTCACGGAAAGTTTTTTGTGAATGCGCCATTAACCAGACCCGAAGGAACCGGCTGCCATCTGCTGGCCAAAATTCGTCTGCCGCCAACCCAACCAACTTAGAATTAATGTCCACCGCCAGAGCATAGCCGTCTACTAGAGTAGGGTGCTCTTCGGGAAGAGTTGTCTCATTGCCAAACACTCTCATACCACTCTCATATCACTGAAGGTTATCCTTTGTGGACCACTTATCGTTGGCAAAGTCAGCAAGCGTAAAATGTGCAGCTAACGCCTTGTGTTTGTTTTTTAAACCCAGAGGTTTAACACTTTTAAACGTATCCTGGTACATTATGATTTCAGTAACAAAGCATTGGCGTTAAAACACACATTTCTTTGACAGAATGTACAATCGTTCTGAGGCTACGTCAATACCCAGCTAGCAGATTTGTTTTATAGGAGGCATTTTTGTTTCTTTAATGAGGACACCGGTCTTTTTCAACACGACTACGTCAACAGTACAGACTCACAGTTTCCACATAAGGAAAATAATTTTTTAACTACGCAGAGCACAAGTGTGCTGTACGAAAAACGGTCGCATTCAGGATCATCACAATATTGGACTCAATGTCACGCATAGGTTGTGTAACCTCGACTGAACCAAACAGTTTTTGAAGGCTTTCAGCAAGTTTGCCGAACATTCACTGTTTGCTCAAGCCATCCAGAAGTTGAAGTTCATCAATGATTTGCTTTAACTGTTGATGACGGCGTAAGAAGCTTTCCTCTCAACTTTAGGTCAGAAAGAGCAAAATTATTTTCCATGGCCACTCTTTTCTTTGTCGCAGACAGTTACATTAAGACTTCGCGGTTATCATTACGGGAATGCATCACGTTAGCAGCACCGTTTTCATTAGAACCTGCACTAGTCTACGGAGTTGAAGGGTACTCAACCTGAAGAGGTGTGCAGGCGATACGCCGTCGCCCCCAAAAAAAGCGTCCCTCATGACTGCGCCCTGCTCTAATGTTCCATGCATGATGATTCCACTCCAAATACCTTCTTGAAGTTGGAGTACGACACAAAACCGAAATGCCATCGGTGATGTGACTTTTGAGATATTTTAGCGAAACCCCCCTAGTGCGACACTCAATTAAGCATGTTGGCAAAGTACATTGATAAGCTGTTCAAGCTGCTCGAAGCAAACCAAACTAGCCCTTGGGCGTTCGAGTGCCTATGACTTTTCAAAAAACGGCACCTGACAGCAGCGCACGGAAAAACACTGGCGACCGCATCCTTCATCCAAACGCGGAATAATTCGAAAGCCGAAAGCATGCACTTCGAAGTGCCTAGCGTAACCAATAAACGTGATTGAACAAAAAAAAATTGAAGGAAGATCCATTGGTGGATCCTTAGGGAATGCGTTAGCATGAACCTTCAGAAACGACACACGTCCCTCTTTGGAAAACGCTAATGGTTGACCTCTTCACTTTTCTTTTTAGTCATTCTCTTTTGGTTCCTCTATTTTTTGCTGCATATTTTTTTGCTTCCTAACGTGGTCAGTGTTAGCATTTCCCAGAAGGCGGATGTGTGTGGCATTTCCCAAGGGTCATGCTAAAGATCAATTAAAAAGCACCGATGCACCTTTTATAGGTTTTTTTTTTCTTTTTTTGGCGCCTACTAGGATTAGTGCAACTAGTTGGTTCATACTCCATTTCGCAGCATAAACCAGGGCATAAGCGCCCCGCACACTTGCAAGTTCAGGCTCGCTCCAGGATCCGCTCGCTCATTGGCTTCCGCTCCGTGACGTCGCCTCCCCCTCACCTTGTCGCTTCACTACCAACACCGCCTAAAGCTAAAGGCCGCAGCGCTCCTCCGGTGACGTCACACGAGTCGGCTGGCGACCGCCGCGGAAAAGCGCTGGACTGAAGGCGTCGAGCACAGATGTATCGACGGAGTATGGCATTTTTATTCACTCAAACGTTTGTTAATATGTAAAACAGGATTTATACACATCTGTACGACTGGGAAACATATTTTCTTACACAGGCAGCGTGTTAGGACCTACAATTATTGTCACGATATGCAAGAACAAGGTTGACGACGTTTCGAGAAAGGTGGGTTGTCTTTTTAGGCAACCAAATATCGGGTACTTTAATTATCTACAGAATCGAGTGGATATAAATATAGGATAATTGCCCTGAAACGTTATTGTATGAAGTGAAGGGATCCGCCGAAATGCATAACAGCAACAATCAAGTAGGTGCTCTTGGCACATATGTGTTTACTTGATTCGTTTGTGCAGCTAGTTAAGAGACAAGTATTACAAAATTGTGGACTGATGCTATTTTGTAGTTCGGAAAAAAAGTAATGGGCTCAAATGTATTTTTTAGCAGAAGTAAACGAGCAATATAAAAAAAAAAAACCGCAGCGAGCTGGGGATTATTTATCACAAAGAAATATCCCCCGCCGGGACACAAAAACGAAAAGTTAAACGCACAAAAAAAACATAAAATGAAGGGACGGACACCGTCTAAATCAAACAGTAGAAGCTTTAATTGAACTGAGTGCAGGCAAACTCAGCAAACGTAAAGTCTAATTTTCAGTAAGGAACACATGTGTGGGAGCGTCATGCCCAAAACTACCTGCGTTCCATCACACTACTAATAGAAGCTTTGAATGGAAGTGTTCTCACCTTTAGAAGCTTCAAATTTTATGTTCACGGATATCAATACTTTCTTCTTGTGTCCATCTTGACACAATTCGAAGACAAGCACTTTAGATGTCGTTCCGCAGCTTTCGGGACGCTAAGACGCAGCACAAGTACGGCATGTAGCTTTCAGTCCTGTTTCACAACGATATTGTTATGACAGCTGTTGCACAGAATATAAAGTAAGCATTTCAATTTTAGGGCTTCACATTTTTTTTTTCTTTGACTTGGAATTAACCTCATGAATCTTGTAGTTTACCCTTCTACAATAGTTTTTCTGCACAATGTCCATGCTGCACCACAACAAGTGCTTGAGCACGAGATCACTACTATGTCCTTCACAGGCGTCGAAGTCGGAAGTCTCGTTTGTAAGCAATAGTTCCATTGTGAGCTCGGTGACGAACTGGCGCTGGTTCCGACCGTTCTTGAGCAACAACGTAATTGTGTCTCATGTCATTAACGACGAACATAGTCGGATAAAGAAGACCCCCTCGATTCTATTCCTTGACAAGAAAATAGGTCTCCTGGGTGAGTGAAACTTGCCGTCTTGCTTTTCGGCGGTCAGCGCTGCCCAGCATTTATGACAGTTGAACTTCTTCAAAGCGGCATGAACTGCGTATCCTGCGACGAGTATATAGGACTGTGAGGGCCTCAATTATCGCTTGTGACACTGCCTCTTTTGTAACAACTCTGTGGCAGCTGGGCCGTGGCGTGTCTACTTGCTTTTCAAGCTCCTCAATACCATCGCTCGTGTTCACACGTGATTGTCGGCAACGTACTCTTGCAGTCACAATTGCTTTTCACTTTCATAGAACTGCCTTATAGATACGCGATACTGCGAGCCAGCCAGATGCCTGTACTTCCAGAGACGGTCTTCCAAGCAATCAGTCTAAATCTTTCCCAGCAGGACACAACTCAGCCATAGTTCAGTGAAGCAGATTTCATTGTTTCCTTATATAATATGCGTCACAGAGATATGAACAAGGGAGGGAAAGAGAGCGAAGGCTACAGGCTCCTGACCTTGGTTTTGCGAAGGAGGGCTTGCGCTACGAAGATAAGTTTCCAAAACAAAGAGCGTGACCTAGCTGGTACTTGTCGGCTTCGCTGCCATGTCAGCGTAAAATTAAACTAAAAAAAAATAATTAAAAAAGAAAAATAGGATGTCATGATATTATGAAGTTTTCACCCTGCTATGCGTTGATAGCTCAATATTTTCTCGAGGAATCGCCAGCGCCCTTGCTTCGCATTTTTATAATCCTCTGGGAACGTAGATACAGGCACTTTCGTCGAGGACGCGTTTAATAGTTTCCATGCACCCAGAGACAACCTTTATGAGGCATGGCTGGCCCGAAAGCTGTCCGCAACTCGTCCAGCATCACGTGCTAACCGCCATGCATACCAAACACAATAGAGACTGGTGAAGCAGTTCACGTACTCCCGCCGCGAGCCTTGCGCGAGCCATCCCTGCGAAAGGAAGTCAAAAATTATCATTGTGCAACTCCCCCCCTCCCTTCCCCCCCCCCAAAAAAAAAAAAGAAAATAAAAAGAAAGCCGGAGTTTGCGCTGTTTGGCGTTCCGCGGAAAAACAAGTACAAGAAAAAAAAAAAAAGAGAGCATCTGCGGTGGAGAAGCCTTCCTCTCCGGACGGCCCCCTCTTCTTGGATTGTTTGACGTCACAACTCAGAACGATGCGGCCTTAGCTCTAGGTGGTGTTGTCACTACTCTCCTTCTCTCTACGCGGCGCGCTTCCCTTTCCACTGTTTTGTCCACAGACGGATGCCGTCAGCATTTGTTCTGTCATGAGGGTACTAATGCTTACTCACTAAAGCTACACATTTTGCAAGTAAACATCTTATTAGGGTGTTACAGGAATGCCGCAGTAGCACTACCCTTGCCAAGCAAGCAAATTGTTCATGGAGGAATGCCCTTTTTCCGCTCCATCTTTTCAGGAGCACAAACTGCCGCGATCGCCACGAACAAACGTGGACAGAATGGCGCGGGACGGCGAGAAAATTAATCACGCAACCGCTTTTTCTTCCCGCGTTGTCCCAACTAGTTTTTTTTATATACAGTTTGCCCACTGTACAATACATCTGTGGCAATCGAAAACCACTTGATTGAGGAGCTTGTTTCAATAAAGTACAGGGTGGGTTTAAACTTATAGTATATTGTGCTATCTAAACTATATTAAAAACCCAAACAATGAAAAAGAAATTATCAAGATATTTAAACACGTAAAAGCGGCCTCTCATCACGGATGAGGAAATTAGCCGATTTTATGTGTTTGTTTCGTTGTTTTGCTTTTAAATGTGAAGGCCCCCACAGTGTTTTGTTTATTGGCTTTTCAGGTTTGCCTACTGTGTGCCTTCTCTTTATTGTGAAGTGCAAGCTTCACAATCACAGGTAATCTATTCAAACGAGAACAGTTATTTCAAGCGGGCAACTGCTTATTTTCTCTCCGCGTAGTATTCGCGAGTCCAACTAACTATAGGTGGCGCCACTCATTTTCCAAAATGGCGGTTATAGTGAGGGTTGGAGATGCGTGCCGCTGTCTAATGTGCTGGCTTCACTTAGCGACACAAATTATTTCTGGTAATGCGAGGAAGCTAGGGTGTTATGAGCGCAGGTCAGCTCTTTACCTTGAAAGCGAAAACGGTTTTTAGCGTAATATTTACGCTAGGATGCGCGTTTTAATCCTGGAGCGAAACCGAAACTAACCTCTATTTTGGATTTAATTTATTGATATCGGTCTTAATTTCGGATTCTTTCATAACTCAAGATCCAGGTTGATATTCGTAGGTGTTGTAGTTATTGAAACAATCAGTGCTGATATTTGCGCGTTCTCGATGCCTTTTCTCGCTCAGATAATTGTCATGAAAATAATGAACTACGGGCCTTTTAATGCGTTTTGGGTAATTAGATGATTAATTGGTTTGACATTATTCCCAGCACAAGAATATGAGAATAAATCAAGATTTTGCAATATGTCCACTAAACGTATAAATTAATAAACGCTGTTCTCACTACAACAACCCAAAGACGGAACCCGAGTCAGGCAACTGAAGTGTGTGTGTTTTTCTTATAGCAACGCGTGACGCATAGGACTTTATATTACATCCAGTGTTTGACTGTTTATCTATCTTGATAACGATGTCGGAGTTTTTCATATGCTAGAAAGAAAACAAAATTATACCTTTCTGAAAACACTATTGGGGTTAACTGGTGTATTTGCGTGATCTTGACGTTAATTGAGGGCACATGCATTGCCGCGATTTGTATTAATAATAATATTATTAAAATTCAGATATTTTAATACGTAATTTTTCAAGCTCTAATAAAATTTGTTGCTTATGATCTAATTTCAAACGCGTGAACAAATATGACAACCAAAAGTGTGCTAATTATCATCACTGGTGCCAATTGCAGCATTTTTAATCACCAAGTAATAAAATAAAAATAGTCTAAAATCAATGAAAACAAGCTAGTGTCAGAAATTCATGTAAAACTTCATTAATTGGGGGTAAAGTATCTTTTGCTATCAAAATCGCGACTTTGGACAATCGGCGAAACGTCCAAAATCGCCGCCAATATCCTTCAAAACCAAATGCCAAAAAAAAAAAAATATTTTTTAGTTTTTTTATAACATTTAGTTGCTTTCATTTTTACGCTCCGTCGTTTTGCCAATATCAGCCTTTCCAGTTCGAAGGAACGCCTAGCTGCTTGCGCGTCTGCTCACTGCAGCACGTTTCGGTGAAACAGTAGTGAGTTTTAGTATTGCGTATACGAGCGAACGCAAGCGCTGTGTGTTTGCGTTAGCTTTGCGTGTTCCACACTGCGCGTGCGCGGAGCCCAAAATTGCGGTCTTGGATGGCGCATGGCGATGAGGCGCAAGCCCAACATGGGGCACGCAACCCTAACGCAAACGCACACCGCTTGCGTTTGCTTTTATGCGCAATACTAAAACTCTCTAGTAAGGTACAAACCCATACCGGCTGCAGCACTACGTTGGGACAGTGAAGAGTGTTGTTTGCATTCGGAAATGACATTTCGCGAGCAATGATCGCGAGCAGTTCCACCGTGCCCGCTGAGCAGGAGAATCGGGGGACCCTCACAATAGAGCGCTTCTCCTTTCCGCCGCGGGAGGGCGAGCATCGAGCTGGAGACGCGAATACTTGATACGAAACATTTACTAACAATACATGCAATGCTGCGGTTGTTGAGGGGTGTCAGCGAACATATACGTTAGTACAAACAAGATTGATGTTAGACTTCAGACTATGTGCATAAAAAAGGATTAACCGACGATAAATCAACATAGTCTACACATGTAAAGATAAAGCCGCGGTAAAGATAGTCCAAGAAAAGACATTTCAAGACAGCTGTTCGTGCCATTTACTTTTTTACGATGCTTCACATAACGAGGCTGATTACAAAACAGTTTCACAAACTGGCAACACTCGACCAGTGAATATGGCTTACAATGTGCTTTGTCCTTGGCGCACTAAGGGCTCCGCTGCTGCTGCGCTAAAAACAGCAAATGTTTCTTCGTAAATGAGCCTGGTTATGCGTGCTTTGCGCGCCAGGGGTGCTTTCAGATGACGACGAATTGAAGAGCACTTTTTGTCCAAGCGCAGGATAAGAATAGTCGTGTTCTTGTCCGCTGTCCAACAAAACATAGTGGCTGCGACTGGTTATTGGTGTTGCCTTCAAGGGGACTTTAAAACGAGGTCTACTGACACAACAACATGTGGTTGTTCTTGTGCTAATGACAACAGCTCCAGTATTCAGGAGCCTGAAACTTTAATTGATATAATTTATCCACCCTTTGCAGGCCAAATGCTAAATCCACTTGTACAAAACAAATTTTATCAGTCTTCCTCACAATCTGCAACCTTGCTTGACGTCATAAGGTCCTCCTTCTCAAGTGTCTCATTGATGCCGGAAATTACTGTCAGAGTTCTCCTAGAAGTTCCACTTCTGACTAATGACTCCAAAATTGTTTTCAAGACAGACCTGAATAAGACAGGTGGTCATGAGTGAGAAAGAAGATCCCACCAATCTACAGTTTTTCTCAGATATGCAGAGGTGCCCCTACTGCACTTCATTTATTTATTTATTTTACCCTCATGTCGAGAAGCATTACAGAGGGGAGTTGTGATAAAAAAAAAATAACACTGGAAAATTCAAAATAGTTAGAATGTAGTTAGAATACATGTTTTGGGACATTTCAAATAAAAGGAGCAGAATCAACAATTTAAGTAAGTAATCCGGGTACATTATTTCATTCATTCGGAACTTTAGAGATAAATGATGCAAAATATCAGTTCTAAGGCAAAATGAAAATCCTGCCTCTTGACAGTGAGCCAGACGTGCGGAACAAGTGATGATGTGGTTATCAGATGATTTTTGAGTACGACATTGCGATGAAGAATTTTGTGAAAAATTCAAATGCTAAGAATTTTGCGGCTATGTGCGGGACTGGGTAGAAATAATGTTTTTCGTTGTTGTTAGTACGCTACCAGGACGAATATAATTCGTCAGAATAAAATGCGCGGTTTTGTTGTGAAATAATTTAAGTGAGTCAGTAAGGTTGGCGGTACCGGGATCCCAGTGGAGGCTGTATATCAAGCTTTGACCGCACTATTTTTTCATAAAGAAATTGTTTTAACGATGATGGGAACAGAGAAACATTACGTTTAAGATTACCAAGTATACGGTTAGCGTTATTAGTAACATAATTAATATGTAGGTTCCAGGAGAGTTTGGAGTTTAGGGTAGTTGTAACAGTTTACAAGCTCTAGTGTTGTGTTATTAAAGCGACACGTATAAATTAAACATACTTTACGGGCCATGTGCATTAGTTTGTACTTGTTGGTGTTTTGTTCCATAGACCAGAACTTACTCCATTAAAAAAAAA
The DNA here is from genome assembly GCA_013358835.2 of Ixodes persulcatus. NCBI lineage: Eukaryota > Metazoa > Arthropoda > Arachnida > Ixodida > Ixodidae > Ixodes > Ixodes persulcatus. The sequence goes on from JABSTQ010010839.1 coordinate 341,008, forward strand.
AAAAAAACTGAATCCCAATCACGCTGTAATTGCTTGGAGACAGTTATTAGATATTATTCGATAGATGGCAGAGTTGCCGGCAAAAAATTTGATTCGGATTTGGGAGGAGATATCACTGTGAAGGTCATTAATATAATAGAAAATAAGCAAAGGACCTAGAACGGACACTTTAGGTACGCCGGAAAGACATATGTGAAAGTAGAGTTAATGCCATTAAAGGTTACAAATTGCGAACGGTCTGTTAAAAATGCCGCATTCCAATTAAGCCCACAAGGAATAATGTTCAGGCTATTTAGTTTATGAATAACCCAACCTTTTAACCCGTTTGCCATACGACGAGTTGCGGATTATTGTCGAGTGATCAATTATTTTTGCGGCACTGATACTTACATAAAATAATATACGATAGATGCCAGATCCCTCATAAGGAATGATATGCTGCAACTTCAGTCTCAGTGGTCACACTACAGCTATTCCCTGTTTAAGCGTAACCTGACAAAGAGAAAACGCTGCGGCCCCTTCAGCCAATCAAGGCAACGAAGCAAAGTATATGTGACAGCTCTCGGCAGGAGGAGTGTACTCCAATAATATGTTGTCGTGTGCCTCAAGCAAATGTTGCGATTGGATCTACGGTGCCGTAGCTTTCGGCTTTTATCAAGTTAGGGTGATGTGCAGTATAGTACGTTTGAAATTCCCTGTAAGGTGCAGGGTTCGGAGGGTATAGGCTGAGTCGACCTAGTTTCAGTGACAGGTCACCTCATGTACAAAGATGACCAGAAAATGTCCATGCCACCCAAGGACGGCGCTGTCGACAAATTTTCCAGCATACGGGCTCTGCGTGATTTTCTTCTTGTGGTCCAGCTGAGCAGCTGCCCCTTGAGTTTTCTCACTTTATCAACCTGGTTACTGATAGTTTTTGAATTGGGTTTTCAGCCCTTGCTCCTTGTCTTAACACGTTCGTGGCTTTCACTGTATTTTCTAAATTCTCAAAAAAACCATCATGCTGGAACAAGAAAGTAACGTAATACAGGAAATGGACGAATTAAAACAACCTTATACTTCTAAATAGACCCTTTCCGAAATTCAGACTGGCAACTATGATCACTATAATCATCTGAAAAATAGCATATGTGCTATACTAATGGCGGCCATCTGTTTAGTGATGAAAGAAGAAGTTGAAGATGCTCCTAAGCAGATGATTCGATGCCTATTCGCGACTCCAGCGACCTGTAGGGGGCGCCACCACCAAACAAACATGGCGGCTGGGTCCAGGTCGCGTCGGCTCGGCCGGGCCGCCTGAAGAAGTGGCGCATTCAATTTAACAGATTTTCTTTTGTTTAATGCCCAATTTTATAGGTATTTAGACTGCGACGGTTAAGTGTAGCCGGTGCACATAAACTTGCAGAGCATAGTTTTGTTTTCTCGGTGTTTTTTTTGTTTTTTTCTCGTCAAACTTTCGATTCGAAGACATCGTTCAAAACCGAAACTATGGGCTCCGGAGAGACGGTAATAGACTCTAATCAGTTTCGATCAGTTAAGGAAAGCGGCGATGACTACAGAATTGTTCCACCGAGAGTAATTTCTAGCTAACTCGCATATGCCTCGACCATATGCGACTTATCTGTTCGCGAAATCGAGCTTTTGTGCGTATCCGAGTTTAAGAAACAGCTCCAGTCGTCTGCTCGGTCAACAACACAGGCTGCAGGAAAATTACGAAAATTAAGCAAGCGCTCTTGAGCCAAGGAGCATCTTAACCCGCTGGCGCCCCACTAAGCAGCTGATACTCGCATTTTAATTCAGGTTTTAGTAGCAATCGAGAAGTCATTTTGACGAATATGCGGGTTATGTATTATATTATGTACTATGTCCCACTAAAGCGATATTAGTATAGTCTTCGGGTTGAAATATGAGCTTAGTTGACTAGCTATTAAGTGAACTGCTGAATAAAAGTATATTTGACAGACTACTATTTAAACTCAGCCAAATTGTTCTAGACGGTAGCACGGAGACGAATGCGGACAAACTAAAGAGAGTCTTCATCGGAGATTCAAGCAGAACCTCTCTGCATGGAATTTGACTTCAAATACCGAACAGAGAAAATTAGTATTTTTTGTGGCCGGTAAACCTGAGCAATGTAGACGTATATTGCTGCTGGCTTCGACGGGGGTATAATATAAATATTGGAGTCGCGATAGATAATAATGCCATGACAGCTTCTAACTTTGCGAGACGCATCCCCCACCTTTTGAAAGCAGACAATTTCCCTCATTAATCGTATGCAGCGAGCAGGTTTTCCGGAATCAAGTAATTGCGAAATCAGCCCAACTCTTTCAGTGTGGTCCAGAGGCTTTTTCGGCGAAAAGCAGCCAAGATAAATAGCCAACGCACCGACTGGCGTGGGTGGCTCAAACTTGAAGCTAATCGAACACAACCAAACTCAAGAAAAGCAGCTATCGAACCTTCCCATTCACTTGACCGCAACATTGGTGTTCCCTCCAGTGAAACACCTCGTCTGTCGTCTTCAGTTCACTGTTCTACATCCGTATACAGAAACCACTTATCAGTTACCAAGTAGTCGTCACTTTGAATGTGATTCGAGACAGACAAGAAATCAAAACGTTTTTTTCGTGATTCCTCCCCATCCAAGAAATCGAAAGCACGCGACCGTGTGTTGTGGAGTAAATGGGCTTTCAAACAAGCGATGGAAGGAAACAATCTACTGAGGCTTTACCACACCCATTAACACTCAAGCAAGCATAAGAAAGTTTCAGGCCTTCGTCAAATTACATTGTTCGCCACCGCGCCGACAACACCTGTCCGCGAAAGCCACCAGAGACGCGGAGGGGCGCAAAGCGACCTGTTCCGGCTGGTTCCCGATTTTCCCGCTTGGTGGCGTCCGTTTTGCTGGAGTCGCGAATACATTCTAGATGTTAGCGCGACGTGAAGCAGGAATCGGATACAAGAGCTGCTTAAACGTTCATTACTAACTCGGGCCCAGTCAATCTGTTAGTAGTACACACTCGGCTTCAAAGCCCCTTGATGTATAGAATTTTATCAAGGCGTCTATGTGGGCTGGCGCTTCGTTCTGACTGGTTGGATCTTTTTCGCCATCGACACTGAAAGACACTGAAAAATAACTGGTCAGTGACGCTCGCATTCTCATTCACCGTTGACTTGCGTAAGTGACGGTGCCCTATACAGTACTGCAGACCACAGGTTCATCGCCGCCATTAGTACGGTAAAAGTCAAACTGCCATTTGAGTCACCAGATGGCACTGAATTCCGGAAAGGGTCTATTGGAGCAGCATTGGGAATCTTACCGCACGACGTGCCCAGCAGAGATAACCTGGAGTTTGACGGTGGAGAGACTCGACCTATGTTGAACGACGGAAGCGAGATGCTTTCATACCCACAATCAAGATATCCTGATGAGAGAGAAAGAGAGAGAAAGGGCAGGCGTAAGACCCAGAAACTGGGATGTTCGAGCACCGCTGTTTTGGGATGTAGCTTCCCGCGGGAATACTCGTAGAGGTACATAGTCCGATTTGTCAATTCAGGTGTATGATCAATGTACCCATTTAACCTCCTTAACCTGTTCTTAAATATAAAAACTGGTAAATTCTCTTTTTATAGGGGTGCGGAATTTTTTTAATTATTAAAAAATGCTCATACTTTGATAACAACAGTTCTTTTGTGATTTGGCAGATTGGCAAACGCCAGGTTTTTCCTGATATGCGTGATTTGCCACGTTACTTTTAATTTTACCAATAAAGAGGTCTGAAACCCTCGATGGATGAAAGTTGCGGAGAGTGTGAACAAGCAATTCATTATGTTCGACCATTTTACGAGTCAAGTATGACGTAGTACATACGTTTAAGAAATTAAACGGGTCACGTACACTGCATTCGAGAAAACGATCGTGTCCTGCCTGACGCGGAGGAAAGCACAACCACTTTAAGAAACGTTTGCACAAACCGGTAACGAACTTGGAGCGGAATCCCGAGCTTTCTACGCTCCAAAAGGGGAAGCTGCTCCTACCAGAAGCACTGGCATCTGTGACCCAAGAGGACTTGCAAAACCTGTGGCCACGTTGAGCATGTTGAAGGTGAAGCGTGGGAGCGGGACATCGTTGTCGTCAGTGGCATTCATACAGTGGTATTCGCTGTTGGAAACACGAGTAGCTCCTCCGATGAATCTAGCCAAGATCTAAAGGGCATCGAGGAATTTGAGTAACAGGCCCTTTGTCAGTGTTATTGTTCACCCAACGGCCTTTGTTAGGGCCACAAAAATCTGTGCGAATTCAGCGTCTCTCGATGGCTTCAAATTCCCGTGTTCCTTTGAAAAAAAAAACTCACGAGTGCAGAAAGAGTCGAGTGTCATTATTGCATGTGTGCAAGGAATCCTCATGTCGGTTACCATTTTTCGCTCGCTATCACTGTCAAGAAAACTTGCATTTGAAGCAGATAGCCTAGAAAGCCTGCAATGACGAGCATTTGTATTGTCCTTCTACAGTATTTGTTTCGCCCCGCGAAACACTTTGTAATCAGCTGCGGACGAGTACTGCAGTCGCAACAGTAATCCTGTGCCTGCCAGTAAGGTAAAGAAGATACTGAAGAAAATACCCCTCTTCTATCACTAAAATATCATCCTGAGAAAGATCTGACTCGGTGGTTTTGTGCACCAGTATACCTGTGCTGCATTTGACTTATGTAAAATAGCATATAACTCGAATCCAACCCCATTTTATTGCCCCAGCATGAGAATAACAGTGATCTAGGGGTAATGTGTTTTACCGTGATTTTTTCTTTATTGGTTGTTTACATTCTTTTCTACAATGATGCGAGGAGAGCTACAAAATTAAGCCTCAAATGGGATCATATCTCTAACAAACTATTCTAGCTTCCCAATTATGTTTACACCATCAAGACCAGGGGTTTCCCCGGGAATTGAAATTAGGGGGGGGGGGGGTGGGAGGGGTGTCGATTTTTTGGGGGAAGGGGGGTTTGGGTGGGGAAGTGCCGTCAGAAAAACAAGGGGGGTGTACACCCTCCCTAAGGGGTGTGTAGGGAAATCACTGATCAGGACACGAGAATCAGATTTGCCCAGGCCTCGCAGCAGTAACTTGTGTCAGGAAATACGTTTCCGGCATGTAACAGAGCACCTCATAAAAAAAAGGCGTGGACAAAAATGAAAACAGCTATCTCAAAATAAACTGTAAAGGCCACAACTATTGTCGATTAACATCTTATTATAAACTTTAGGACAAGGCTGCTATCAAAACAATTCCTCATTCCACGCTGCACGAAAGAAAAATATAACTCGGTGTTGGAGGCAAATAACACTTGCAAACCGGCACAGCAGATGGTATAAATGTGGCCTCTCGGTGACTTATACATAAATAGCAAGAAGAAAAGAGGAATTTAAATATGCACTTCCGCAATGCGCACAATCTTGCACAAAAAATACGCCTAAAAAAACAGAAAAACAGACTTTACGTGTCAAGTGGATTTGAACAACCGCCACCGAGGCGTCGGTATCGCCAGAGCAGCGCCTTTTACCGATCGTCCACGAAACGCGCGGTGTAGAAAAATTTGTTTTTTTCATGCGCACTACTTCAGTATCCTTCCCAGCATTGCACGCTATGTATGAAACGGAGTATAAATACTTCCCGTTTTTGGTCAAAGGCCCGTTCACACCCTTGCGCTTGACTACGACCGACTGAGACGTGACCAGTTTTTAACCTATTGTGACGGCTTACGACCGGCTGCATTGCTGCGCATCCGGTTGTTATACTCCCTGAGAGGCTTAAAATAACGTCTTGAATTAGTCGGTCGGAGGCAAACGCTAGTGTGTGAACGGACCTTAACTTTTGGGGTGGGAAGTTTCTTTGAAACTCCAAAAATTAGATTTCATGTCGCTGTCCTTGAAACTCCAAAAATTAGATTTCATGTCGCTGTCCTGTTCACTCGGTACTGACAGCAGAGTAGACGCTATGCGTATTGTAGGCCAGTGGTGTATCGGGTTACGGTCACGTGACTAGAGTCTCCAGGCGGGTGATGAGGCAAAGCACGGCACCTGCTTGAAGGTCACTGCTTGGTGGGCTTCTCACATGGCATCCACTGCATTATGAGCTTTCGGACGATCTCACAAAAGGGTACAAGTTACACATTATCTCGCTGTGGTCATCGTTTGTATGCCCCATGAAGCTAAGCCGTTTGTGAGCGCACCCCCCTGCTGACGTTGAAAGAGCGCCAGCTTTGCTACTCCTCTATTTTTCTCCCTGTCGCTAAGCTGAAAGCGTGCTAGAAGGTGCGGGCTCGTCGGACCAATCAACACTTTGCTATTTATCACTTGACTTCGGTCTCTGCTCGCGGATAACAACTCAACTGGAGCGTGATCACGTGGCAAAAAAAATGACGCATGGCGCACTAGCGGTTCTCAATCCTGGAATTCTTGCTTGATAACCTGGTTTCCGGTGTGCTGCGGCGTGTGGGGCTACCGTGGATTTCGGCGGTAAATTATATATCATCCGCGAGAACGTACTCAAAGTGTGCCAAATCTATCACCATCCGAGAAGTCCCGCGTGAATATTGGCCACGGCAATGTTTTAAAAAAAAGCCACTAAAATTATTGTGATGTGCTTCGGTTCGGCAAAGAACAGTTCGTGCCACATCGTGTTGCATCTTCAGGAGCCCTTCCTTCTCGTTTTCGTATTTGTGTTGTGTGGTTGTTCTGCAGTGCACGTGTCAACATATATCTTAAATTACATCCTTCAAGTCCGGAGTTTTTATGGTTTGTTGCACTGCAACCTACTTCTTGTCAACGATTGACCGCGCTTCTACGGGTACTCTTCCAGATAATCTCTAGAATTTCGCAGTGTCTATCCTCCCTGCAACCGGGAGCATAATTTCCACGAACTCCTTCTACTGAAAGTTCTTCCGATTTCATCCACCGCAGTCTCAGGTGTAATACAACATGATTTCCTACAGGCAGTCGCCTCCCATTAGCTGCCTGAAATCATGCAACAAGTGATAGAATACCGACTTTCTTAATCTCCCGGCGTTTCGTGGAAACAGGTTTCATAGACAACTTTTAGTGAATACATGTTTCATAAACTCACGGTTCGTGAACACTAACATATCGCCGACAGTCGTCAGGCAAATTGCACGCTGTAGGGACATTTCGAATCGCGTGTATCACTGGCCGGCGAACCTGTTCACGCTGTTTCGCGGCGAACAGTCTGCGACGGCTCATTACAAACATGTACCACCTGGCCCACCCGTACACGCCATTGGCGGCGTCAGTCTGCAGTGACTTATTGCAAAAAAAAAGCTAATCATAGCCGTCTATTTAATATTATGTTGATGAAACAACGTGTCACCGAAACGATCTGTCGATGTAACGTCGATCGATGAATTGATTGCCACCGCAAATGAGAGACGTTTGCTGGTAGAAATTCAGTGAAATTATTTTGCCTGCTGCTGGAGAATATACTCTATTGCCTAGAAATACCCTGGTGCTTGATTGCTTTGCAATCTTCTCAGTTGTATACAAGCTTATTAGAACATCTTTATATTTCACAGTTTGCTTCCGCGTTTGTACTTGTCTACGGGTTATGCTGTAGGTAATAAACTTCTAGAATATTTCAAAAAACAATCTTTTGTGTCTGTTTTCCTGCCATTGTGCAAACACCAGTCCATGTACAATATTTTTGTTGGGTTTCTCTCTAGTTATAAATGGGATTATGAGTTTCGGGACGTCTTAAATAAGTTTAAAATATTCAACTTTTCAATTGGTACCCATTTAGGCCCAGCGAATAATTTGCCTGAATATTTGAAGGGCGCGTTCAAATACGTGGTTATGTGCCAGGTCCAACAGGCGCCTGTACAAACAGGTACTTTGTCAAACGGGTACTGTTTTAAACGAATATCTTTCAAACGGGTACCCGCATCCCATAATCGCGTTTGAGCTAAAGGGATTGATAAGTTTTCCACCCGTTCGATGTAAACGGGTTGACAAGTTTGCCACCCATCTGAATGGCAAATGTGTTTTTTTTTCAGCTTTTTTAATTAGGGTATTGGAAAAAGATCTATTTGCTTCTGCACGGCTTCTTGATTTATTTAAAGGGCAATCTCGAGAAGCCGGGGCTCGCGTTTGGCAAAAATGATTTGTTAGCGTCTAAAAAGAAAGATAAAAAAAAAAACGAAAGAGTATAACCCGTCTTGCAAATCGGGGAGTCCTAGTTTTCGCTTCATAAAATGACATCAGAGCCACGGCGGATGACAATGATTGCCGTCGCTTCCAAACTTATAGTTTTTTTTTTTGTTTTTGCCGAAAATCATTGAATTCAAAGTTTGAAGCTGGATATCTAAAACACTACACACTGTACGCCCAAAAAATAAAGTGTAACCTGTAATCTAGAGACGCTCACGGCCATTAAGTTATTTAAACGTTTTAACCCGAACATCTCTAAAGTTAAGCATAGTTTCTTTTTTCTCTCTTTTAAACGAAAGTGCGGTGTTCTGAGGACACGATACGCTTTTCTGAGGCCTGAGCATGGTCGCCCGAGTAATATTTATGCGATACCGTTTTTCCCGAATGCATCGCATAGGCAAACTTCGTTTCAGTAACATTTCGTTTTTACCTAAACTTTAATGGTGTATTTTAATGAATATGCGGGATGGCATGCCTTAGTTCTGTCAAAATCTATATTTCATGTACCAAATTAGGAAATACTTCGTCAAATAGAACAGCACAGGCATTTGGTAGAAAGCAGAAGCAAATTGTTGTTTGTATGTTTATACAGCCGGAAGTTAGTCTGCCTCAGTGGGCGTCTGATGTCACAGCTGTAGAGGAGCAATTGAGCCAGTGGGGTACAACAGCTAACCTAGGGTCTTTAACGTGCACCACGCAGCAGTGATACACGACCGCACAACGGTACGATGCTCATCCAATTCGAAATGGTCAAGGGGATACCTGGATTCTGCAGCGCGAGCCTTCGTTCCACGTGCTCCGAGCTGGTGTGCGCTAGCCCACTCGGCCACCAATCCTCCCAAGAAAGATTACTATTTTATGTGATTGACAAAACAAACAAATTTATAGACCAACACGCGTCTCTGACCTCACGCAGCTGCGGTGGCGCTGTCGACGGCGCTGCGCATGCGCAGAGGCTTCACTTCACGCGAATTCGGTTTCTGCGCACGCGCAGTGCCCACACCTGGTGTGGGCAAACGCGGGTTTGTTTGTAAACAGCGTGCCGGTCTATACGTCCTTCGTTTTAAGTGGGAACTATTCAAATTACTTTCCCTAACAGCTTCTTGCGGTAACGTTCAACATAGGTATCACTTTACCATATAAATTTATTGATTTCATTTGCATGTTTAGTTTAAGATTACTTTGACTTACTGAAGAAAAATAATTGTTCTCAGATAGATTTGACGAGTTCGAATGTACGCTTCCCTCTGTAAAATCTGCACAGCAAGTCAGAAAAACTTTCAGAGTAAAAAGATGCATTTTTCCAAATAGAACCTTGCTCTAAACGGGAAGCTGAAAAGTTGCAACTTTAAGTTTAAACAATTTGATCCTTGCTAAATTTTACACGCACTTGTCTTTAACTTTTCAAAGAATATTATTACCGAAGCAAAAAATACAATAATTTTCAAGCTTGTTATTATCTAAGCTGTACAGTGTGTTAACTCCGTAGATGTTTTGTGTAAAATAGCTGGCTTTATTCGTTAATTCAACTGCATGTTGACGTCCGCTCTTCTCCGCTGTCCGAGAGAGAGTTCTCCTCTCCCCCTGGGTTAGCACCGCGCGCACCGATTCTGGCAAGGCAGCGCCATCTCGTGGCGCAGTGGCAAACCGTGGGTCACACTCAGCCGTCCTGCTTTACCGACCGTCCCGGTCGGAATCCTGGTTGGAATCTTCGGAGTTGAAGTCGTCTGCATTCCACGGCTTGAGATTGTCCACGGGAGCGACGCTGCAGTAGTGTCTCCGTGTTCGCTGGCTACCGGTGAGGTCTTTGATACGGTAGCGCTCGTTGGGCAGGCGCTCCGTGACAACAAACAGTCCCTTGTACTTTTCACTCGATTTTCTAGATTCTCCGCTGGCCGTAGACTCTCGTTCGACGAGCACCCCATCTCCCGACTTGTAGATCGGCGCTTGAGATCTTGTCTTGTTGTATCGCTCTGGGTGTTTTCTTTGGTCGTCACGGATGTTTTCAATTGCCGCGGCTCGTCTCGCGTCCAGCTCGCGGTCAAATTCTTCTGAAAGGGCGTCTTCCACGCAGTCACCGGTAATACTCCGTGGCCGGTAGTTGAAAAGGAGTCCAAACGGAGTAGTCTTCGTCGCCTGGTGGAACGTGTTATTAGTTCCCCACTGGACCTGAGGCGATGTCGAGTCCCAATCCCGACCGTCTTGGTCGTTGGCCAAGCTTGCCATCGCCGGAGTTATAATCCGACTGGAACGCTCAACTTGTCCGTTCGCTCGAGGCGTGTTGGTTCCGTTCTTGACGTGCGTAATTGTGAAGGCTTCGCACATTGCCTTGAACTTGGCACTTGTAAATGCGGTCCCTCGGTCTGTGATCACCATTGTCGGCAGCCCGAATGTGCTGACCACATCCTGTAGAAACTGTGCTGCCGGTCCAGCTGACGTGTTGGCAACTGCTCTCAATTGCACGAACTTCATGAAGCCGTCCACGGCGACATTTATGTAAGCATTTCCGGGCTTACTTCTGACAAACTGTCCGAGATGGTCAATGTGGACGGTGTGAAAGGGTTTTGCTACCTTCTCGATGCTGTGCAACTTTCCCGGTTTCTTTCCGGATGTCGTCTTGTGAAAGAGGCACTCGATGCAGGCGGCGATGTATCTTCTCACGTAGCGTTTCATGCGTGAGAACCAGTACGTTTCCCTGAGTTTTGCCAGGGTCTTGTCCACGGCGAAGTGCCCAATGTCATCATGGAAAGACTTCCCCACCCTCCAACGTGCCTGGCTCAGAACGACCCACAGGAGTTTTTCCACAGAGTCGCTGCCTTGGAACTTCTTGAACACCTCGCCGTTGCGCAACTGGTATTCGCTTTGAATTCGACGGTCTTCTTTGGAGAGGTGTTGCTTTCGCTCAAGTCTCTCCTTCAGCGCCATGATCTTGAGATCATTCTGCTGGGCGATAGCGAGACAGTCTTCGATCCCGACGTTCGTAGCGAGGATCTGCAGACCACTGACAACTTCCATCTCTTCGGGAGGGTCGTAAGGGTGAACGACTTAACTCATCGACGTACGCCATTGTTGTGCCCTTTCGATATTCGATATTAAAGGTAAACTCCTGAAGACGAAGCCACCACCTGCAAATTCGTGGCAGAAGAGTTGTCTAGCTCATCGTTGCACGCACTGCATTATAGTCAGTCACCACTTTGAACTTGAGTCCGATCAGGTAGGTTCGGAACCTTTCGAGTGCCCACACATCCGCCACCGTTTCCAGCTCGTGCGAGTGGTAGCTCTCTTCGTAGTCTGTTGTTCGTCGACTGGCGTAAACGACTGGGTGGAACTCTCCGTTTGTTTGCTCTTGTAAGAGGATTGATCCCATCCCATCTTTGTTGGCATCAGTGTGGACCTCTGTTCTTGCATCGAACGAGAAGTGCGCCAAAATAGGTTTCTCGACTAGTCTCTTCATGAGCTCGTCAAACGCGGCATCATGTGTATCGTTAAATTCCCAGGGTTTGCCCTCGGACGTCACCCTTGTTAGAGGTTTGGCAATGGTAGCGAACCCCCTCTCAAATCTTCGGAAGTAGCTCGTGAGGCCCGAAAATTGACGTACCTGGTGTACGTTTGTGGGCTTCGGGAAGTCAGCGAAGCACTGGAGTTTGTGACTTCCCGGTCGTACACCTCCCGCGGAAATGTCGTAACCGAGGTAGTCCACTCAGTCGTAGAAAAAGTAGCACTTGCTCAGTCGTAGCGTTAGTCCGGCTTCTCGAATGACGTCCAGAACCATCCGCAGATGGTCGAGTCACTCCTCTACGGTTGTCGGTGGGAGCAAGACTTCATCCATGTAGGCGAGTACCACCACTGTGTAGCGCAGGGGTCCCAACACAGCGTTAATCATCTTTTGGAACACCGCCGGGGCGTTGGCCAATCCGAATGGTATACGGACAAATTCATAATGGCCGTCCGGTGTGACAAACGCAGTCTTGTGTCGCGACTCTTGTGACATGGGGATCTGGTAGTAACCAGACGCCAGGTCGAGGCTCGTGAAGAAGCACTTCCCTCGAAGACGGTCTAACTGATCATCAATGAGTGGCAGTGGGTACCTGTCCTTCTTCGTGAGACGGTTCAAGGCTCAATGGTCCGCGTAGAGTCTTTGTTCTCCCGTCTTCTTTCGTACCATCATGATAGGACTCGAGTATTCTGAAGTCGAGTCGACGACGATCCCCGCTTCCTTGAATTCTGCGATGACTTCCTTCGTGTGGACTCTTTCCGCAAAGAAGAGTTGATAGGGGCGGAAATTGACTGGCTCCTGAGCCATTAGCTCAATCTTAATATCGTCCATTATCGTGTTTCCAATCTCAGAAATCTTGCGTGCGAAGCAGTTGCTGTACTGATCAGCGAGGCGTTCAAGTACCTCTTGCTGCTCCAGAATGACAGAGGGGCCCGTTTCGAACTCCTCGGTTGGCACAGGATGTCGTTCAGCTGTGTTTATGTTGAACTCTTTCCTCGGAGAGGGCTCGTCGTCTGGATAGCAGACCACCGCTCGTGCGACCCGCTCGTTCTCTTCGATGTCGAGGTTGTGATCCGACACGTTCATGATTGGCAGTCGCGTTTCGTTGTCCTCACTGACGTTCAGGACTCAGCGTGGTATGCAGTGTTCACGCCCTTCTCGGCCCCTAAACTGTGCGTCGGCGAACACATCCGTGTGGGGTGCACTTCACATTACGTGAAGTTTGACAAATCCCACATACTCTGGAGGAACTACCGTCGATTCCTTTGCCTAAAGGCAGACAGAACGCTGAGGCAGATCAGGGATCTCAATAGAGGGCAACGTGTCGTCGTTCTCGTGAACGTTCTCGCGCTCCTCGAACATCCTCACCGTGTTTCGACGTCTGATAACCGTCACGTGAGGTTGCTCCGTGAAAGGCTGTCCCACGAGAAGGGGTATAGACTGCGAGCTGCTGGGCACCACGAACGGCTGAACGTTCGCCGTGGCGATGGTAGCACTTGTCTCGCCGCACGGTATAACGCGTCCAGATCCGTACCCTCCAATGGTAAACGGCACTGCCGGCTTCGAGTAGGATATCTTTAGGCGGTCCGTATCTTCCTGTCGCAGAGTGACGTCACTGACTGCCTAGGTCGACATACGCTCGCACTTCGTGGCCCTTTAGTTTCGAGGGCATAAAATACTTTTCATTCGCAGATTTGGCGGTGTGGAAGTTTGCATCGACCACATTCTGGGCGACGCGCGGCCCGCTGCCTCGCCTCTCGCGACAGTCCTTTGCGTCATGTCCCACGCGCTTGAAAACGCCGCACCGCACCTTCCGCTGCGGCGACGGGCAGTTCAGGGACACGTGACCGTAGTCGTCGCAGTTGAAACAGAGCGTTTCTCCCCTTTCGTTGAAGAGCGGCTTCCTCCTCGGTCTCAGCGGAGAAGGGTCCACCCTATCAAGGCGCGCCTCGGACTTCGACCCTGTCGCTTGGTCGGCTCTGCTGTCGAAGCGGCGCCTGGAAGTCGAGGGGCGAGCCCGATGCAAGCAACTTCAAAGCGGTCCCTCTTTAACTCCGCCCCGCAGGGGGCGCCTACACCTTAGGTGTTAGGTGCTTGGTGAGTAGCGCCACCACGGACCCCAGCCACGTGGGCCACCATACCCGCACGCAGGGGGCACCTGCCTTGGTAGGTGCTTGGTGAGTGGCGCCACCACGAACCCCGAGCTATGTGGGTTTACCCACCCACGCCTGGCTGTGCGTGGCTTAACCCTGTGTCCGGGGAAAAGGGGACCCTGGTGGTTGAGCTGAGCCCGGGGTTTGTTTGGACCCTTCGGGGCCCCCCGGGCGAGGCAATACACCGCTTCGGCCCCTGCTTCTCGTAGACGGGTGTCCTGGCTTGGCCCGACCAGGATGATTCAGTGAGTCGCCTCCTCTACCCTCTTCTTCCTCCTTTCACTTTTCCTCCCTCCTCTTTCTCTTTTCTTCTACACTCTCTTCCTTCCTTTTTCACCTTCTTAGGCGGCAAGGGCCAACCTTGAGTGGAAACAGGTCCTGTCCCTGCAACCACACTAGGGTATAGTGCCCGGGCAGCACTGGTAGAGTAATTGTGTCAGCCAAGCCTTTCTTGTTATGGCACATTACCTACCCCCTTGTTGGGCTCCGTGGTGGTCGGTGCACCCGGGCACTGAATCTCCTTCCCATCTTTATGGGTCGCACACTAAACAAAACCTCTGATCGGGCCCTGAAGAGGGCCCGCACCGAAGTCCATTACCATCCCGCAAAGTCTCCTGAACTTTTTAAATTTCCGAAGTTCCTTGTTCTCCATTCTGAGGCTGAAAAGCCACTTGCCAAGCTTTCTCCCTTCCTTGTCTCAAAAGTCCTTGAAGGTGTTGTTGGTACGAACTTGAATGCCAAAAAGATGGCGTCGGGCGACCTTCTGGTCGAGATAAACACGAAACAACAAAGTGACGCTCTTCTTGCCTTGAACTCCGTTTCAGATTACAAGGTTAGCGTGACACCACACCGCAAGCTGAACACCATTCAGGGAGTCATCTCTGAGAACGACTTGCTCGAAACATCTGAGGAAGAGCTCGTTGAGGGCCTCGCCAGCCAAGGGGTTGTAAGTGCACGCCGCATCACCCTCCGCCGAGATGGTGTCGAACGAAAAACAAGACATATTATCTTGACATTCGATTCCACCACACTACCAGAGACCATAAAGGCAGGATACCTCCAGTGCCGAGTCCGACCTTATGTGCCGAACCCTCAGCGGTGCTTTAAGTGCCAGCGGTTCGGCCATGGGTCGAGGAACTGTCGAGGAAGGGACACCTGTGCAAAGTGCTCCAGCAAGGAGCACGTCGCAGATGAGTGCGATAATGAGCCTCATTGTGCAAACTGCAGTGGCAACCACCCGGCATACTTCCAATCATGTCCCATGTGGAAAGATGAGAAAGAAGTCCTTAAACTAAAAGTTACTGAAAACATCACCTACGCATGAGGCAAAGAAGCGTTTTGCCTTTGTCTCAAAAGGCTCTTATGCCGAGGCCGTGTGCAGGGGACCAGCGCGGCCAGTGGTTTCGATGGGAACGCAGACGTCTCCAGACGACCTGCATCTCCCATCACGGTCCCCCTCCAAACCCCCGGGAGCGGTGCCAGGGGCACCGCCTCCGAACCGCAAGGTGAATGCTGCCTTGCCAGCATCCACCCCAGAACAGGGGACGACGTCTCCTGCTCAACCAGCCGCTTCGACCTCTCGGAGCCGGGGCCTACTTCCCCACACCTCTGCTCCCCAGAGGAAGCCTGGGGAAGTGCCAAGGCAGTCGACCTCCAAGGGCCAGCTGCCGGCAGCTGCAGACGAGCCCATGGACGAGGGTGGGTCGAGATCTGATGAGGAGGCTCTCCTCTCAAGATCAGAGTCCACCCCTTCTGCCTCCGGTGACTCTAATCCGAAGCAGAACCCCTCTAAAAAACAAAGTGCACCGCGTGTGAAAATAGATTTTAAACCCTAAGGAACATAGCTTTTTAAAATAATTTTTATGTTATACCTATTGTGTTTGAAATGGTTAAAAATATGGGGATTATGCAATGGAACTGCCGCGGTCTTTTTCGTAATATTGATGATATCAACTTTTTTCTCGATGAGCTCCAGCCTGTTGCTATCTGTTTACAGGAGACTCATCTTAATGAAACACATACACAGGTACTACGGCGACATCAGGTTTTTAGAAAAGACCGTGTTTGTTGCAACACCTCTTCTGGTGGAGTAACTGTGGTTGTGCAGAGTGGTATTGCCTGTGCTCCTGTCCCTCTCGCAACCCCCTTAGAGGCAGTAGCAGTTCGTGTTCTGCTTGACCGCCTAATTACAATTGTTTCGCTTTACCTTCCACCAAACCTTCCAGTGCATTTACATGACCTGCAAGGACTTGTGGGCCAACTCCCACAGCCTTTTTTAATCCTAGGAGATTTTAATGCACACCACCCCATGTGGGGCAGTGCTTGTCAAGACTGCCGTGGTGGTGTCATAGAAAGTTTTTTACTGTCATCTGGCCTTTGCCTTTTAAACAAAAGACAAGCGACATTTTTTAGTGCTCCTCATAATACTTTTACTTCCATTGATCTTTCCTTATCATCACCTACTTTACTTCCTTGTTTTTCTTGGAAGGTTTTAGAAAATCCTTTTGGTAGTGACCATTTCCCTATCATTATAGAAAGCTCAGTATCACTTCCTTCTCTTCGAGCTTGTGTTCCCAGGTGGAAGTTAGATAAAGCCGACTGGGCTTTATTTTCTCTGGAGGCAGTGGTTGATCCCACTGTTTTTTTAGCTATGTCTCCTGAAGAAGCGACTCTTTATCTTACTGAACAAATTATAAATGCTGCTTCTGTGTCAGTTCCCCGAACTTCTGGAAATATTCCCAAGAAATGTAAGCCTCGGTGGAACAAGGACTGTACGACCACCATAAAAGCTCAGAATAAGGCTTGGGGAAGGTTTCGGCGGTACCCGACTTTTCAGAACAAGATCAAATTCAAACAGTGTAAAGCAAAAGCTCGCTGGACACGAAAACAAGCCAAATGGACCTCGTGGGTGAAATATGTGTCCTCCCTAAACAGTTTTGTTCCTGCAAAAGAGGTATGGGATCGTGTTAGGAAAATTCGAGGTACTTACCACTCCTTCAGCATTCCCCTTTTTCCTTCATCGTCCCCATCACTAAAAGATCAGGCTGACATTCTTGCTGATCATTTTCAAGAGGTCTCCAGTTCTTCAAATTACACTACTAAATTTAAAAAGTTCAAGTCCTTGGCAGAAAAACAGCCAATTGATTTCTCTGGAAGTGAGGCTGGTTACAACCGGCCGTTCACAATGTGTGAGCTTGAAATGGCCCTTGCAGTAAGGAAGCAGTCAGCACCTGGTCCAGATATGATCCATTATGAACTGCTGAGGCACCTGTCGGCTGAATCCTTGGTGCATTTGTTGTCTTTCTTTAATCATTTATGGGAAGCTTCTTGTTTTCCACAGTGCTGGAAGCGAGCACACATCATTCCCATCTTGAAGCCTGGCAAAGACCCTTCCCTACCAGCAAGTTATCGGCCTATAGCACTGACTAGTTGCCTAGGAAAAACTTATGAAAGGCTTATAAATAGAAGGCTAGTATACATTCTAGAACAAAAGAAAATTTTAGATAGAAACCAGTGTGGTTTTAGAAGAGGTCGCTCAACCTTAGATCACCTTGTCCGGTTGGAGACGTTCGTGCGTGAGGCTTTTGTGAACCGGCAGCATTGCCTTTCTGTCTTTTTTTGATTTACAGAAAGCTTACGATACAGCATGGCGGTACGGAATACTTCAGGACCTGTATAGGTGCGGTGTTCGTGGTCGCAAGGCGTTTTAAGCAGCGAAGTAGCTCTTCTGGGGATACGTACGTGCGTACGCTGACTACCCTGATAGCGCCTTCGTCGTTTAGTCCGGTTATGATGTACTCGATGCACGCCTCGTCACTAAGGTTGCACCGACGAGCCTTTGAGAGTTTGTCGTAGTAGTACGATTCAATCGGCTCACCTCGCTTGCGACGCCGATCCTCCATGTCACGATGCAGGTGTTGCGTCGAAGTTGCCGACGGGAACGCGCGCCTGAGTTCTTCTTCCCATTCCGTCCACGTTTTATCCACCGACGACAGGGAATCGTACCAGCTCCTCGCCGGGCCCTCGAGCTTAATGAGTGCGTTGCAGGACGTCTGCCTGTCAGTCCAATGATAGATGTCGGCAATGTTGTCGATTCGTCGGATCCACGCGTCAACCTTCGTTTTGTTTACTTCTGATATTATTTAACAATTAATATTTGTAACTCGTGGACTTTTTGCACCACACGAACTATTTACGCCAAGAGTGTAGTCGACAGTAGACCAGCATATCACCGGGTTTATATATGTTCGTGATTAATTTTGTAATTATTTTTGTAATTTTTGTAACTCTTGGTCTCGGCCGTATTAGTATCATTATCTTTATTTTCTTTTATTTTTCTTCTATTTTCCTTTTTCTGTTCATCTCTGTTTTTCCTTTCCTTCTCTTTTTTTCGCCTTTCCTACCTTTGCCTTGTCTTTCTCCTTTTCTTCCTTGGCAACCTATTCCTTGGGGTCGAAGAAGAGGAAGTTTGAAATACAGAACAGTTGATAGTTCAGCGCGGTGTGAGTGTAATTTTCTGTGTGGCTGTTTTTGTGAGTAACTGTCTACCTGCGCGCTCGTTCATAATGAAGTCAACCGTCGGGCAGCTTAATAAAAGCGGGTTGAACGACGGAAACCAGCCGCGCCGTCTCCCCCACGCCGGAGACAGGCGAAGCAGCCGCTTGAGTGTGGAGAAGCGCCATGCCGCTGACCACTTCTCTCACCGCCGTCTGGACTGCGGCCTGGACAATCCCTGTTACGTCCAGCGCTGAATCAGGTCCCGTTGCAGACGGAGTTGGAAGTTCGTTGCCGGTCTTCTCCCTTTGTCCTTGTTCCCGCCATCTTCTTCGTTGTTCGTGACGGTCGAAGATGCTCCGTCGCGAGTTACAGGACGCATCGTTGGGGTGAGCAGGCGATCGTTTTACGTTCGGGGCGTTCGCAGTTGATCTCACTTCTGAGTTGTTAACTCCGTAGACGTTTTAGGGTAAAATAACTGGCTTTATTGTTAACATAACGGAGATTTGGACTTAATTCAACTACCCTACTCAAACTACTGTAGTTTAACTACTTTTCCGAGTAACTTGGCAACTTTTAATTACAACTTCATTTGGGTAATTAGTAGTTTAATTTAACTACGCTTTTTAGGTAACTTCTACTCAAATTACTAACTACTTTCGAAATCTAGTGCTAATTTTGCTCATCATGAAATTTTGACTGCAGAAATAAATAAGACGACGGCAGATTAAGTGGCATTCCCGTACAAGGGGCCCCCTCACATTCCGTTCCCACGCACTTATACTCGGCGGCCGTAGAAACTGCATCACAGGCGTCCTTGGGTCAAGGTGGCGATGAGCACCCAAAACATAACACCGGCGCGCATGAACGCAAGAACTGATGCTTAACAAGCCTTGGTCGTCCATTGGCCTAATCCGATAATGCACGCAGACGCCGCGCCTTCAGCTGCAACCGTGAAAGAAGGGGACACTCTGAGGGTTGTTCTTGTTTTCATGTTGTCTCCCTTTAGTGAGTTCTGCCTCAAGCGGTTTGGGGGTTCCACGGGAGGCGCCACTGGCATGACCTCGCAGCTGGGCTCCTGTTCCCATGGTCGCCTTTGCAAAGCCGGATTCTCCCGCACACAAACGCAGACACGGATAATCCGTTCATGGGAGCACGTTCCCGCTTCCAGCTGCAACTGTACGGGTGACCATTCTCGTTCTCGTAATCCTTCACGTCCTTCCGACCTTCCACGCCAAGGAGACCTCCTCTTTGTTAAAAACGTTACTTGTCAGGCGTGTCAGGCGCGTCAGGATACCGTAGTTGCCGGCGAGGATTGCGAGTCACCC
This sequence comes from Ixodes persulcatus, assembly GCA_013358835.2. Classification (NCBI taxonomy): domain Eukaryota; kingdom Metazoa; phylum Arthropoda; class Arachnida; order Ixodida; family Ixodidae; genus Ixodes; species Ixodes persulcatus. The sequence goes on from JABSTQ010010839.1 coordinate 360,693, forward strand.
TTGGGAGGGCAGCATCCCCCCTGTTGCACCTGGCGTCAGCGGCGAAGTGTACTTCGTTTCATCTTCTGTTAAAGCAAAACATTTTTTTTTTCAGTAGAGTAGCACTAGAACTGCAACGAGACGCGCAGTCGTCCGGATGATCTCATCGTTTTGGCGCGAAACTTCAACCCTTGATGGTCAGGTGCACTTGCTCAGCGTACTCTCCGAACGTCATAGGAATAAAGGGCGGCCAGTCATAACAATCTCAACCTGCCGAAGAAAAAAGTAAAAAAGGAGAGTTTGTTATAAACTACCCACTAGCCGAGGCAAACCTCACATGTTTCGTCATGAACACCTGAGATACCGACACTCGCTTACCCGACCCTGCACAACCTGTTTCTCAAATTGAACGCTGCCGTTCCATCCAGCGCGTCGGTGGAACGTCGGTTTAGCTTGACTGGGGACGTCTTTAGGAGAAAGGGGAAAACTCTCCTATCAAGAACTTTGAAAGTCTATTGCTTCTGCGAGCTAATAAACTATTTTGGCAAAACGCAAGCCGTAAAGTAACTGCATTTATTTTAGGCTCGAAGGGTTTTTCGCGGATCAAAACTGGTGTTAAATTTGCTACCACAAAAAATAAAAAAAAACTAACTTCGAAGGTAACTTCAAAGTAACTCGCTACTTCTTACAGTAGTTAGTAGTTTACTCAATTACTATTACAAATGCGTAATTTCTACTCTACTCCAATCACTTTTGACGTCGATACTCAGTAACTTAAGTTAACTACCTTTTTTTAGTAATTTGTACATGTGTGATATAACGGCATGTTGACGTCCGCTCTTCTCCGCTGCCCGAAAGAGAGAGAGAGAGAGAGAGAGTTCTCCTCTCCCCCTTAGTTTGCGCCCTGAGCGCCGTTTGTGGCAAGGTAGCCCCATCTCGTGGCCGAGTGGCGAACCGTGGGTTACAAGTTATAGTAGGATATTTTAGAAGAACTGTAAGAATGCACGCGACGCTGCTTCCATGTGGCGGCTTGCGGTTGGATGCTTTAGTGCAAATTTAGTGAGCTACCAGTCTTGGCAACAGGCATTTATTCCTTGTTTTTAGGCCACGAAAGACAATCATTCGTATGGTTAATTACTGATTATTGAAGGAGGCGAAGGAGTCTGATTTACCACAGATCATTAAAGCTACACTAATACGTTGTGCCGGTTCACATTCTCGAACGTTATCCTACTAGGTGACGCTAGTGAAGAAGCATTGCTTTAGTGAGCTTTTTTGTCATTTACCTGGAACTAGAGTCAATCACTGGATACATTTCTTATAACTGTTGCTGTCAGAGCCCCCTTTCCGCGAAATTCGGCATTGTTCGAATGTAGACACCGCCGTGATCACTGGGAGGCAGGCAGCGATGAGGTGAAAAAAGAGGCCAGCTTTCCGCCGCCCTATCAATTTGTGGGCCGTATCAAAACGGCGAAAATCCAGAGGCCGAATTATGAAAAGGCCGAATGTCAGTACGACGAAAAATTAAAATGCCGAAAAAATTGAAATGGCGAAAAATCAAAATGACGAAAACACATAACTCTGAAAACCACGTGAAAAAGAAATGACGCACTTTGTGACTACCGCTTGTTCGTTTTATGCCATATCACTTTCCACTCACACGAGCTTGTTTATCTCGCTCTGCAAAGGCACCAGTATTAGTAAATTAATATGATGTAAACTTTCGTATATTTCTATCTGTCGTAAAGCTAGGCATATCAGTCGAACAGGACAGCTCTTATTGGTCAGCAGAAAAAAAAAACAGCGTTGCACAGCGTTCAGAGTACAAGAGCAGCAGCAATGAGCAACAGTAATCATTTCATTGATTAGGAGGGAAATGGACGAAGACGCGGTTGTGGTGTGCTTCCAGAAGGGAAAAGCAAAACTTAGCTGCAAAGACGGTTATGTTTACGTGCTTGACAAGAAAGTAGGTTTTAGACAGTGTTGGGGGTCCGAGAAGTGAGGCGAGTGCAACGCTAGAGTGATTACCGACCTGCCTGTAGAAGGTGCTCACACGATCATCTCGAAGACAGTGAGCCACGCAAGTCATGCTCCGGATATCTGCAGAGTTACAGTTCTTCGCGCTCAAGAACGAATCAAAGCTCTGGAGCTCAGGCGGCGGCGTCGGGCGAGGCACCCGTAAAGATTGTTCAGCAGGTAACGGCAGATGTAGCAGCGTTTTCAAGGCAGCATCTTTTAAGCAATGATGCCTTGCGACAGATTGTGAGAAGAGGAAAGCGGACTCGGGGCCTACACGAGCCGTCTGCCGTGCTGGAGCTCATTATTGAGGGCGGGTTCAGAACAACTTTAGATGGCCGGGAGTTTTTGCGGTGCGTCTGCACCATCGCAGATGGAGCTCGACTCCTAATTTTTTCACGGATACAAACTTGAGGAAACTGAACGACGCTCCGATGTGGCTCATGGACGGAACATTTTAGACTTTGTCGGCGATCTTCGAACAGTTATACAAAATTCACGGTTATCTTCATGGCCATGTGTTCCCTTTTGTTTCCTGCCTAATGACTCCGCGAACCCATATGACGTACGAGGCGTTCTTCGAAGAAGTGCTGAACTTCGCCGCAGATATGAGACTTGCACTAATTCCAAAAACGGTGAGTACAGACTTTGGGCAGCGATCAACGCTATTCGGTCGTTGCTCCCGTCGTCGGATGTGCATGGTTTTTTGTTCCACTTGTGCCAATTAGTATGGAGGAAAGTGCGGCACATAGGACTGGCAGTGCTCTACAAGAATGATGTAGGTGGCTTCACCATCGAGGTGAAGCAGCTCGCAGCCCTTTCGTTGTTGCCTACCGAAGAAGTACGAGATGCCTATGCGTCCTTGAAACCACTCTTCCCGCAAGAACCCACTAACCTGCTGCGATGGTGGGAGGACAACTACCTGCTTGGGAGGTAACACCGCTATGATCCTACGAAGTCCACCGTTATTCCCGGCATCCCTCTGGAATGTGCTTGTCCTCGCTCAGAACGGATTTCCAAGGGACAACAACGCCGTTGAGGCATGGCACCCACGATGGGAGATATAGTTTGTCGGACACCACGTAAGCGTCTTCCGGCTCATCACCACCATGAAAAGGGAGCAAGCTGGAATCGAAGAAGAAAACGTTGCGCGAAAATCGTTGGGCAGCTGCTCTGGACAACCGGAACAATGTCGACGTTCTAAACTTTCTTCGAGGAATTTCACACAGGTTATCTGTCTGAAATGCAATAAAAAAAATCTCTCTGCTATGCGACGAGATGTGCAGAAATTTACATTTTCTTTTTTGAAGGCTTGTACCATGCGAAGGGAAGCTACACTCCGGGACATCCTTTCATGGCTATTAGAAAAGAAGACCAAAGCGCGTACACATCGGCCGGCCGAACATCTTGCCTAACTTTGATCACATTGCCAAGAAACTTTATCTCCCACTATAACTAGGTGATGCCCGCATTTTAATGTTTCGGAATTTTAAGGTTCCGATGTCAAAAAGACTTTTTGTCTTTTTAAGTTTTCGGCATGTGTATTTTCGGCGTTTTGAATTTTCGGTGTTTTAAATTTCGGCATTACGATAGCTCGGCATTTTGATTTTCCGCGTTTTGAATGCCTCCCATCACTTTGTCCCTTTCATCGTCGCCCATCTCACAACTACGTAATCTCTGTCGAGACACTCTCTGCCCTGCCTCCCCCCCCCCCCCCCCCCCCTCTTTCTTGCCGCCGCCGCCGCTCTGGGATTTCTGAATGTTCGCGTTTAGAGACAGGCAAAGAGAATGCCTCAATAACCTGCCGGAGAGAACAAGCTACGGCAGGACGGGCGCGAGGACGTATAGTCCGAGATTGATACCTGCCTAAATAGATTCTAATTATCGTTAGAAAAAAAAAAATTCTTGACTTCCCATTGCTGGTTCAACACTGAAGTTCAAATCATATACGTCGTCCTGTAAGATAAAGTGCCTCATGCCAGAAAAAATCAAGGATAGCAAATACTTTATTAAACAAACTCATTCAAAGAACTATTCACATAGAATGCATCTCGAATGACCAAATAAGGCAAGTGTCATTAACAATATAAGCATTATTTAAGAACACCAGATAGGATACACCTTTATCGCGAATGTTGCGAGCTTTGCCGATATTTTGAACTTTTTGTAGTGAACTTTTATTGAGTTGCAGCTTTATGTTCCTGATTTTGCTTGGTTATAATTAATTTATGTGTTCAAAAACGATTTATATTTATTAGGGGCAGTGACCTCCGTAACCTTCTTCGTGACAATGAAGTGAATAAAATTGAATTCATTGAATTGACATGGTGGGAACTGCACAACGTCGTTTTCTTCGCTATGACGACTGACAAAATTCGAGGGGCACTGTCCTTCCGGTATTCGAACAACCTGTGTGACCGGTTGTGGTTTGTGCGAGACACATTGATCGCGCAATCCACACAAGTGTCCATTATGCTGCAGGAGTTCCCCGGCCAAGACCTGCCTAGTTCCAAATTCAGCGCGACAATCTGCCTTGTAAAATGGCAAACTGTCGAACCTGCGGACTATAAGCAAGTCCCCTAAAACGCATCTTTCTACAAGGCAACAGCTACCGCTGTCGAATGCAGCACAGTTTTTGCACGAACATTACAATTGTTCTTTCGATTTTTGCATCGCCAATTCGGATTGGCTCGTTTAGATGGGAGTGGTCAAAACTAAACCCTGCTCTAAACTGTCCCTCAAATAGCGGTGCGCTGCTCCTAAATGGGAGTGCCGCTACTCTTGAGCGAACCTTAGACGAAACCCGCAACAAGATCAAAAACGTATAATCTAACCTGAAAAAGAGGACAGTAAGGGCGCACAAGCGAGCGGTGACTGGCGGTGTTGTGAAGTTGCAGTGGTGCCAGCTGAAAGGATTAAAAGCACGTTGATGCATATGGCTGCACGTCAATACTTTAATAGCTTTCCTTAGAATCCCCCCAAAGCAACATGGAAAATGTTAATACATCTACGTTCCAGTTTGTATATTTTGATTTATTTTACTCAAGTAAAAACCGTATTGAAGCTGTTCAATACAACCGCAGTGGAACCGGAGCCTTAAAGGGACACTGACGGAGTATTTATGACGCCAAGGTTTTTATTTGTACATGACATATGAGAGACCACCTATCTAGAACATAATTTGCGGCTCCAGTCGCGCTCACTCTCTTCTTCCTGGTCACGTGCCGTTTTCAATGGTTCAGACACAGCCACCAAATATAACCGAAGTCATGGTTCTTCAAAGGCACACACTCAAAATTAAAAATAGAAACGAAATATGATATTGCCACGCGCGTCAGCGAGCGACCGCGTGCGTGGCCAAGTGGTTACCATTCTGTGTCCGGCACTCGGCGAGTACGGACGCAAGGATGGCTCGCTCCGATAGAGTGGAGATAACAGCCCCCTTGGGCCGCGGTTTTGTTGCTGACGACGTGTCCCAGGATTATCAAATGGTGATGCCTGCCCTACCAAGGGGCATTGCTGTTTCAAACACCCTGTTCCTTCACTGTGACATCGCCGGACGGCCGTATAGGATTGCGGACTTCAAGACAGGACTCGAGACCGCAGGTGTGCTGCAGAACCTGAAGGCATGTGGACCGTACCAGATGAACCCCTTCTGGGCGGTCACATTCCACTCCATGGCCTCGAAGCACAAGCTACTGGAGGCAAAGGAGCTCCAAGTTAAGGATAGGCGTTGCCTTGTTCTGGATCCAAACAGGGCCGAAGTGCGACTGAAGCTTCATTGGCTGCCCACTGAAGTCCCAGGCGACCTCGTTCGGAAGGCACTCGAGCCTTTCGGAAAGGTGGAAGGTGTGGAAAGAGAGACCTGGCGCGAAGAAGGCTTCAGCGCCGTTGAGACGACCGCAAGGAGAGTGCGCCTGAAACTCAAGGACGGCGTGACGACGGAACGACTGCCCCACCAGCTGCGAATTCTCAACGGCAATACGGTTGTCATCGTCCCAGGTAGGGCACCTACGTGCTTCCGTTGCCGGAGGAATGGCCATGTTGGTCGAGACTGTCGGGCGCCGCGCTGTGATTCGTGTCGGCGATTTGGCCACCTCAAAGAGGACTGCGTGCAAACCTACGCAACAGTCACCAACGTGGAGCCCGAGAATCCCAACTCTGAACTTTTAATGGACGAGGCTGAAGCCGAGGCGACTGTGGGAGGACAAAGTCTACGGACGGTGCACCCGTGCAGCGGCCATCTTCAAGTAACGCGGAATCAAGCGACATGTATCCGCCGCTCACCGTGCCCTCAACGGAAGCAGCTTCGGCAGGGGTGACGAAGGAAAGCAAAACCATCGACTTCCACCTGATGCAGGCAGCGGAGGATGCCAGGTCATCGCTGACGAAGCGCGGCGGGGACAACGGACAGACCGATGAAACTACTATGGACCTCATAGAAGGAACCACTGGAAGGCGACCCCTGGATCTGGCAGAGAGTGAATACACCGAGGACGAAGACGACCCAGACGTGCCACTCCAGCGTCCGCCATGGCAACCGGTAAAAGCCAAAAAAGGTCGTACCATTAAAGCGGACCAACAGATGACCGATGTTATCCCAATTCACTGTAGGTTGTATTCTTGATCACCTCAGTCCTTTTAACGCTCACATTATTTCTCAACGATGTATAAGCTTAAAGTTGTAACGCGGACTTTTGTAAGCTTGATTGTACAGAGGCGTAAGCTATGGCTCCTGAATACCCTCCTCAAAGAACGAGAGGATGTTTCGCTCCTACAGGAAACGAAGCTCACGCCCTGACATGTAGAGCACGCAACTAAATTCTTTGAGCGCCTTTTTGACTTCATGTACTCTAACGCTATCTCACATAGCGCTGGCACAGCAGTTCTAGTTCGCAAAAATAAGAAAATTTTGTTGTTTCCAGAATGGGAAACTGATCGCAGCGGCAGAGTATGCGCAGTGGATTTGCTGTGCCACGGCGATGTGCTGCGGGTCGTATCAGTGCACGCTCCGAATGATCCGGCAGAAAGAAGGGTCTATTTCGACCACTTAGCGCAGTACATCGACACACCGGCCAAGGTGATTGTGGGCGGCGACTTTAATTGCATTTTAAACGCAAAAGAGTGCTCGCAGGGTCTGAGGCAGGACTCGAGTTTGGCGGTGCTTCGGAAACTCCTTACAGTGCATGACCTGCAAGACGTTACTGGAGCGGTAAACGCCCCCCGTCCCGGCTATACGCACTGGCAAGGAAACTGTCATTCGCGTTTAGATCGGGTTTACGCGTCCACTGACATAGCGAAAGTGGCTACCGCTTATCACGTTGAACTACTGACCTTTTTCGACCACGCATTGGTCGCCGTGCGGTTCGGGAAGAGAGCACTAACGAGACAGGAGCCTTGCTGACAATCGTGGAAACTCAACGAAGATCTGCTTGACGATGACGAGGTGGTCAAGGAAGTGAAAGGGCTTATCAAAAAGGGAACAGAGAAACAAGCAATGAATGCCGTGTATTGGGAACTGTTAAAAGAGGAGATTAAAATGAAGCTCATTTCAGTCGGGCAGGAAAAGGCGAGAAAAAAAAAGAGCGAAAAAGAAATATCTAACGGAAACTTTAAGAACGCTTACTCAAGCTGAACATAAGACTCCGGGATGTCTTGGAGATGACATAAAAAATGCAAGTGTAGGCTACTATCTAGGCTAGAAGAAGAATACAGAGGTGCAATGATTCGGTGTAGAATGCAAACACTAGAGCGAGACGAAGAGCCTACGAAAGTGTTTAAAAAGAAAGAACGTGAACGAGCAACAAAAAATAAAATCACTGTCCTAAGAGTTGGAGAAGTTCTTGTTACTCGCCAAGAAGATATCGAACGGGAACTCGTCAAATTTTACGAGGAGCTATTTAAAGTGAAGCGAAATTCCAATGACCACGTATCAAAAAAGTTCCTTAAAATGATGCCGCAAGTAGAAAAATCAGTGTCAGAACTGGTAATTCAAGATATCACAGTTGAAGAAGTAATCGAAGCAAGTAAAGAATTAGCACCTCGTAAGTCACCGGGCATGGACGGGCTTGGAGCGGCATTCTACAAAACATTTTCAGAGCAAAAAGAGCCGATCCTTTGCGAAGTGTACGCACACTTTTTGAAAATAAATCTTCTCCCGCATTTCATGAGACAGTCGGTAACAGTGTTAATACCAAATAAAATAAGCACCGACAATATTCGATAGGCCGACGACTATCGGCCAATAAGTTTGCTAACGGTTGATTATAAAATCCTCGCCAAGATAATAGGCAAGCGCCTCGAGAGCGCCCTGCAAACGGTCGTTGGGGAGCACCAAACGTACGGGTTTAAAGGGCGGACAATTGGTTCAAATCTCCATATAATGCGTATGATCCCGGAAACTGCAGAAGCAAAGCGAATGCCGAAAGCTGTGCTGCAAGTTGATTTAAAAAAGGCATTTGACAAGGTATCACACTCATTTTTATTGTCATTACTAAAGCACTGCGGTGTGGGGAACCCACTATTAAGGTATGTAAAGATATGCTACAAGGATATAAGGACGCGCCTCTTAGTAAACGGTCGTAAAACCACGTCAATCCCAGCCTTTTCATTGGTCAGAAAGAGGTATCCGATATCACCAACACTCTTCGCTTTGTACTTGGAGCCTCTCTGTAGGGCAATTCTTAGTGACGTTAATATACAAGGGCCGGCCTGGCGGTGTCGCATGTCAAGCTTTTAGCCTATGCAGATGATGTGAGCGTAGTGTGTACGTCGCGGCCAGAACTACGACTTGCACTCGGGCACATAGAAGAGTTGTGTAGTGTGTCGGGAGACGAAATGAACACGAAAAAATCATCAGGGTCGTGGCTGGGGCCATGGATGTCCACGCCCGACTTATGCATGGGAGTTCCATGGACTGTCTCGTTGTCAAACTACTTAGGGGTCAGCCTAGATCGAACAAAGTTAGGCAGCGGCGAAGGTGGCACGAGGCTACAGGCCGTTAGAGCCAAAGCTATGGAATGGCAAGGAAGGAATATCTCTCTCTTAAATCGAAGTTGTTTGTAATGCTGTTTTTTCCTCTTGTGCATGGTACTCGGCTCGTGTTGTGTCATAACAGTGAAGTGCAAAAAATTCAAAGAGTATATGCGACTTTCGTGTGGAATTCTTGTTTTGAAAGAACGCGCCGCACTAGTCTTTTCATCAGCCCCCACATAGGCGGCCTAGGGCTAGTTAATTTTTACAATGAGTTCAAAGTGCATCGGTTTTTGCTTCTCCTAGACAAGGAAGCCCCGATATCTGCCGCAGTACTGCATTCGCTAGGAGGGCGTTATCTCTCTTCGTGGCAGGACGTCAACGTTGATGACGATGCAGTAAAGAAGGCACCCGTTCTGCGATACTATAAAGAGATAGCAGAAGCGGTGAAGTATTTTGAAAATAGTTTTTCAAAGGAATACTTAAGTAAAGTGAAAAGGAAACATTTGCACTGGGACACGATTCACCTAGTTATGCCGCCGCCCCTCTACCGATCTGGCTTCACTGCAGAAGCGGACGGATCCGATGTCTTCCAGCGGCTGAGGAGGTACCCTGTCCTGCGGGGAATTAAAGACTTTTTTGTCAGGTTTCACATGAAAAAGTTACCAGTGAAAACCTGAGAAGAAAAGAAAGGTTTTCTCCTTCCATGGGGAAAAAACTTGTGTCATTTGCTCCTTTGCCGAGACGCTGCAGCACGCCTTCTTGTATTGTACAAATACTGAATTATTCTGGGCCCTGCTGCGGGCGGAAGCCGGAATTTCTTTATATCCAATATGGCACAGCATAAACTTTTTTGATGTCGGGAAGCAGCAGCATAGCCTCAGCCTTGAAATATTAACCTTAATTGGATTACACGCAATTTGGAGCTTTCGCACGGATCACACGCTGGAAAGAGAAGGTGGTCAACCCGCGTGGAGGTATTTGATTCAAGGAATTGACTATGCCACCTCCTCAGTTAAGGAAATAGAGTTCCCTGAGAGCGACTTTTGGGAAGCTCTTAGATCCCGATTAAAAATAACGAGATGACCAGATAACAAGTCACTGAATGCAGGTGCTGTGATACTATTGTCTGTTGTTCTTATTCTTTGGCCCACTGTTGAATTGTAGTGTCCATGCAAGTATATGTTACTGTGAATGCATTCTGAACTGTTACACCTCATGGGACAGTCGCGAGCCGCCGACTCACCCATTTTATTTTACTATGTAAAAATTCAATCTTATCCAATATAAAAAAAGCTCCGAGGCGGAAAAAAAAAAAGCACCCCAAAAATCCAAGTGGTTACAGCGCTTTGACTGTCGCGCGGAAAGTCTAGGTTCGATTCCAGTCAGTGGAATGTTCTTTTATTTATTCTTTCAACATTGCATTCTCGTGAGGTCGAGAACATTCTCGTCTGATCGAGTTCCGAATGTTCTAGTCGCCTAACGTTCTACGCCGATTATTCCAGAAGCCCACGCATGTACTACATAAGGGGATCGGCGAGGCGAGCGTAGTCAGTTTCGCCCAGCGTTCGACTCTGCTGTCACGCCGACTTGGACGCCCGCGACGCTCTGCTTTCTTCTGTTCCTTTTTTTTATTTTTGGGCACAAGTTCGCCCCATTAAACTTTTAGTTTCTTCAGTTATTATCGTCTCATCAATTGTCATTCGTGACATTTTGGTGGAGGTGCGAGGTACTGCATTCTATGCCCGTTGAGCGTACCCCTCCGAAGACATCCCGGCCAAGCGACGTGCTCAGCCCCGGAAGGCTACCCTTCGCCGGAGACGCCGAAGCCCGAAGACGCCGTCTCACCAGAGGTCAGTCCCCCGAATTGGGTCTCTTGCCCGAGAACTGGAGGAAGAAGATAGCTGACGATGGCCACCCCGCCCGTTGTCATCCTGCCCGTCGCTCCGCAGACACCCGCTCCCTTTCTCGGCGAGACCTATGAGGACGCGAAAGACTGAATCAACCAGTACGATCGCGTGGCCCGTCACAACGGGAGGAGTGACGAGCAGCGCCTGCATAACCTATATTTCTCGCTTGAAGGTACTGAAAGCCACTGGTTCGAAAATCACGAGGCCTCCCTCACTTCGTGGGACCGTTCCAAGAACGAGCCGAAGCGCACCTTCGCCAGTCAACACCGAAGAGAGAGGGCCGAAGATCTGCTGCAATCGAGGACCCAGGACCCCAGTGAGAGCGTCACAAGTTTTGTGCAAGACGTCCTGCACCTGAGCTCCCGCGCCGACCCTCAGGCCACCGAGGAAAAAAAGGCTGCGTATTCTGATGCGTGGCGTGAAGGACGACATCTTCGGTGGACTCGTGCGCAACCCACCAACGACCGTTCAAGAATTCGTCATCGAGGCAACGAACATGAAGCGCGCCATCTTTGCAAGGGAAAGCCACTACCATCGGCTCTCGGGCGTCGCTGCTTCTGCTGCAAAAGGCTACGACATCAGCCTAGCATCCCGGCATTCGCGACATAATTCGTGAAGTCGTCCGGGAGGAGCTTCGCAAGATGCTCCCCGCTTCGGATCGTCCGTCCTCACTATCGCTCGCCGAGATCGTCCCGAGAGGAGGTTCACCAAGCCTTCCAACCGGAAGTTCCCATGAACCCGACAACGCCAGAGGAACCGGCTTTGAGCTACGCCGCCGTGGCCCGACGACCGCCGCAAGCTAACCGCCAGGCCACGGCGCCACTCCGACAAGACCCTCCGACGCCGCAGTATTCCTGACGCCAGAAAGATGGGGCGCACGTCCGCCGAGAACAAGCTGCGCCAAGAAAGACCGACGTGTGGAGGACGGCAGATCGAAGCCTGTTCTGCTACCATTGCGGGGAGGCCGACCATACCTACCGCCGTTGTCCCTACCGGCAAATGGGACTGCGTGGGTTCCATCCGAACGACCCACGCCCGATGTACGGCGAACGCCCTCGCGAAATTGAGGAGTACCTCCGACGCTCGCCCACCTCAGCACCGCCTCTCCGACGTGAATCCCGCTCCCCATCGCCACGGCGTTCAGCGTCTCCAGCTCCACGACCTCGCCGACAGAACCTGTCTCCGCTGCGTCGCCGGGAAAACTAAGTGCGGCAACGCCTCGAGGTGGCGTTGCCGAAGACGGCCAAAGTAAAAAGCCTCCAAGAATGCCGGAGCGCTCCCACTCTCTCGACGCCACAAATCACAATGACGCCCCTGCAACGGTGTCTAACTTACCTAAACGTCGTCATTGACGGCCATGACGCGTCAGCACTCGTGGACACCGGAGCAGACTACTCAGTCTTGAGTGGGAGGCTCTCCCGCCGCCTTCGAAAAGTCATGACGATGTGGCATGGACCTCAGATACGAACCGCCGGAGGACACCTCGTTACACCAGTCGGAGGATGCACTGCTCGCGTCGAGATCCACGGTGAGACGTGCCCTGTGAAGTTCGTTGTTCTGCAAGTCTGTGCGAGGGACGTTATCCTCGGAATGGACTTCCTCTGCGAGAATGGCGCCGTCATCGACCTCGGTGCAAACCAGTTGACGCTGCGAAAGCCTGTTCTGCCGCCGGTGGAGGACAACACGACGTCATCCGTGATCTGAGTTATTGCCGACCATGTGAATCTACCGCCGCGGTCGAGTGTTTTCGTCCCCGTCATAACCGACGCTGCCATGCACGGTGAAGCTCTTCTGGAAGGCAGCGTCCAACTGCTCCATGCAAATGAAATTGGAGTCGCACGAGGCGTAACGGATCTCCAAGAAGGACGTACAACTGTTCTCCTGACAAATTTTCGAGAGGAGCCGCAGCACCTAGCGAGGGGTACCGCCGTGGCCCACGTCGAAGTGCTTCAGGCGCCAGCCATCGTCACCGCCATCTCTGACGAAACCTCGTCATCACAGCAGAAGAGCACGTCGCCGACGCAGCTCGACATCGACCCCGAGCTCCCAGCTCCTAGGCGCCGGCAACTGGTTGATCTCCTCGCCGAATACAGGGATTGATTTGCCACGTCGTCGAAAGTTCGCCAAACACCAATGGCGAAACATCGCATTATTACCGACGACGACGCGCTCCCTGTCCACCAGTCGCCTTATCGAGTCTCCTTAAAGGAAAGGAAGGTGATTCAAGATCAAGTCCAGGAAATGCTCGACGACGACATCATTCAACCCTCAAGAAGTCCGTGGGCGTCCCCAGTCGTCCTTGTAAGAAGAAGGACGGGACCCAGCGGTTCTGCGTGGAACTATCGTCGGCTGAACGCTGTGACGAAGAAGGATGTCTATCCGCTCCCCCGCATTGACAATGCTTGAGACCGACGGCGCCACTCCCGATATTGTTCGTCGATGGGCCTGAAGAGTGGGTACTGGCAGATTGAAGTCGACGAACGAGACCGGGAGAAAACTGCGTTCCTCACTCCCGACAAACTGTACGAATTCAAAGTGATGCCGTTCGGACTTTGTACAGCACCAGCCACCTTCCAGCGTGTCATGAACTTCGTGCTGGCAGGCCTGAAATGGCAGAGCTGCCTCGTTTACCTGGACGATGTCGTGGTATTTCCACGGGATTTCGACGAACACCTGAGACGACTTCGAGCCGTGCTTCAAGCCATCAAGACCGCCGGCTTGTTATTCAAGCCATCAAAGTGTCGATTTGCCTATAGTGAACTTAAGTTCCTTGGCCACGTCGTGAACAACAAAGGTGTTCTCCGTGACCTCGAGAAGACCCGCGCCGTAGCTGCATTTACGCCGCCGTCTGACAAGGAGGCCGTGAAAAGATTCCTCGGACTCTGTGACTACTACAGACGATTTGTTCGGGACTTCGCCAAGATGTCTGCACCCCTGACGAACCTCAAGAAGGACGCCGTGAAGTTTGAATGGACAGAAGAACACCAGCGGTCGTTCGATGAGCTCAAACGAAGACTCCAGACGCCCCCGATTCTTGGCCATTTCGACCAGTTCGCTGAAACAGAGATCCACACGGGCGCCACTAACACCGGACTTGGCGCGGTACTAGTTCAAATGCAAGACGGGGCAGAGCGAGTCATCGCATACGCGAGTCGGGCGCTGTCCAAGGTAGAGACGAACTACTCTACGACCGAAAAGGAGTGCCTTGCTGTCGTCTGGGCAATAACCAAATTCCGCCAATATTTGAATGGAAGTCCTTTTCGCGTCGTCACGGACCACCACATGCTCTGCTGGCTCGCCAACCTGAAGGACCCCTCCGGACGCCTCGCCCGTTGGAGCCTACGAGTGCAGGAGTTCGACATGACCGTGGAGTACAAGTCCGGCCGGAAGAAACAATGACGCCGACTGCCTGTCAAGGGCCCCAGTCGAGGCCAGTCCTGCCTGCATCGAAGACGGACGACGATGAGTATTTCCTCGGCGCTCTGGATGTCAACGACTTGGCAGCACTCCAGCGAGACGACCCTGAACTATGAGCGCTCGTCGATCACCTTGAGGGACAAGCGAGTACGGTTCCCCGTGCTTTCTTACGAATCCTTCCTACTTTCTCCATACGGCAAGGGGTGCTGTACAAAGAGAACTTCGTCAACAACAGCACAGTATGGCTGTTGGTTATTCCTTCCAGCCTACGAGAATAAATCTTCCAAGGATGCCATGACGACCCAACAGCTGGACATCTTGTCTACAGCAGGACGCTCGGAGCATTCAAGAAAAGTACTACTGGTCGAGGCTACCGAAGACAGTTCACCTCTACAGTCGATCATGCCACGAGTGTCAGCGACGCAAGAAACCGCCGACGAAGCCGTCAGAACTTCTCCATTCGATTTCTCCCCCGTCCACGCCGTTCCAGCACATCGGAATGAATTTACTTGGCCCTTTCCCGCCGTCAAAGTCGGGAAACTGCTGGATAATTGTCGCCACAAATTATCTCACACGGTACGCCGAGACGAAAGCCCTTTCATCAGGTACGGCTGTTGCAGTCACCAAGTTTTTCATCCAGTCCATTGTCCTCCGGCACGGCGCCCCTGAAGTCCTCATCACAGACCGTGGATCTTCGCTCATGGCCCAGCTGACGCAAGAGATCCCTCGTCTCAGTGGCACCGGCCACCGTCGAACCACTGCGTACCATCCGCAGACAAACGGAATAACAGAACGGCTAAACAAAACTATCGCCGACATGATCGCCACGTATGTCGACTTAAAGCACAAGACATGGGACGAGGTGTTACCCTACGTCACGTTTGCTTACAACACGGCGGTGCAAGAGACCACAGGAGTAACCCGTTTCAGCTGGTGCATGGCAGAAAAGTAACGACCATGATCGAGGGCATGCTACCCCACGAACCACCTGACGATGGGATCCCGGACGCCCAGGTGGTGCTCAACGAGCCGAAGAAGTTCGCCAGCTCGCCCGACTCCAAATTCAAGATCAACAACGTGTCAACGCTACTCGGTACAACATTCGCCGGATCGACGTTCGCTTCAAGCCCGGAGACCGTGTGCGGGTTTGGAGTCCAATACGACGACGCGTTCTAAGCGAGAAACTCCTAACGCGCTACTTCGGACCCTACAAAGTACTTCGTCGACTCGGGGATCTGAACTACGAGGTGATGCCCGACGGAACACGGACTTCATCACGCCGCCGTCCACGACCGGAAGTCGTCCACGTCGTGCGATAAGACAGCGAAATGCAATCTTGTGCAACGCTTGAGAGGATTGTGTTTTGCCAGCCTCCGTATTTTCCCATTCTTTTGATTGTCTTGCTCTGTTTAGTTGCCTTTCACGTGGCGTCGAGACGATGCCTTTTTAAAGGGGGGGAGTAATGCCAGGCGCGTCGGCGAGCGACCGCGTGCGTGGCCAATTGGTTTCCGCGCTTGACTGTCGCGCGGGAAGTCTAGGTTCGATTCCAGTCAGTGGAATTTTTTTTTTATTTATTCTTTCAACATTGCATTATCGTGAGTCAGAGAAAAGTCTCGTCTGATTGAGTTCCAAATGTTCTAGTCGCCGTTCCTTCTACGCCGATTATTTCAGAAGCCCACGCATGTACATAAGGGCCTCCGCGAGGCGAGCCGTAGTCAGTTTCGCCCCAGCGTTCACCTCTACTGTCACGCCGACTTCGACGCCCGCGACGCTCTGCTTTCTTCTGTTCCTTTGTTTTATTTTTGGGCACAAGTTCGCCCCATTAAACGTTTAGTTTCTTCAGTTATTATCGCCTCATCAATTGTCATTCGTGACAATATTCATCTCTGTGATTTGTAAAGAGCCGCAAATACGTTGATTGAAGAAAGAAAAGCAAGTTTTACAGCCACGTGACATCCGCCAACCCTCTCATCCTCTATATTTCTTCTTCCTTCCCAATCCAGCTTCGGTTTAGGTTTCAAGCAGTTGTGGTTTTTTAACTTTATTAAAGATATACGTGAAGCTGTAGCAAAATATTGATTGGGTAGTCCTTTTACACAATAATAAATCGCCTGGCAAAAAAATTAAAACAAACATTTTGGGGTGTCAGTGTCCCTTTAACGCTCTGGTTTCAAACTTATTTGAGAGTGGGGGGCTAGATAGTCCACACTGGAAAGGTCGATTGCCAACGTAATATGAGGGGGGGGGGAGGGGGGAAGTAAAAAAATTTTAAAGAGAAGAGACCTCGTGCTCGGTGCTTTTTGTAAACTCATAGTTGTGCCAGTGACGTCTTCAGATTTCATTTGTTTTTATGACTACTTTGGGCCTTGTCTTGATATGATAACAAGAATTAAAATGACACCACCCCGTCAACCTGCTGGCATTTTAATAGAACAAAAGAGCATTTACATTGTCGTTCCCGTTGCTGAATTATCTCAGGAAATAATCAAGCTCACTCTAAAAATCATCAGTCAATTTGCCAGTTCTTGCTTCTCTGACGATTTTTAATTAAGACACTATTACAACAACAAATACCGAGCTCGTAGCTTTGTCCTCGGCAGTTGCTTTTGCTGATAGAGAGTTCGCGCTGTCGGTATGGATCTTTAAACGAATAGCTCGCGCTTGCAGCCAAGTAGTGGAATTGTGGAACATTACAAAAAGCTGGGAAGCAAAAAATAAAACTAAACAAGGCGCGAACTCACGCAGATAGGTATACGCTATGCGAACGTTAAAGAGCAAAACTCCTTTTCGATTGAAAATGATTCGACGAGATTAGATCACTATGGCTCATGCCACTTCTACCGCTCGAGACATGGGGAACGAGACTCGTAGCTGGTTGCCTGCGGGCCTCGTTCCAGCTAGTCGCGGGCCGCATGTGGCCCGCGGGCCTCGTGTTTGAGACCCCGGCTTCAAGACAAAGCCTCGTTTTGAAGATGTCCGCTCTTTCGCAAATGTCTCGCAGGTCTCCTCCGCGAGGACGTGGAGCCCGGCGTGGAGCGCGCCTTCCGCTCCTACCTGGGCATCGTGGGTTCCCCCGCCGTGGGCTACGAGGAGTTCTCGGTCAGCGTGAACGAGTACATGCAGAGGCCGCCCTTCAACATCGTCAACGCAGCAGACGCCTTCGGGGGCATGAAGAAGGTGAAAGAAACAACTCGCCAGACCCCTCACAAAGGAATTCGTTACCGTCACTACTACCACGCTACTGCTATGCGTGAAGAGCTAGAGGCAGGTAAACAGATAGTTCAATAAAGCGTATTTCTAAATATAGTTAATTTACGTTCAGCTTCCAAAATCCGTAAAATAAATTTGTTTAAAAAACATAGGTAGAGTTTGCCTCGCTGCGTGTTTAATTTGATATTGTAGAGGGAGCTACGTGTAAACAGAGTAATATAAGATTGTTTTTTACACAAAGGAAAACTGAGGGAGATTAGGAGATGGGAGCTCGCGGGGACGTGAAAGCACTGAACTCTGATTGGGACGACTAATGAGTAGACAGAAAGTAAGCTGCCGCTTTCTCTATGCACTCTTCGAGCAGTGAGTAGAGACAAACGCAGCTAGCTATTAGTGATGACTGCCGCTAGCTTTCCGTCTATCCACCAATCATTCGAACAAGAGTTTGTCGTTCTGACTTCCCGCGCTCTCTCAATTTCTCCTTTGCCTAATTGTTTTTTTTTGTATCTGTTTAGGTGCTTCTATTATTCGTCAACTATACGTGCTGTCATCCTTTTTATGTGCTGTGGGGCACATTCCGATCTTGCGCGAGCGCTCTCTTCCTCAAATTATTTAACGTCGCGCACGCATTTACTGCCAAGTGGCTGGGATTTTTTTTCCCGAACGTTAAGAGTTTGAAACATGTACCCTTGTTTAGTGACTATTATGCAGCACATCTGTCGAAATCCTTTCTCTATTATACTTGAAACCATATCAGAAAAAGCAAAGACCCCGGATGCAAATGTCTGATCGGTGCTCCAGGTGCGCGAACGCACGGGTGCAATATGTGGCTTCGTTTACAGAAGGTATTTTCAAATAGGACTTATAGAACAGCGGTCATGCAATCAGCCTATCCCAATAAAGAGAGTTTGTAGACACTGGCTCAGCCATGTTTCATTATTTTATGGCGGCTCTGCCACATCGGTCATACAGAAACTGTGTATAGACGGGCTCGAAGCAAACAAATGCCACGGAGCCTTCACTTGCAGGCCCAGAAACATCAAGGTCTGTATGCTCGAAATAGGGCAAAACCTTATTTTGTATCCCAAGCTATCACAGGAAGTGTTGGCGCGGGTTCCACGTAATGTCCGTCGCAGGCGGGCTTCTCAAACATGCTTCCGCAATTCATGAGGCGTTTTTCTATAAAATATTGTCAGCTTGTGTTCAGCTAACACCGTGTCTTCCGTATAGTGCATGGGGCAGTCTAAGTGGGGCTTTATGGTCAGACCCCGGGTCGTCTTTGTGTTTCGCCATCGCCGTTGTGTATCGCACATCACCCGGAAATGTATCCGAGTTTATTGATTTCTTAGAAATGTTTTGCAACTTTACAACAGTGAACCGGTGTGTTTTTTTTTTGTGGTGATTACTATATTAGCATGCTTACAAACACAACAGCGCGACAAGCCTCCATGCAGGCGTTTGAAATAAAGGGTTTTGACTATATTGAAACAAAAGTAACGAGTCATTAGCTCCACATCAACTTTAATTGGTTTCTTTGATACTAATTTTGATGTATCCTCTGTAATAGCTGATGTTATTAGCGTTAATATCACCCACCTTCTACAAATATTTATGTTGATTTACAAACCTTGTGCAGTAAAAAAGGCCCGTCAAAAAAAGCTTTCGGAGGGCGAAATGTTACTGATGTTACAATGGGGTGTTTAGAGATGCTTTACTCGCTGTAAATTGCCAAACAGTTTTCCTGGAAGTAGATGTCAGTCGTGCATATGAATCCCTTTTACGAACATCTAAAAAGCTATACAATGAGAGTTTTTCTTATAGAACAGTAAAACTGTGTAAAAAATTGCGCAAGCCATAGATGACGAGAGAGTTATTGCAAAAAGTGCATAAGAAAACCGGCATGTACCGGCGCTTTTTAAAAACAAGAGACTCCGAAGACCTAAGGGCCTTCAAAACGTATCGTAACCAACTAACTGGCTTGTTAAGACGCGCGAAGTCAGCATACTACGCAACCCACTTTACAGAAGATGATAATAATAATTCGCGCATGCTCTGGAAAAGTGTAAATAAAGTCTTGCGTCCTCACCACGAGCGTCAAAGATTAGGTAATATAAACTGCAGACACGACCATTTGTCCGGCTGTGCTTTGGCGAATGCATTTAACAATTATTTTGTCAGCCTCCAATAGGTTTGACGCTCCAGTGGGCTTGACACCTCCAATGGACTTTACGCTAGTAGCCATGTGGAACGTAATTTCCAAATATCTTTTTTTATGAGCCCTACTGATGAGAATGAAGTGTTTGCAGTTTTTAGAAACTTGGAAAACTCCAGGAGTCAAGATGTGGACGATCTTAACATCAAAGTGATTGAGCATACTCTCGACAAAGAGGTACCGGTGTTAACGTATATATTTAATCTATCATTTTCTTCTGGTGGTTTTTATGAAGCAGTGCAGTGTGCTAAGGTTGTCGTTTTGTTTAAAGGTGGGGACAAGAATACGTTTAAAAACTACAGACCTATTTCTCTTTTATTGCTAATTTCTAAAGGTGATCAGAAAATCATTATTAAAAGACTTTAGATTTACCTAAAAACATTTCCAAAAATTATAATATTTAACACGGTTTCCGGAAACGTCGCTCAATCGAATTAGCACTATTACTACAAAAGCAACAGATTATTGAATGTTTTGAAAACAAAGAACTCATCATGGGTTTATATATTGACTTGCCAATAGCGTTCGATTTAATTAATTCCAAAATTTTGTTCATAAAACTAGAAACTTACGGTATACGTGGACCGCTCTAGACCTATTCAAGTCATACCTGCAGTACCGTAAGCAGTTCCTTAATAATAGTAACTACATTTCAACCATTCAAAAAATTTGAACTGGTGTACTCAGGGTAGTGTGTGTGGGCCAATCTGATTTATAATCTTCATAAATGACATTCAAAATTTCATACCGCACACAAACCTTGTGTTTTATGCAAATGATACCACTATTTTTATTAAAGGCGGCTCAGCAGATGATATAGGAAGGAAAGCAAGAGGAGTTCTTTCAACCATTGACTTGTGGACCAAAGTAAATAGACTAAAATGAATTCTGAAAATACTTAATGTGTGCTATTTCGACCTGGAATTAGACAAATATCTTATTTGTTTCAAATAACCTTAGGCTCATCAACACCAGAGGTGTTAAAGCTGAATCATTATCTAGGAATCAGCACGTTGAATATGTCCATACAAAAGCTAGTAAATCTGTGGGTCTCCTTTGTAGAAACCGTTATGTCTTTCTAACACGTGTAAATTTACTTTTATATTACTCTTTGGTTTACACTCACTATGCACATTGTCATTTAGTTTGGGGCCAAACAACAAAACGTAACTTAACATGACTACTACTAACCCAAAAGAGGGCTATTCGATTTGCTTCAAATGTTTCTTGTTTGCCACCTTCTAAGGAGCTTTTTTTAAAGCATCATGTAATTTTATTGAACAGCTGCACAATTTTTAGGTATTTGCTGACTTATAATGTCGCCATAAAACACAACAATGCTTTTTCTCATTTTCGCACTGCAATGTTTAACTATTTAGACCATAAATACTGTACCCGCCATGGCGAGACCTGGAATGTTTCAGCATCCCGTACTAATAATGGTTTTACATTTTTTTTTTTTAAATATGTGTCGCCATCTTTACTAAATGAACTTGAAGCAAATGATGAGTGTATATTTGGAAAGTGAAATCGAATGTTAGCTCACATACTACTACAATCTCATTTTCTCTATGATGCCGTGTAGTGTCGGGCATGTGTTGTAAAATTGTTTCTACCTGAGCGGCATATGTCTTTTAGTTAATTTTTAAAATAAACAAGCATAATGATTGAAGTTATGTGGTGGTGTATATTTGATGTTGTAAGTCTAGAGTATTTTTAGTTTACGCTGTTTTTTTCGCCAAGGTGTGCATGGGAACTAGGGCCTTGTCAAGCTGCAGTAGCAGCTTTTTGACCTCTTTTCCCCCTTTTTTCGTTTTGTAATAAAAAAGAAAAGATTATTATTATTATTATAATTTTTATAATACCCGGGACAAAGTCGCGAGACTCACCCTATGCGGTCGTTGTTGGTCTTGTGTGCAGATTCCCTCCGAGGGCGCTTACCTGTACGACGCCGTCATGGTGTACGCACGAGCCCTAAACGAGTGTCTGGCACTGGGGAGGGACTACCGCGACGGTCGCCAGATGTTCCAGCTCATGAAAGGCCGAAGTTACAAGAGTGGGTATTCCGAACATGACAGGCCTCGGTCGAGACGCCGGCGACCAAGAGGATTGAATTTTTTACAAGGCGCTTTTTTTTTAAATAAGTAGATAAAAAGCCATTTAAAATGAAGAAAATTCAGAAGCATGTACGAAACACGTACCGTTTCTCGATGTTGCTCAAAATTCCTTGGAGCACGGGGGGGGGGGGGTGGCAGTTGAATTCAGCTCGGTGGTTTACATATACAAGTCAGACGAGGCCACGGGCTGACAGCGGGCTAAGGGCACTGTGTAAGCTCCATATCACAATTTTACCCTTAAATGTCTAGAGCTCACGGCCTAAGCCTGCAATGTGGAGTTCTAATATTACTAGGAATCTATTTTAGATAGCATTTATTTTATTCTTTGTAACTTTATGGAAAATGCATGTTTGAGCATAGAAGTGCCGGTTATGTCGTAAACAATTATCGCTTCCAAGGGCCTCACGAAAAGCTGACGTAAAACAAATGGTGAAATGAGTGAAGCTTACCGGAAATTAGGTTAAAAACGCTTCTATTCGCACATTAGGCCTGGTCACCCCATGCAGCCCGCCCTAAAAACGCCTAACTCGGCCCAAATGGAGCAATATTGAGGGCCTAACGTATGCCTAGTGAGTTTTTTTTTTTTCGCCATTGTATTAAGGCCAAAAAAACTCTTATTTGACTTTTCTATGGCTGATTTTTCTGGTTCGCCAAATTATTGCCTATTTGCCAGAAATGAGCCAAAGATGTCACGTCTGGACCGAAAAATCGGCAGGGGAGCCTAATTCTGTACTGGTTTGACAATTTTGTAAACGTTGCCGGTTAAAAACCGAACAACGATCCCAAAATCGAAATTCTGGCATTTCTTCAGAAACTGAGACGCAAAGGAACCAGGTGCTAACCAAACATCAAGGCAGTGAAGCCTAACACTGACACTTCTTTGCCAAGACACTGGCCAGATATGATCAAGTTAGCTTAAAGCTTGGCACTTTTGGCGTTCATGACGCTAAATTGCCGGTGAAAATCCAAAAGATCAATCGCTAGTCAAAATCATGGGCAGTCATCTCAGTGGTACTAGGATTAAAAAAAACACGAAAATATATGAACCACTGTTTCTTAAGATATGAAAAGTGTTTATTAAATTTCAAGTGAGGCGAAGCGTACTTAAAATAAAGTATGCATCTCCGAACTCTAAATCTTGCTAGCGGTCCGGACCAGATTCCTTGGTTTCAATCCTTGCAGTCATCTACTCAAAAGCCATAGGTGATTTTAGAAAACTTTCGACTGGACATTGGGACCCGTTCTCCGTAATTTGATCTCTTCAGTCCAATGTATTCTTTGTCTTTGTCGTGTACCATTCTTCCTTTCAAAAATTTCTGAAAATCGTAACTTTTGAATAACACAAACGTTCAGTTCCGACACTTTGGCATCCGCTTCGGACAGCTAGCGCCATATTTGGGCATATACCAAGCGTTCGACGATGCGTTGTTTTTTTTGTGTTTTTTTGCGATTAAGAAGAGTTTGCATTTTTTGTACCCCGGAGATACATTGTAGAACCTTCGAACACAAGAACACAAGTGTATTTATTTCAGATAAAATATTTTGTTTTACTTTACCTCGGACCCGCAGGTGCCATGGGCTACATGGTGCAGATGGACGAGAAGGGCGACGCGGAAGGAAATTACACCATAATCGCTCGCCGGGAGCTGGACGCCGTACCCGGAGAGTACGGGCTCTTCCCAATCGGCATGTTCCAGCTCCCGCTCAACGGATCCCAACTGCCGGTAAGCGCACCCCCCCCCCCCCCCCCCCCCCCGGTCCAAGCCATCTCCAACTCGCTTTAAAGCCGCCGAGGGACTCACAACCTAACGGGTTAAACCTATAGCACAATGGTCTCAAACTCATTCGAATAGGGGGGGGGGGGGGGTAGACAGCCCACTCCAGAAAGGTTGCGGGCCAGCGTAAGGACACTAAGTTGGGCCCTTAGCATGTATAATACCACGAATTAAAAATGCACCACACCGCCAACGTGCAGGCAATTTTTAACAGAAGAGAGCAAGTACGCTATCGTTCCTGTTGCTCAATTCACTCGCAAATTATTCCAGCTCAAAATGTTCCGAAGAAAAATATTTTCATAAGACATTTTTTTCTCTACTAACGGTTTGTATAGCAGCAGTTTGGAGGGAAAAAAAAGCTCTATTTTAATGACGATGATATATGAAGTCCAGAACCTCGAACTCCTAGGTTTATCTATTTTTCTCCTGCTGAGAGAGATTTCGTGCAGTCCAGGTCTGTCCTTGAGCAAAGAAAGCTTGGAAGCAAAGATTAAAACAAAACACGAGGCAAATGAAGACAAAAAAAAATTGGGTTGTGTGTATGTTTATACAGCCTAGAACTTGGACAAAATAGCATAAACTCTGTTATACGTTATGTGAACAGAGCTTTACGTCCAGCGGAAATGATTCGGCGTCATGAAACGAAGAAAACTGTTTTGTGAACCAAGGAATTGCCCGAAGGTTCTGATGAAGGAGTCACAAACGGCCGATGAATGATGCTCAAAGTTCAACGGCGTATCAACGTGAACTCCGAGTTCATGCAAAATCACTAGAGCGTTTGATTACGGTGCGATCTAAAAGCTAGCTAAACGCAAATGTCTTTAGCTTTTTTTACAGATTTATACAGCGCGTAAATTGGTCTGCTCCTCACGTACCTCACGCGTTTGTTTCCCCCCGACCTCACACACGACGACGCGCTCTAGGACAGGGTTGTAAAGTACCAAGGTACATGTAAATAAAAATCGATATCTAGGTATTTCTGTTGTACCTGAGGTACAAACCTAGGTACTTTCATTTATTGTTATTTGTACCAGTATCTCAGGTACATTTTCCAGTAACTTGTAACTAAGTGAAGTTGCTTTTTACAGGTACTTTTCTATTTGCTTCGTCAAAATGGTAGAAACTATAAATCTTGGAGTATTATCACATTACCATGTGCCGAGATTAACGTTGAGTTGGGTACGACCTGGGAGGCACTGACTTGATCGAACGACGTTTTAGCGAACAAAGCCCCGCCCATGGTGTTTCATCGAACGACACTTTAGCGAATTGCGGTGTCCTTTTGAACGAACGGTGGATTAGCGGTGCCGTTCTAGCGACACCAATTTATCGAATCGCTTCGGAACTCCGTTTAGGGAAAATTGTGACCTGCTTCCTTCATCTCAAACCGAAGTCGACTTCACTTCGTGTTTGAAGCTCCTCTGACAGCTATACAAGGGAGGAGATAACTTGAAAGATGTTCCCAGTCTCTGTTTCCTCTACCTTGTCCTGGTGGTGGCTCTCTTCTGCCATAAATACAATGTAAAATATAATTGAAAATAAATTATAATTACAATTATAAAGCAATGTAACATCGCGTTTATAATACACTTTCCACAAAATAAATTTGACTCTAATTTTTCATTCATCACAACTGAAAAAGTTCCGAGAAAAAAAAAAGCTTATTTTTCTTCCGACTAACGAAAAAAAAGCAAAAAAAAAAAAAAAAAAAAGGAAGCTCGAAGTCTTTTGCTAGTCGTCGCAAACGTTGGGTGCATATGCACTCGACTCATGCGTTTCTTCATGCGACCGGCGTCTTCTGGGCCCGTCAACGTCAGCACCGGCTCTGAGGGCAAGAACGTTAACAAGCGAGTTTCGGCAGTTTTGGCGTGACATGGTAAACAGTGGAAGCTGTGGCCTAGGTTAACCAATTGGAGCGTGGGGATTCAACTGCGATGTGGACATCGCATTTACACCAATAAAGCACATTTATCAAACTCGTTTTTGCGTCTCTCCTTAGTACAAAAAGCTCTGCTTCCAATGTATCCTGACAAATTTGGAGAAAAGAAATAATGTAACTGTAGCTGTATCTTAGGTACACTTTTGAAGTAAACTTTACAACCCTGCTCTCGGTTCTTTCGTCATCACGCATTCCCTATGCGCTCTCTGCACTGCCTTTTTTTTTCGCCGTCGCCCGATCTGCATTACAATGCGCCCAAGACGAATTTTGAAGCACGTGTTCCCCGTATTGTTTTTTGTCTTGTGTTTATTAAGCACAGGATCATCATTCAAAACATCACGTGCTCCTTTTGAACACATAATACTAAAGAAGTGCGCATTCAGAGTGAGATGAACCCAAAAACACAGCTTTAGACCATCAGCAAGTAAAAACGCTTGACAATTTTAAACTAAAAATCATATCATTCACGAAAAAATAAGAAAAAACAATATCAGACCAAAATTTTTTCCATGCGGCGCACTTGAAAACATAATGAATTCATCGGGCATACATCCCAAAATACAAAAAAGGTTTGTACGACATGTGAGATATCTTCTGAACCATCGGCAGTACGTAGGACACAGCCCGTAATCATTTAATTTAGGTAGAATCATAATGTGATTCACCCTGTACAATGCTTTTGATATGTCAAAATAAATTACATCAACGTGTTGTTGGCCATAAACAAACGACACGTCGTAATTCAGGGACGCACTTATATTTGTCTGAACTGACCTTTATTTTTCAAGAAACCACGCTGCTCGAGACAAATCGTGGTTCTAAAATTATATTAAGATTTTTGTGCAGCGTCATTTAAAAGACTTTAAAAAAAAGCTACAAAGTGGAGAAACTGGGCGATAATTTTTGACAATGCAGGATTCACACGTCTTATAAATAGGAACAATGACGGCGCGCTTCCAAATAAAAATGACTTTTCCGGACTTTGGCGAAAAGTCAAAGATATGCCCCAAACCGTGGTAAAAAAATATCAGCATAGCCTTTAACAATAATGTTTATGTTGAGTCTTGCGTATTTCATTAAACATTCAAAAACTTTATTTCTCTTTATTTCAGTTTGGACTGGGTGTCACCCAGTCCAAACCTCCAGACCAGCACGATGGAGCATGGTTGACAAGTTCTGTATCATAAAGAGTTTGTTTTTACCCCTGCACCAACTATACGAAAATATGGTTGAATGCGATAATGAGTTCGGTGTAACAAATCAGGAGTTTCCAATTCATCCCCTAAAGCCTCCAATAACGTAATGTTAGCCTGGCGTGTAAATCAAGGCCGCTAACGTAAACAGTATGTTTACCTAGTGATTGATATACCCAATAAAATTCTACAAGAAACTGTGGAGCTCTCTTTCGCCTTCCAATTAAGTACGCAAAGACCGAACCGCTACAATCTCGCTGTAGACAGGCGTCATATATGCCATTCACTCTGGTATCCGTCTTTCGCATTCGCAGTCAGCGAGCTTCTGGTGGTCACAGTCATGTCGACATCTGCGAGGGACTTTTGAAATGATCAGGATGAAGTGTGCAGCCAGATACAATCTATCTGTTTCAGTATGTATGTGCGAGTAATATGTTGCAAGCGGTGCGTGTGGAGCAAAGCTGCGCAACATATATATCCGTAATTGTCAAGGTCTGACACGGTGGAGCGGAATTTAATTAGAGATTGCGCTTACCTCAACTGAATAAGAATAGCTTTCCACTTTAGCCAGCACCAGTCGAACGGTACATTAGGATGGCCGTCTTCGGATATAATCCCTCGGAGAACTAAGACAATTAGAACCTGCGAAGATCACACGGGGTACTGTATGTACACGGCCCATCTCGGTGTTTCAGTGTCAAGCACCGATAAGAATAATAATCGTAATATTAAATAGCTCATTTAGTCTGAAGAGGTTGTCTTTTCGAATTATTTTATTCATAACTTCAGCATACGGAGTATTGTACATAAATTCGAGCATACCTATTAAAAAAGGGCCGTGAAGAGTACACTCATGCAGTAAGTCGGAGTGAGTCAAATGGCCGGAGGACATATTATAGTCATCCAGTCGTCGCGATAAGCCAAATAATTAACTAGAATTTCTTAATTACCTCTTTAAGTAGTGAAAATAAACACGTGGTTTTAATTATAAACTTTCTGAGCGTGATCGGAAACTGCTCAATTAATACATTCTAGAAGATTTAGAGGGTGTGAGAAGCGCTGTGGTGCGCTAAAGTTACCACTCATACTTACACTAACACGCGGATGACCTTATCGTTCGCACCTTCCAACCACCAGCCTTGCTCCTGCTGCAGGGGTGGCAAGTTAGTGCGCCACAGGTCTTCACGGGCGCTCTTTGTATTTCTAAACTTTAATGATTGCTGTCGCCGCATAGTAAAGCGATGCCCGCTACACTGTCAGAAGAAAGGGTGTATTCTTACACCCTTTGTCCCACATAAGACACCCCAAAACTTCAGTTTGACCTACAGCGCACTGACGTCGATCTGACGTTACTAACTTTCACGAGAGAATTGATAGCTGTGTGGTAAGACTTATTAAAATAGCTAATGGACGTGTTACTGACTACAAACAAAATCGGTATTTTCTCGGTCCTACTGCAAAACCTCAGTGTTTTCTTTCTGTGGTCTTTGATACGTACTTTAGCTATTTAATAAGTAATATGGCACCGTTATCCAGCCCTTTGTGAAATTGGGGGCCGTCTGTTCGACTATAGTGCGCTGTACGTCGAACTAAAGTTTTGAGGTGCATTATATGGGACAAAAGGGTGTCAGTTGACGCCCTTTTTTCTTTAGAGTGTACGACCCATACGGAGCGTAAGTTCGTCTGCCTCTATTGCAGGGGTTGTGGTGACGTCAGAACATGGAGCTCTGGTTGGCTTTGATTGAAGGATCGTGGGAAGACCTCAAGGCAGCTTGCTCTAAGGTCTACCCACTATCCTTCAATCAGAGCCATTCAGAGCTCGGCATTCTGACGTCACCAAAACTCCTGCAAAACAAGCAGGCGAACTTTTTCTCCGCATTCTAATGCTCCCGCAGCGTCCTCGCCACGTCTGCGCCTTCCAGTGACTGTGTTTCTCGGTAGCTCCGGACTAAAGATTTGGCACATTGACATTCCGAACCTACCCAAGTCTAGCGTTGCTCTGGGTGTATTTTCCGTCATTCGACTCGCAGGAGTAGCTCGGAGAGCTCGGGTTCAATTGTGTGTCCCACAGTTGTAAACGGCAACGATGTCGATATACCACGATGCTTTTGTGTGCTTTTTCTTTCGTTTATATGCTCATGAAAGATGCCCTTACGAAGCGTTTTTTTGTTCGACGGTCCCGAAATTACTACGAGACAACACTCACCAGTGCCAGTAATTGATAAAATCTATGTGATAAGCGTGGCGTCACGAGGGTCAGCGGCACCCAGGGTGGGAGCCGGCCGCGACACCCCCGAACCCCCCCCCCCCCCCCCCTCGCGTGGCCCGCCGAAACTCCCACCCCCCGCTCTCGCATGGCCCGCCGCGACTGCCCCCCCCCCCCCCCCTCCCGCTCTCTTGGCCCGCCGCGACACCCCCCTGATCGCTGCGCCCGGGGCGGTCCGCCCCCCTAGCCTCCCCCCCCCCCCCCTTGTGACGCCACTGGTGATAAGTACTTTTCGTTCCTATTTTTATCGCATTGCTCTTCGCTCTTTGCGGAATGGAGTGTAGGCGCCCGCAACAATGGCCGCAGCACGGAGCACTTGTAGGAGCCCGCAACAATGGCTGCAGC
Source organism: Ixodes persulcatus (assembly GCA_013358835.2). NCBI lineage: Eukaryota > Metazoa > Arthropoda > Arachnida > Ixodida > Ixodidae > Ixodes > Ixodes persulcatus. The sequence goes on from JABSTQ010010839.1 coordinate 390,044, forward strand.
ACGGAGCTCGGCTCACGAGCTCCGTGACGCGGGTCACACGAAAATAAAAACGTGCGGCCGGTCGGAGCCCGAACACCAATCGATTCGGTCGTGTTCTTTTCCCCATAAATGGTGACCCGGAATCTGAAGGCTGCCCCGTCGCTTTCTCTAGCAGCCTCAACCAATATGGACCAAGGCAACGCTCACACTGGCGACGGCGCGCCGCTTCAGTCCTCTGACGCCAACCTCGCGACTATCAACTTGCGCCTTCCCCCTGTTTGGCAGAAGAACCCGCGAGTTTGGTTCACCCAAATCGAGGCGCAGTTTCATCTTCGGCGCATCACTACCCAGCTCTCACGATTCTACCACGTCGTTGCCTCTCTGCCGCCAAACGTGGCCGACGAAATCGACAACGTGCTGACGGAGCCACCGCGTGAGGACGCATACGATCACTTAAAAAGCATTCTGCTCGAACGAACAACGGCTTCGGAGCGGTCACGAATCCAGCAGCTGCTGACAGCCCAGGAGCTAGGAAATCGCCGCCCATCACAACTTCTCCAACAAATGCGACCGTTGCTGGGTCCCCAAGCCACCGATTCCCAAGACCGTATACTGCGGGAGCTTTTTCTTCAAAAGCTTCCGCAAGGAATGCGCATGCTTCTTGCAGCTGCTGACGACATGCCGTTAGATCGCCTTGCCATGCTGGCGGATTGGACTGCTGAATATTCAGCCCCTTCTATTGCTGCTGTGGCATCTCACGAGCCTTACGAGCCCCGGCCCTGGCAAGCAACAGTCGCCGATATCAAGGCAAGCATAGCAGAGCTTTCCTGCGCTGTTGCCGCCATGAAAGCGTCGGACGAAAGACCTCGACAATCCAGACTCGGCTTCCCTCACGCCCGTTCATCCTCGCGACGAGCCTCGCGGTCAAGCAGCAGAGCCCTGTGCTGGTACCACCGGCGTTACGCGGAACGGGCCACACACTGCCATCAACCATGCTCCTGGTCGGAAAACACCGAGGCCCGGCACCAGCAGCGGCGAGTGACAAGGGCCAACTCACAAGCCGCCTTTTCTACGCGTTGTTGACCAAATCTCTGGTCCCCGCTTCTTAGTGGACACCGGGGCCGAGGTGAGCGTCTTGCCTGCGTCACGACTTGACCGTCAGCAAGTGCAACATACCGCGCCCCTACGAGCCGTCAACTGCTTGGCAATCGCCAGTTTGGGCCAGAGATCCCTAACCGTCGACATAGGACTAAGGCGACTTTTCCGGTGGGTTTTCGTTGTCGCGGATCTCCGTCAAGCCATACTGGGAGCGGACTTCCTGGCAAACTTTGGCCTTTCCGTCAACATCCGTGGCAGAAGCCTCACCGATGCCACCACATCCTTGACCATTCCAGGGTATCCTGTCGTCATTCAACGCTTCCCCGATGCGTCCCCTGGCGACGACGTCGAGGTACAAAGCCCTCCTCACAGAATACCCTGCCATAACCCGGCCCTGCAATACGGAGGTACCAATCAAGCACGGTGTGACACATCACATCATCACCAGTGGCCCGCCCATCTCCGCGCGTCCTCGCCGCCTATTTGGCGAGCGACTAAACATCGCGCGTCGAGAGTTCGAACATATGCTGGAGCTCGGATTCGTCCGCCCGTCTTCCAGTAACTGGGCGTCGCCACTACATATGGTCCCGAAAAATGACCCGAATGACTGGAGGACCATGCGGAGATTATCGCGCTTTGAATGCATGCACGGTACCTGATCGGTACCCTTTGCCGAACATTCACGATTTCTACACTGGACTGGCTGGTACCAACATCTAGAGCAAGGTAGACGTGATAAAGGCCTACCACCAGATTCCCATAGAGCCAGCGGACGTGGCCAAGACTGCCATCACTACTCCGTTCGGACTTTTCGAATACGTAAGGATGCCCTTTGGCCTGCGAAACTCCGCGCAGACGTTCCAACGCCTTATCAACGAAGTCACCAGAGGACTTCACTTCATTTTCGCGTACGTTGACGATATCCTCGTGGCCAGCACCTCTTCGGAAGAACACGAGCAACACCTGCGACTGTTGTTCGACCGGCTGCAGGAGTACGGTCTCGTCATCAACGCGAAGAAGTGTGTTTTCGGCGTTGATGCGCTGGACTTTCTGGGCCATCGCGTTACGTCAAGGGGCATCTTACCACTCGCAGACAAAGTCCGGGCAATCCGCAAGTTTCCCCAACCCACGTCACTTCGCAAGCTTTGCGAGTTTCTGGGCTTGATCAATTTCCATCGCAGATTCATTCCGCATTGTGCTGATATGATTCAGCCCATGACGGATCTTCTTAGAACCACGAAAGGGCCAACATCAGCAGTTCCATGGAACGCAGAAGCTGCGTCTGCTTTTTTCAACGTAAAAGAAGCCTTGGCCAATGCAGCCCTGCTTCTCTATGCGCAACCTGGAGCCCGTCCCCCGTCTCATGACTGACGCCTCCAGCACTGCTGCCGGAGCTGTCCTGCAACAGATGCTTGACGGCGAGTGGCGAACACTTGCATTTTTTTCCCAGAAACTGAAGCCCGCCGAAACACGTTATAGCACGTTCGGACGTGAACTTCTTGCCGTGTACCTGGCTGTGAAACATTTCAGGTATATCCTTGAGGGTCACGAGTTTCACATCTTGACGGACCATAAGCCACTAACGTATGCTTTCCATGGCACCCACACCGCCTACTGCTCCCGAGAGATACGACAACTTGCTTTCATTTCCGAGTTCACGGTTGATCTCCGCCACGTAAAAGGCAAAGACAACCCAGCGGCGGACGCGCTCTCCCGTGTCGACGCTGTCTCGGCAAGTCGTGGAGCTGTCGATTTTGAGAGCATTGTTGCCGCACAACGAGATGATCCGGAGTACCTTGCCCATCCTGACATGCTGAAGTCCTTGGTACTCAGGGAAGTTCCTCTCCCCCATTCTAACGGTACCATCCTCTGCGACATGTCTACCAGCAGTCCTCGACCTCTTGTTCCGCTAGCTCTTCGTCGGAAAGTTTTCGACCACCTCCACAACATCAGTCACCCAGGCATCCGAGCCACACAGCGCCTGATAACAGCTCTCTACATCTGGCCTACCATCAACGCGGATGTACGTGGCTGGGCACGAACATGTCTGCACTTTCAGCGCTCTAAGGTGAGCCGGCACACGGTGACTCCATTGGTACCGTTCCGCTCTCCTTCTGCACGGTTCGACCATGTGCATCTTGACATTGTGGGTCCACTGCCTCCATGCCGAGGAGTTACTTACACCTTGACTTGCGTTGACCGCTACACCAGGTGTCCCGAAGCTATACCCCTACCAGACATCACTGCCGATACTGTCGCCAGGACGCTTGTTGAGGTTTGGATCGCCCGCTTTGGCTGTCCATCCACCGTCACTACGGACCGGGGACGGCAGTTCCAGTGCTCACTTTTTGCCACTCTAGCCCAGCTCCTAGGAGTTCACCATGTGCATACTACCGCCTACCACCCCTCGGCTAACGGCATGGTAGAAAGACTTCACCGACAACTCAAGGCAGCAATTACGGCACGAGACGGGCGACTCAACTGGGTCGACCACCTACCATTCATCCTCCTCGGCGTTCGATCCGCGCTCAAACTAGACCTCGGATGCACCGCAAGCGGAACTCGTCTATGGCTCGGCACTTAGACTTCCTAGTGAATTTTTCAACAGCAACAAAAAATTCCCAAACTGTCCCATCCCAAAAGTAATTGAAAAACCTGCGAGAGCTCATCCGAGAGCTTCAACCGACACTACCTCGATTGCCTGATTCTCAGAAAGTTTTCATCAGCCAGGAGATCCAAACATGCACACATGTTTTCATCCGCAAAGAAGGCAGCAAGAAAAGTCTGGCTCCGCCTTATGATGGAGCTTTCAAGGTGCTCAAACGCACCGAGAAAACCATGACTCTAGACGTCAACGGACATACACAAACCATAGTAATGGACAGACTCAAGCCTGCATTTCAAGAATTCAAGGGCCAGTCTCCATCCACGGAACACCTACTGTCTCTGGGAGCCAACGAGACCCCTCCCACAAGAAAGCGCGTCTCAGGGACCACATAACTCAATATAGCTTTTCTGGCACTTTGAATGCCAGAACCGAATCTACTCATTTTTTTCCTTTTTTGTTTTTGCCAGCATGAGATCTGTCAGTTTTTCTTCTCCTACGATCCATGCTACCAGGGGGGAGCCCTGTAGGAGCCCGTAACAATGGCCACAGCACGGAGCACCTGTAGAAGCCCGCAACAATAGCCGCAGCACGGAGCTCGGCTCACGAGCTCCATGACGTGGGTCACGCGAAAATAAAAACGTGCGGCCAGTCGGAGCCCTTACACCAATCGATTCGGTCGTGTTCTTTTCCCCATATGGAGTATAGACGTACTAGGTTTGAAATGACTACGCCGCATTGAGCCAGCGCGTTGAGGAGATTTGTGTTCTCCATTTCTAGGTTTTGTATACAAGAAGAAATTAGCGCCGAGTTTGCTTCCGAATATTTTGTATAGCGCTTTGCTCAGGCAAGCAGACGTCACTTATAAACCAAGGTTGGCTCCTACACTAGATGTCTATGCCAGCCCGGCCGTGGTCTGTGCAAAGTGCTCCGTCTAGGAGCCGCAGTGTGTCGCTACTGTCTTGTCGCACGCTTCCAATTGCTAGCAAAGGTGTAATGCGTAATGTTTTACGTCATCTACTGGAGCGTCTACAGTCGAACGACTCCGCCCTTTTTGCCCGAGGAATAGGCAGTGCAAAAATCTATTTGTTGGCCTTCATGCACCCTCACAAAAACCCGTGAAAGGAACCATACAGCGCGAATAGCCAATACCCCATAGAGAGCAATGCCAGTAGTGATAGACTATATACGTCACCAATTGGAGGTCAGTGTGGGGCCCAGATTGGGCACGACGGTTGCATAAAACTCGTGCCCTCATTCATAGAACACGGGTCCCTGCCAAACATTGCCGCAGTGCTCGGGTTCAGACTCTTCACTGCGCTTGCCTTTGTCATATGACGTGGGAACTCTAGTACTACCCAAGCAGCGCGCCAGAGAAACACCGAACGTTTTCCAAGTTTGTCCATCCTAGGGGCTCTATTTGAGCCTGATAAGGTTCTATACCAAGGCGTTAGCAAGTGCCAATGTGTTTAGCTTTGGCGTTTTGAAAGGTTTCTTTTTGGTTCGCCACATAATTGCCAAGGTGCTAGATATCAGCTAACAATGCTGCATTTCAACTAAACAACCAGCCGCGAAGCCTTATTCAGGCACTTGTTTGGCAATTTAGGCAAACGTTTCCCAGGTGAAAAGTGAACAACTAGAAGTTAGGCCTAATTCCTGCATTTCCTTGGAAACTATGGCCCAAGAAAGCCAGGTGACAATCAAACAACCAGGCAATGAAGCTCATGTCTGGCACTTTTTAGGCAATTTGGGGCCGAACCACTTGGATTCTGTAAACATATTGCGAAATAAGATTATATCCTGACTCTACGAGGGCTGTCAAGGCACCACATTACCAGACAAAAAGCAAATTTCGGACCAAAACAATTAAGCTATTGGGTACGGCCTTGTAATGTGGGAGTGTTGGTCCAACCGTAAACTAGTTTTACTTCTGCCTTGATTTTCTATCGCAGGTGTTGAAGCTGTTCTCGGAACTCGACTGGGTGGGCGGAGGCCCACCCTTGGATGAACCAGGCTGCGGATTTCACGGCGAGAAGTGCGTCAGTGAGTGACGCATTGCCCTCCAGCAGAATTCGTTGTTGTTTTTGGACAGACATTAAAACACTCGCGAACTTTTTATAGTCACTGATTTGCCTCATCATTTGTTCGACAAATTAATAGATCTCTCTGAACCAGTAGCCCAAATTGTAAGCCACTGAGTTTTGTTTTTAGCGAAGTTATTGAAGTTTTGAGGTTGGTCTTCGAGAATACACAGAAAGAATAAAACACGTGAAGGACGAACACAGACACACACAGACTGAAAGAACTGTGGGCGTCTGTGTTCGTCCTTCACGTGTTTTATTCTTTCTGTGTATTCTGTAGTTTTCCACGCGCTCTCCTACGTGTACTTGGTCTTGGAGTTTTTACTGGAAAAACTAAAAATGTGATGTCGGGTGCTGTTACATGGGCAATAGGGGGAATTACAGCTCGTTCTCGACGGATTATAGGAACTTTGGTGGTGTGAAAAAGGTGCTGATTACGCTCATGCCACCAAAGCAAGACAGAATGAGCAAATTACTGTAATGTTGTGTTTTTTTTACATGACTTGCGAAGACACCCACTACTTATCGTCACATAATGTTTCGTGAAATACCTTTCTGAAAAACAATCCACAATGAGATTCAAATCACGTGGTTTTATAGCCTCTTAAGTTGAATTACGTTTGGACACTAAGGAATTGAAAATGTCTTAGTGTCCGCCCCAAGTGTCCAACACCATACATCCCAAACTGAAATTTAGGGGTGTATTATATAGGCAAGGGATGCAACTACTACACCCTCTCTTTCTGAGAGTATAGCCTCCTTCATGTTGGAAGAAAGCCTACCCCTTCGATGTCAGAACCGGCCGCAAAAACTGGGATATACAGAACGACGCAATCTGAACGAAAGGCAAAAAGGTGGTGGCGCCGTTAGTGATCCGCGGGCAATTTCCCCGTACCTATGTTTCTCGTTCGTTTTCTTTAGCAAAAACGAAGAAAAAGTTATTTTTTTTATTTGCGGCGCAACATCTTTTTCCAGTCCCTCGGCGCATTCTCATATACCCACTGCTAGCATCCAGTCATTTTTTTGTGCTTTTTTTTTCTCTCTCGAAAACTATTTAAATAAAACAAAAATAATTGGTTCAGCTTACGACACCTCTGTGGCGCTGCCTTCAAGATGCTTTCCTTCTATTTTACCGTAGCCTCGCTGTCCATTGTTCTGGCACCAAAAGTGCAAGCTTTTGCCTATAGGGAGACAATTGTGTTTCCTCCACTGTAGCTCATACACCCTTTCCACCTTTTCCCTCCTTCCACCTCGCAGCCTGGAAGGTCGTTACAGGCGCTTCGGGTGGTATCATTCTGCTACTGCTCATTGTGGGATTTGTGGTGTACAGGTGAGTGTGAGGTTCCTGCGCAGTACAGCCGTAGAGCCTACAATGTTAAGGTTCAAACTCGTTTTATGATCAAGAAAGAAAAATATACGACGGAGTCCAATAAATATGAAAAACTGTGAGCGACTATAAATCTATATGCGACTTATATAATCTGTGCAAGTGTTTTGTGTTTAATAAATAAATATTATAAGAATTGTTTTCTTTTCAATATTTCATATACGTGTCTTGCGAATTCTCGTTGTGGATCTCAAAAAATGCAAACGAAAAAGGAGTGAAACTTGTTAGCGATGAAGGCGTTTATATGGGGTGTTTAGGCAATTTGGATACAAGTCACTGCCGAAATACACAAGGTTCCCTACAAGAAACTCTCCACCGAACGTTATCTTTTACCGCGAAGCTGTTTACAACGAGGGTTCCGTGGATGTTTCGTGTAGGTGACCAAAACCTCAACGCTCGCACTGCCGCACGCGCCGCTCGCGCACGCCTTCCCAGTACGAAAGATTCGAAGTAAATAACCAAAATAAAGCATTGACCAACGCACGTGAAAGATGTCATTTGTTTTAGGCTTTTACTTTGGAATAGTTACTGCTGCAGACGCCGGCACGCACGGTGCTTGGAACACCATTCTTAGCATTCTCCTTGATGCTTAGCTAATTTAGCACGTGCGTATCCTTTCATCGCGATGACCATCGATCAAGGCAGTAAATGTGTTCGTACCTTTGTTCAAAATTCTGTGTCACGTCTGTGTCGTGTGCTAAACAGCTTCGCTGGTCAACCACCTTCACAGAGTGGAATGGTTCATGTTTTTAGAGCGCAGCTTTTAGTCGCCTGTTTCCGGCTTGAGCGGCGTCGCCGTCAGCGTAACTGCGCGGCGCATTATGGAACCCGTGACGTCTCTGGTGACATCACTGATGACGTCATCAGTGACGATGGCGATGACGTCATCACGATGACATCACACGTGAGGTCACTGGTGACGTCACTGATGACATCATCAAGATGACGATGACGTCATCGTCACGTGACCTAACAGGGGTCACGTGACGCCCGTGAAATGACGTGACTCTGATGACGTTGCATGACCCCCTTGAGGTCACGTGACCCTCGTGAGGCGAGAGCGACGCCGCTTGGAGGGAGGAGTAGCAGACAGGATGAGGAGGTGAGGAGGGAGGAGGAGTATACCCTCCCCTCAGTACCCTTCCCTCTTCCTTCTCATGAGCTGCGCTCTAATTCTCTGTTACAAGAGGTTGTAAGCGACTTTCATTTTTTTGTCTACTAACCTTACATTTTAGTAACCAAGCATATGACATATGGCACTAGTAAAGATAACAGTTGGTAATGAACACAGAGCTACAGGTACATCTCCCTGTTTCGTTCATTTCATTTTATTTATTTTACTCTTAGAGCCCGAAGGCATTACAGAGAGGACTGGGATAATTATACATCAATACAAATTGAACAATGAAAACAAACCCAAGAAACAAAACACGCGGTACTGAATCGCTATGGAATATAATTTAGAACATTAGCGATGGCGGTTTTAAGATCAGCAGTGTCAGTAAGTGAGACTACGGATGCCGAAGGCGACTCCAGTCGACGATGGTCAGGGGTAGAATCTTTGATTTATCAACAAATAGCAAGGTTTAAGAAATGCCGCCATTGCAGGGAAGGACTGCGTTTGTATCCATCCTTCTTTAAGTTTTTTTTTTTTTTTTTTAACGACGCTCCTGAATCATAAACTTTTTATCCCTCCGAGCCACAAAACGTTTATCATCCGTCGTTTATAGTAGTAATCTATTCGAAACTGAAATTGCAGTGGTAAAATCACGACGATTATTGTAACCCTCGGTTAGCGTTTCCTACTTGCGAATTGCATAAGTTTCAGAAATCCATAAACAAAAGATGTGGCGAAGATCACATTAACCGAGAAGAACCCCGCAGTTTGATAGAGCGTCTTTCGTAATAAAACGGAAGGTACTTACTTTTTATTATTTTCTTCTTAAAAAAATGTTATGTTCAAAAAATGTGAGCAAAGCAAATAAGTTATATTTTTCATTTAAATCCCTAATTTAAAGCGAATGTTATGAGAGCATTTGGTCGGCTAGTAATTGCCCGAACTGTACCTGCAGTGTTGTTTCAAAATATGTTACGGGTTTAGGAACCTTAACTCCGACGCAATTTTTTCATTACGCTGTTGCCGTTTTCAGCGGATAAAAGGCTGTGCTTAAGTAACGTCTGCGTTGGCTGCTATTCTATGTTCTTTAGTATAAACTATCGGAGCTAGCTTTCTGCACACATGCATGTTGCCAAACGATCATTGTGTGCATTTCAGCTGCGTTTCTTCGTCTAAGACGCGTCAAAGGTTCATTCCAAGCTTCCCGTTTTTTTCACATTAAAGGAACATTTATTTATACAGTTTACTAAGTAAATCCTCTTCTTGAAAGAGCATATGGTGTCGATACGGCCTCTGAGTTGCTGTGTTCCTTGGCTAATTCCCCTCCCCTAGCAAGTAGGCGGTAGCAACTAGCTTTTAAATGCGAACGTTTTTTTTATTTATTGGCAGCCCCATTAGAAGACGCATGGAGGAAGAGGAGGTGGAGGAGGAGGGTAGGAAGAGAAGAAGAGGAGGAGGGAGGAGGAGGAGAGGGTAAAGAGAAGGAGGAAGGGCATACCCTCCTCTCCGTATCCTCCCCTCCTTCTCAAGAGCTGCGCTCTAATTCGGCTTTACAGGGAATTGTAAACTTTTTTCATTTCTTCTTATTTTTTTGATTCTTGGATTTTCACCAAACCGCTCTTTGTTCTTTGTATCAAATTGATTTGTGCGTTGATTTTTCTTAGAGAAAAAAAAAGTTTATATCGCACATGACACGGTTAATTCATATACTACTAAAGAAAAATGGGTGATATGGCTGCAATTTCTTTAAAGCTCCAGAATAAAAAAAAATATTTACACAAGAGGAAATAAAACTTAGGAATGTGACTGCTACTTATATCCCTGTTGAGTTCTATCGGACATTATATCTCTTCCAGATATTGGGCTTACGAGCAAGAGCTGGACAGCCTCCTCTGGAAGGTGGACTTCCGCGAAATCCTGATCAACGAATTCACGCCGTCCAACAAGGCACCGAAGGCAAGGGTTTTTTTTATTTGGCTACACACACAAATTGAGCTATCCGCGACAGCTGTTTATGCAGTCGTATTTCCATTCCTTAAAGACGTTGGTTGTGTGCGGAGGTATCTTAAACGAGCCACAAATTGAGAACTGCCGCAAAACTTGTTCAATACTAGCATTATGTTCCGTTTCACTTTAAGTCCAATCGCAACAAATGCTACCATTTAATAGAGCCAATCACTCTCAGAAAAAATGGTTTACAATGATAATAAAAAAGCATAACATAAAAAAGTATAAATCAATTATGTTTAATGATGAATAAAAATATCTAGTGCGGAAGATAGTACCATATTACAGGCTAGCCAAATCTGATCACCGAACGTACGTGAAGCTAAAACTTCTAGTTTTTCAAAGCGTCAGCTCTACAGTCAAAAACAACGTCATCAAGTGGGCAAGTTGGTTGCGAATCGACACACTAAAACCCAAGACAAAGAAAAAAAGTGAGGAAAATGCATAATCTAAATTGAGACGTTATGTTTGCTGCCCCCCCCCCCCCTTTTTTTTTGCCTCCGTCTCGGGTTTTTCGAGTTGTACAGTTCTCTTTCCTCATTTTGTAAGCATGATCTCTCCTTCGTAAGATAAAAAAGGCGGATTCATATCAACGTTTCGAAATATGCGTTTTAGATTGTTTGGATGTCTTTGTTGTCATTATGTTTTGTAGCGTTAGCTACACTGGCCGAGGTTGAGCAGTTTCGCGTGGCCCTCAAATGAGCCGTGCTCATTATGCGAGCCATGCTCAATATGCAGAGCGCGCGGCGGCGTCGGCGGAGCTCCGCATAATGAGCACGGCTCGCATAATGAGATGAACTCATTATGAGAGTCACGCGAAGCCGCCGCCGCGCGCTCCGCCGCCGCCGCGCCCGCCTCGCCGGTCTGCGCATTCCAGAGAAGTGACGTCATAGCCGCGGCAGACGCACTGGCGCCGCCGCGTGCCCAGCTGTGCGCCTCCGTTGCGCAGTAGCCAAGTCTGACTCTGCACCGGAGCCGCTTGATAGCGCCTCTCATCTTGTGCACAAAAGCTCACGCTACGTATATCCTGGCAGAGCCGAGCTAAGCCACCGCAATTTTGTTTTTCGTTTTGTTTGTAGCAATGCAAAACTATTGAAACTATCGATAATTTTCGAAAACTATCGATAGTGTACTATCAATAGTATTGTCTATAGTCGACTATAGATAATCTCAATAACTATAGATAATCTCTATCAATAGTATTGTCTATAGTCCACTATAGATAGACTCTACGGACATTGAGAGTTAGGTCTTGTCCATGGTCGAATATAGATAGTTGTCCCTCGGTTGACTATCGGTACCATCGAAAGTTTGGGAGAACTATCGAGTCTTACGAAAATGAACGCACAACCCAAAAATGAGATGACGGATTGTAGGGCCGGACAACGCAAGGAGGGCAAAACGTAGAAACGAAACTAAACAAAGTTGCATTCTCTTACAATGAACACAAAGTTTCTACTTTCCCGCCGCACATGTCTTGTATATCCCTCAAAAATCGGGCTTCGCATTTTAGTCTGCCCGCAAGTTGGCAAAGTACAAAATATTTTCTTTAAGTTAGGGAAAACATTTGCTGAAGGCATTTAGCATCAGGATTATTCACAACTTTGTTTCACGTCTGTGTTTGTTATTATGGACTTTTAACAAACAGTTAAGTGTTCCCCGTACCGCACTACTGGAGTCTTCGAAGCATGCTTTTAAGCACGCCCGGAAAGGTACCGTTACCGCGGATCGCGCGCTTAAAAGCATGCTACAAAATGCTCCAACATTGCGGTACGCGGAAAACGATCACGTTTCGCTCGAAGTCTCAATTATTAAAAATACGCATTAAAAATATTATTAAAGAATGCAGCTCGCAAATTAGTGCGCATACGACGAACAGGGTGGTATATTGAACATATGTAATTTACACGTCCGCCGTTTTCGCTTATTGCTTTTTGTATTCATTTCTTTATCCATTAATTTTTTCGAGTATTTTACTCGTAGCCACCAGCCTAGCAACACAAATCCCTCAGAGGCTAGGCTGCGGGCGCTAGACAATTTAGAGTTTACGAGAGCTACTGAACCGACTATAAAACAAAAAGCAACCTATTATTTTATTAGAGAATTATTATTATATTAGAAACACTATTATATAAAATATGCCAATATTTATTTTATAGAACAAAGCTAGCAAACTAAAGAGAAAGTTTTCGCAATAATGATTTTTTAGAATTCATAAACAAAAAACGGCCAGATAAAAATATAGGGGGCAAAATATTCATATTGCTTGACCATATATAGACGAAGTGCACCGGACTCGAAGCAACCTCCTACCCGATATAAAGAGAAAACTGTTAAAGTTGCGGTAGAGTGATGGGTAACTTTTTCGGATGCGTGGTAATATCTTTGGGAAGATTGCATGTTTTGTTGGATAAAAGTCGCAGCTAATTGTTTTATACACGAAACGTTAAGAAGCAGATTGCGACATCTGGAGCCCTCCGTCCTCATGAATAAAACATTTTAAAATTGATTCTTTGTCATTCTTTCGATTCGTATAAATCCCTGCGTGTTATACGCACTCACCGTGACAACGTCAGATATATATTGGATTCTATATATATATAGGTTTTTATATATCAGTACTTTATGGCGCACATTGAAGATACAAAATTTGCAGTTACACTATACTGGACACATTTCCCGCCTTTCAGCCAGATTTCTACTCGTTAGAGAGATGCGTCTTCGGTTCGGCGTTTTATTTGTCTATTTACAGTTAAATAACCAGAAAGAGTGAAGCCTGTTCCGAGTTCAAAAGTGTGCTGAATAATTCAACCGGTGTTCGGCTGTGGAAAATAGGGTATAGAATTTAAGATTTATTACTCATAATCAATTAAGAAAAAATATTGAATTATAACTTTCGAAGTTCAACAAATGAAAATATATTTTTCTATATTTCAGGTGGGCAGCAACCATTCCTTGCCACTGCTTTTCCTGTCACAACCCACTCCTGCCGTGCAAGCCTCCCAGGTGTCACTGTCGTCACACCCAGAGACAGACTTCCGCTATTCTACTGTCTACACCCAGGTTAGACTTAAACGTCTCTATACATGTTTAACTTTGCTACACCTCAGTAGGTGATCGTAGTGCAAGATTTCCTGAATAGTTCTTAGCCAGCCTGGCATCCGTAATATATTTCGTGTCAGGATTTTTTTTTTTTATGACCACACAGACACAATTGCGGCTCAGCAGCAATCCGTCTGCCAGCAATCCCGAAGCGAGCGTATCACATTATTTTGTTCGACAAAGTCATTAGAACGAAACCGCGGGTATGAGATCCTACTTTGCAAAATTCGGCACGCCGTACCCAGCCCTATTGAAAATAACATTTCAGCCCTGATGTGTCATGGAACCCCCTCAGCACTTCAAACAGTTTCATCCTATGAAACCCTTTCATACATTGATATCCCTTCAGACCCTTCAGCCTTTAAGAACCCCTCATTCGTTCAACCCTTTAGACGCCCAAATGGCTGTGAACGTACACGAAATATGCAGTTTAAAGCTTTATTGGAAATTTATTTCAAACATTGTGTTTTACGTGCATGTTGTAACTCAAAAACACAATGAGAACCAACGTTTACTCGTACCCGTGCGCAAGCAGCTGTAGACAAAGGCGATCAGACCAAAAAGGGACGGCTGATTTCTTAACCGCCAAAAAAACTTCTTCCAGGTACTCAGACTGCGGCATTGCAAATTCTAAAATTTACGCTTATCCAGCTCATAAAACCGAGCAGCTGCACCACACGCACACAAACAGGCTGTCAGTAATATGTTTAGCGAAAACCATGAACGCGTAGTTAACATCCGCCGCTGTTGAGAAATCCCGAGCACAGTCACACCGTCGTCTCCGGCGTCTTCGCTCGCTGAATGCTTCCGTAGCTGGGCGGTCGAAGATGAGCAAAAGTCAGGCACTGAGAGATTTTCTTGATCCGTACACCAAGCTGCTCTAGAGGATAGGTCCCAAGCATGGGACAGGAAGCCGACACTGAGCGTCCACTCGTTGTTCAGCATTTTGTTTGCGCTTGTTGACTGAGAACAAACTGGGCGTGTAGCTTCTGACGAAGGCTGTATTTCGACTGACTAGAACAGCCTAGCTTTAAACACACAGAAAAAATTCCCCCTCACATTTTTTTCACGCACACTCTCTTCCTCGTGAGAGAGTAGTTGACCTGTAGTGCGTCTTGTCCAGCCCTTGAAGCACGTACAGGGAACACACAGACACAGCGATGGGGCCGTATTAGCCAAGGTCACTACAAGATAGGGACGGGAGTGACGAGGGAACGTCTCTTCAATATCGTAAGCTCGTTGGGGTCGCCCCATACAAAATGGCAAAGCGGATTCCCCGACGCATATATCGTGAAGGGTCAACTGATCTCCCCTACGCCCCCTTTGAAACGATTTTGATATGTACAGTGATCTCACGGAAAAAATTGGGCCAGACATTAAAGGCCGATCAAAAAACTATGACGGGTCTCTTACACCTTTTAGGAATTTATGACGGGTACGTCAGACACTCTAGGGAATGTCGACAAACATCTCAAACCCCTTAAACATTCTTAAAGGGTACGTCAAAACATTTAAAAAATTCCGGCGGGCTGCATAGACGAATTTGCAATAAGGTAGAAGTGCACTCTTATTTTATATGCATTCAACATAGGATGCGAAGTATTCAGAGCTTCAGTGGGCTATCCTTACATCACAATCTGCAGTACCTTACACACTTCATTAGCCATGGTGAACCAGCAAACAATAAGAAACTGTGACTTGCTTCGTGTCCTAAGTGGCATATGCTCAACCTTTTCTACATTAATTTCGCCACACATTTCAGCAGTGTTCTTCAGATATGGAAGGCATCCAGCGAGTTTCAGCCGACCAATTTCTACTGTAGTTTACCCACAAGATGAGTAAAGTTGCAGCATGTATGAAATAACGCTGTTGCAGCTCTGAAAAAATGCTTTGTGTGCCGCTTCACGTGCTAAAAATAGGAAATAACTTTCGAATGCCTCTCCATTGCGGCCTTGCTTTTTGTGGTACGCGGAACGGTTGAAATGGAGCACACTGCCAAGCAGAAATTCTGGCACTACTTCGGAACGTGGTCACGTGATTTTCTTAAACGCAAACGGTGCAAAAATTAAAAAAAAAGACCCTGACATGTGGCGTCTCGGACACAATGACTGAAATGTATCGAGGCTTATATTGAATAATAGACCTGGCTTTCAATAATCTAACTCCACTCATTTTCTCTAAGTATCCGCGAACGAAATATCACTGATTTTTAACATCGCTATTCCTGAACATTGAACTCCTCGTGAACGATAGGTTGTGAAACTGATTGTCTTTTCGTAACTAATGTTGCCACGACCAGCATGCAAGGTCACTTGACACACTCCGCATATGCGCGCTTAAATTAGTGGTGCAACGATTTTCGCACTTTCGGCAATTAATTGCGGGAGTAGTTTACGTCTCATACGCTATAAAGAATACATAACCATTTTTCTAGCTTGCACTTTAGTGTGCGCGAAGGCGAAGGTCGCGGCGAGCAATCGAGGGAAAAGATGACTGACCGCGGATACAATGGGGAAGATAACAACGGAGAGGAAATACTTTTGTTGAGTTCCGTTAGATGGCGTCACGAAACATATTGTGCCACGTCGTCAGACCACGGTTCTCACGATCGCCACACGCGGCTGCAGATGGCGAAATAATGCGTTTGTTTTCCTTTGGGATTACGCAGGGAAATCGCAGTCTTTCGATGAAAAATGGCAAATTGTCTCTCGCTTTTGCCAACGCAAATAGTGCATAATTGTAAGCTTAGCTGAGTATTTTTTAATGTTAAAATGGTTGCACTGATACTCTAGGAAAGCTAGCACCTTGCTCACTGGGCGCCGGGCTGCCCGCTGAAGCAGAATCGTTGTTAGAGTGGGTGCTTTATACTTCATCGAACTTTCAGGTTTAAACTTTATTTCTATAATTTGTTCAGAGGACTCAGGAGAAATTGCTTCCTATGAAAAGCTTGATTGTGTCCGTTGTTCCTATGCATGCAGAACATGGCAAAATAAAATGAATGAAACTATACAGTGTAACCTAATGAATTGAACGCGCACTGTTTATTTATTGAATTGGTCGATTTCAACGCAGTCGCTAGTAATGTTATTGTGCGGGCAGGTTACGGCCGAGACATTTCAGTTCGGAAGTAGGATGGAAATAAGAACGATACCGAATATCTTGCGTCAGATACAGGGGATAGATATATGCGTTTGATCAGATTTGAAAGATCACAAGAAAAACAAAAACAGCTATAAACTTTACACGAGAAAGCAAACAGTAAATTAATAAACGATTTTCATAAACATTGACAATATTCATGATATTGAGGCGGCATCTGTCACCTTCCTCCTGTCGCAGGTGGGGCTGTACCGAGGGCAGCTGGTGGCTGTGAAGCGCATACGCAAGAGGTCCGTCGACATCACACGCCGGATGAAAGAGCAGCTGAAAATAGTGAGCCATGCATCTCTCCTACTTCCCGGGCCCCTCTCACTGAAATGCACTTCATTCAATCTTCTTTTTGATGAAAACTAAAAAAAAAAAATAGTGAATTATTTTTAGGTTAGCAAAAAAAGACTGAAATGTATGAATGTTATTTCTGCACTCCTCAAACATTGATAATTTCCTTTTTATTGAAGTTTGTGTTCTAGCGAGACCGGTGAAGCTAAAAGGAAATACTCATATCGAGGACCATACTGATTCTACCACATCGCGCTTCAGACAGATTTTTTTCCAAGCGCCCTATTTTATGTTTATAGACAGTTTCGTTTATATCTGGCGGCAGCTTCAAGGATAAAAATTGTCTCCTGTTTCGGTCGCATATCAAACGATCCCACCCGATAAGCTCGTCTTATTCACGTCTTATCCGCGCCTCCGCTGTTGACTTGCCATTCGTACAACAATTCAACTGGCCTGCACACATTTCACTGATGTACACGGCGCGATACTCTGCGCAGTCACTTACGACCTAGGCGCGTTTTTGTCTGTCACTTTCAAATTGTACTGGAGGGCATTAATAATAATCGCTGAGCTTACTGTTCAAAAGGAGCACTCCACCGCACAAGAACAACGTACCGAATATAAAAAACAATAACACAAGAAGCCGATGATTGCTTCATACTAACAGTTTTCTGCTATGCAAAGTATGTCACAAAACAAATTACAGGGTTTTTTTACCTGCAAAAATATATTAGGCATCGCCGAACGCTCATTTTCCGCCCAAAGTGAGAGCTAAAGCTCACAACCAGATGCCAAAATTTCAGCCCGATCCGATACCTTATTCAAAAGTTATAAGGGATTTTCTGAAAATTTCAATGGGAAAATGGCGGCCGACGGAGTTTCCGAATGCATAGGGCTCTATGGCACCAGAAACCAAAAACGGGCAAAAATGAGCTCCATTTTCCCATTGAACTTTTCAGAAAATCACTTATAACTTTTGAATAAGGTATCGGATCGGGCTGAAACTTTGGCATCTGGTTGTGACCTTTAGCTCTCACTTTGGGCGGAGAATGAGCGTTCGGCGATGCCTAGTTTGTTTTTACGGTGAAAAAAAAAACGTAAATTTTTTTGTGACACCCTGTAGGTGGGTCTTTTTTTTCGTATAAAATTTCAAGCCATGCAATTTTTTTACTGTTGAGATAAGGCAACGACAAAGTCGTTTCTGTGTGCATTCGTGCTCGCGTGTGTTAATGAGTGCGTGAGAAGCACCCTGTGACCTTACGACAAAACTTAGCGTAGAAACGTCTATCTATCGTCCATAGTGTCCATGTAATTTGGTCAGATTCACAAATATCAGTTAATAAAAATAGTATCCACTGATTTTGGTGAATCCGTCTTCGTGAAGTGTGGAATAATCACGATAGTTAGACTTAGAGCTTGCACAGCAGCCTGCACTTAAACACTGAGCTATCTCAATGGTAGTTGGAATATCGTTCTCGTTTTTAATTTTCTACCAATAGTGCTCTAAAAACGATCTTTTCTTCAACCCGTCCAAAACCAAGGTCATGACGCTCTCTCGGAAAACTCATAATATCTCTTTTGCATATAATATTAAAGGAGAGACTCTGTCTCGAGTAACTGTAATGAAAGATCTCGGAGTCATGGTTGATTCTGGGTTGCGTTTCTCTGATCACGTTGGTAGGCTGGTTAACTCGTCATTGCGAATGTTGGGTGTTGCCTCTCGCTTAACCAGGGAGTTCAAAAATCCGACTGCTTTTATCACGTTATACTTTTCGCTATCCAGGTCCCAGTTAGAATATGCCTCAGTTGTTTGGAATGGGATTTCTAAAAGTCACTCCTTGGAGATCGAACGTGCGCAAAAAAAGTGTGTTTCTATCTTTAAACATCGCAACATAAAGGAGGATGTTCACTGTTTAACATATGAGTCTGTGTTAGAGCGTGTTAGTTTGCTTAGCTTGCACCGGCGTCGGGAGAACGCGGACTTACTATTTTTGTTTAAAACGCTGCATGGACTCATCAATTCTCCGAGCCTGTTATCTGAACTGTGCCTTAGGGTCCCACGTGTGCCTACTCGTCTTCTGTCATCTTTTTATGTGTCTAGAACATTTAGTCCGGTAAACCCAATTGTGAGAATTGCACAGCGTTTGAATCATTACTCTGAAAAACTTGATATTTTCCACCCTTCCTACAAGACGTTTGTCCTTTCTATTAAAACCTTGCCCGTGCAGGATGAGCATTGCTGAATGGCTCTGTTATGTCTGAATTTCGTCATCTCCATGGCGTGCTTTCTG
This sequence comes from Ixodes persulcatus, assembly GCA_013358835.2. NCBI lineage: Eukaryota > Metazoa > Arthropoda > Arachnida > Ixodida > Ixodidae > Ixodes > Ixodes persulcatus. The sequence goes on from JABSTQ010010839.1 coordinate 409,149, forward strand.
GTGGTGCACTTATTGTCTTACGGTCTTGTGTTCCGCGTCTACTGTTACTGCCTCGTTTTTATTTTATTCTACCAATTACTCGTGCACTGCCTAGTATTATGCTTAAAAATGTATCTTCTTTTCTGCGGAGATGTGTATAATGTATTTTTTATCCACCAGTGTACCAGCACCAAGACCTCAGGGTTGTTCCTGGACACTGTATAATAAAGATTGATTGATTGATTATTATTATTATTATTATTATACCTTGATCGACAGGTTTTATTTTTATTTTTTTTTGACAAATCATTTTACAGAATTGTGATTGTTACGTCTCAAGAACAGTTATACACACTACACTTATTCCGGTCGATTTCAGCCTATTTGTGTATCTCTGTATGTGCGTGTCTGGGTGTCCTTCCGGCTCTTCTTCGAGCTGCAATCACTCCCGAGGACCCGGGGCAACGACTCGGAACTGCTTAACTGTGATGTAATGGCACAACAAGAATGACATTTGTGTGTGAATATGTGTGTGTAGGTACTTATGTGCAAGAAATATTATATGGCAAGCAACTGACATTTTAAACATTATATTAGAAAACTTCGCATACTGGGTCTGGGCCTAAAAGCCCATGCAGGCTTTGTCCAGTCCCGCGAATCGAACTTCCTTAATCTACGCCCAGTCGCTAATAAAATGATTCTATTATGGATATTATTATTATTCTAGAATACTACAGTACAGTATGTAGTCAAGGCATTGTGCTACGACACTCCTGCCTTACACTACTCGGCAAAATGTGGAATATATTGCTCCTGTGAATCACCTAAACACATGGGAAGAAGAGTGACACCCCTTCACACCGGGAGGCAGTTAACAGTAGGCTGCCACGTGCCTCTCTACGACGCTGCGATAGTTTCGCCAAGGCATGAGCTTTCGTCGTCTGCTAAGTGGTTCGGAAGCGAGGTATGTCCAGCTCGAATGTAACGGATATATTATTTATTAGTCTCTGCAGGCCAAGCCCGGAAAGGCGGAAAAGGCACATGGCGTTTCTGGGTGACAACGTCGTGTCGCAGCCGCTCTTAAAAATATGTTAAAATAATAACCACAAAATATTCACAAAACAACAACATTGCAAAAACATACAAAACGTCCTTAAGAAAAATTAGTACGTGCATATTTCTCCCATTGTTGAAAACGAATTGCAGTGATTAGTACATAGCCGGTTACCATCAATAGAAAATTAAAAAAAAATTGCGACATGACAAAAACACAGCAAATATTAATGTCTCAATGGTGCGTATAATGTAATCTAAATACCAAAAACCTCTTTTTATTCTTTCCACATTTCGGTCGCCCGGCCACTCCAGTTTTTGCGGCACCCTCGCACGGTAGCTCCCCACATCTCTCCTTCACGTCTGTTCCGTCGAGTTGCGCAGAGAGCCCAGATTTAAGGGAGGAAGCGACTCAAACCACGGAGCCGAGTGCTCGGAATATGATGGTGCACGCCTCCTGCGCCGCAGATTGGATGCACGTGCACAGGCGTGCGTCGTCACGTGGTGAGGAGGACCGCGAGTGGAGAGGCTGTGTGCTATAGGCTCCTTGCACTGACGTCACATCGCATACTTTTGAACACCATGTAAAAGGAGGAGAGGGAAGCTGCTTTTGTAAGAATTTTGAGTGATAGGCTAATCTTCTGGGAGGAGAATAGCAACGTCTGTGCAAATCCGGGAGGCACAAAGGAGGATCCCGATAAGAGGGGAGCTCCTTCTTCCCCTTTTTTCTGGAGGTCATTGGAAATGACGTCATGTGCAAGCCACGTATAGGCTCGCCGACTCTCAACGCTTTGCTCCACCCGCTTGAACCTTGTATTGTAAACGAACCGTGACCCAGGTCTAACGGTTCGGAACTAAGTTGGATCCCCTCTCGTGCATAGGCACACTCAGGGAGTTGCAAGTGCACTCTCGTGCACAAAGAAAGTGTTTACAAACAAGCCCACGTTCGCGCACACCGGGCGAGGGCGACGCGCGTGCGCATACACCAGATTCATGTAAGAGGAACCATCTGCGCATGCGCAGAGCCGATCGCAGCGCCGCCGCGGTGGCATGGGGTCACAGACTTGAGTCGGTGCAAATGCTTCACTTTAATTCAGGTTCCACACATTTTGTTCTGGATAAGGTATTATAGACGTGAAACGCAAGTTCTCTTCGCTTAATTTTTGCTTTTCTTACCTCGAACATGTACGTGCTTCGGGAATCATCGCTCAACTGTTGGGCCATACCAGTTATGCTGTTTCTGTAAAGTGCCAATCTGCTCCTGCTAATGCTTCCAGAATGAACTTTTCTTTTTACTCTCGTCGTTTACAATTTTTTATTATCTTAAGTACAGCTATGTATTATGTATAAATTCTATAAAATTGTCTGAAAAAACACTGGTCCGTGCAAACGGCGAAGTTTGCCGAACACGCTTCCTCCTGGTTATGTTAGGTTAGGTTAGGTTAGGTTAGGTTAGGTTAGGTGAGGCTTGGTTAGGTTAGCTTATAAACGGAACCTAAGTGGAACGAGATTAAGAGTTTTTAAAGATCGTCGTTCATACGCTGCTTCGGGTGGCTCTTACAGCTTCGGGACCTGCGTCACGACAACCTGGCAACTTTCATCGGCGCCTGCGTGGATCCTCCAAACGTCTGCATCATCGCCGAGTACTGCACTCGAGGGAGCCTCACGGACATTCTAGAGAACGAAGACGTCAAGCTGGACGCCATGTTTGTCGCTTCCCTCGTCGGCGACCTCGTCAGGGTAAGTGCCAAACGTACCAGTAGGTATGCGAAGCGCAAGTTCGTCCGCTTCTGTTGCAGGGGTTGCTGTACACTCTAAAAACAAAGGGTGTAGTGGGTACACCCACAGGGGGTGTAAGTGCTGTCACATATACTACACCCATAAAGGTGTACAAGTACACCTCAAGACGAGGTGCATACATACACAATTTTAAGGGTGCATATGTGCACCCTTTTATACACATTCAGCATTCGGGGGTGCACAGATACACCCCATATTGGGGTGGGTCGCTACTCCTTCCTTACACCCTGTCTGTCGTTTCGGTGTGCGGGTACATTCCAATTTAAGGTGTTCAAGTATTCGCTTCTCTACACACACACAATTTTTTGGGAGTAAAGATACACCCACCAGCAGGGTTTAATGTTACACCGTTGTTTACACCCACCCCGCTCATGGGAAGAGATACACCCGCCAACAGGGTTTACTATTACACCGTTTTTTACACCCACTCCGTTCATAGGGAACATATATACACCTCATTCAATGGTGTACCATTGCACCTCTTTTTGCACCCCCCTCAAGGAAACCTGTAAAACGTTTACGCGCCCAGGTGGTTGCAAAAAGGCAGGTAAACAGACACAAGGGATTGTTTTCAAATCTCCTAGAAGTTTATTAGACAGCCTGTTCCGTAAAGAAGTACAAACGTGCAAGCGATCCGTGGTATGTGAGGATGTACAACAAAGCTGTTACACAACTGAGAAGATTACGGAGCAAACAAGAAACAGGGTGATTCTTAGGTAGTGTCTATTCTCCCAGCAGCCGGCAGAATTATTTACACGAAATTCTGCCAGCAGTCGCCACTCATTGGCGATACAATCACTTCATCGAACGACGTTTGATTGACACGCGATGTTTCATAGACAGCTCAGATTAGCTTTCCTATATTAACTTCTCTTCTTTTTTGTGTAATGAGCCTCCCCAGATTATATGCGCGAAGTGACATGTACGGGTTGCAGAGGTGGGGTACAATTTTTCTAATGAGCCTCCGTAGACTGTCGCCACGAAGCGAAGTGAACGGGTGGGCTGGGTCGGTGAGCACGCGCCTCAGAGACACACGCGCGACGAAATCTCCCTACAGCGTGCACTTCGCGCAACCAGTGACGATGAAACGTTAGTGTCGACGAAACGTGTCTACAAAACGTGTATCAACGAAAAGTTGACCATGAAACGCGTCTTCACAAAACACCGGGAGAATAAGAAAGTCAGTATTCTACCTGGGGGCAGTTATCACATGATCTTAGACAGCTAATGGCAGGCGACTACCGATACAATTTCGAGGAAATTATTCTCCCATCTGCTAGGAAATAGACACCGCCTAATTTTAGAGGTAATCCGGAACGGAACGGTCAATTGCTGCACAGGAGTAGGTAGCAGCTAGCGCACTTACGATGAAAATACCGGACTTGCAATATGTAATCCGAGATAGGTGTCGACACGGGCGCTGCAGAACAACCACACAAACACAAAAATAGAAAGAAAGGGGTCTGTGAAGATTCAACACAATGTGGCAGAAGCAGTAATTTGCCAAACCGAACACTAAACGCCTCACATGAATTCCTTGGGCTTTTTTTGAAGAAATCGCTTGTTGCCGATGTACGCGTAGGACTTTTCAAACACTGGAAATCTTGGTACACTTGAATACAGTTGCGCGGACCAAATCTACGGCAGCCCCGCTGGTCGCAGCACAGCACACAAGAAACTAGGCCGGAAACCAGACATTCCGGGATCGGGAAGAGCTACTACGTCATCCGCGAAACCTTCACCACGTGATCCCGCTCCTGCCATTACCCGCGCCCAGACAGCAAAGTAAAGGGATAAAGAAGCCTCCGGTTCATTGGTCCGGCGACTGCGCAGCTTCTTCCACGCTTTCAGCTAAGGGAGAGAAAGAAAATAGAGGAGTATACGAAAATAGCAGCTCCTTCAAGTCCTAAAGAGGCTGCCCTCGCAAAGGCTCATCTTCAGGGTTATCCCAACAATGAACACAACGAGAGAATTTCTCCCTTATATCCTCTTGAATGTTCGACCTACAGTTAATAGTGCAGTGGGTGCTACCCGTGGCCTTGGCCTTCAGGCAGGTGCCGTGCTCTGCCTTATCTCTGGCTTGTATACTGCAGTCACGTGATCCTACCCGGAAACCCGATTGGCCTAAAACAACCATAGCGTCCACTCTACTGTCAATACCAAGTAAACAGGACAGCTCCATATTTTCTAAGAAACTGCCCAACCCAAAAAGTGACCCCCAAGAGGGAATCCAAGCACAAGGTGACCGGGGCGCGTGGCTCGCGTGGCGGTGCACTGATACACCTAGAGGTTTAAAGGGAGAAGAGAATGCTCATTTTCGGTGTACAAGTACAATGGCTGGGTAACGGAGGGTGTATCTTTCAGGGTGTAGTCGGGTGTACCGCCTGGTACACCCGACTACACCCTTTTTTAGAGTGTAACGTCAGAACGACGCCGAGCTCTGCTTGGCTCCGATTGGAGTGACAGTGGGTAGAGCTCAAAGTAAGCTGCTTTGACGTCTACCCCCTATTCTTCAACCAGAGACAACCAGAGCTCGGCATTTTGACGTCATCACAACCCCTGCGAATGAAGCAGACGAACTTGGGCTCCGAGTAACCACTCTGCGAGGCCCCGTTAGTGCAAACGCGACATCGATCCTATGGAGCCAATAATCTTGTGGCGGTAAAAGTGCTACGTCATGGCGTTCGTCATTTTTGTGCGTTTGCTACCACTGGCAGCTAAAATCTTGCGCAGTAAATGCGCCGCAATCATGCGCTTTTTTTTTTTTCTGCGAGTGATTATCGGCGATAACAAAGACACAAGACAACGAGGGCGCTAACGATGCACGTCTGGGTGCGGCTTGCCATACTTCCACCGAATCGTAGCGCCGACTGCGCTTGGGCTCGAGGAGAAAAGGAGAGTATAAACCAGGATGTCACCGGCTACCAAATATAACCGAGTTGGTTGAAGTACACGAGAAGCACACGTCACATCACATCATAAGTATAGTTTCGATGGCAGTAAGTAAATTTTTGAATAAGAAGAACTGGGAAATCCGCCGGCGTCTCGTTCGAACTAACAGAGCCGGGTTGTATGCATTCAAGGAAGGACTCGCGACAGCAATCCCCGCCAATAGTAGCAAATGCATACCATTTATGACGCCAGTTATCTGCTCCTTCGTACCCTCGTCTGCAATCCAAAAAAAAATATTATGGCCCTATAAGCACTAGTATAGAGGGGTTCTTCCGCTTGTTCATATTTTGCACCCAGAAAAATTATTTTAAGCACATCATAAAAGGGTCGTTCTTTAAAAACCTACTAGGGCTCCTTTTAACCTCCTTGGTTTTTATATCGAACGAGTTCTTCGTTGCCCATTTGTTTTGTTTTTATCGCACCAGGAGTCGATAGTGCTTAAGGGTGCTTAAAGCGAAACTGTTCTTGACGAGCTGAGGGTTCTTGGGGCGTAAAAAACAGTTCTGGAAAGGATTTTTTTTCTTTAGAGTGTGAGATGTGGTCTTGATAGAGCGAGGAGGAAGGGAGCGTCCGGCGCACAATGTGCGGCGCCGAGCGTGCAGTCGGCGAGTGCTCTTGGAGCGGGGACCTTCCACAGTGTGCGCTTGGCGGTGGCAGAGCCAGCTACATGTACTCCGAAGGCACTTGATGGCGGGGTTTGTGTACCACCAGGGCGGCGCTGGAGTGAAAATGGCATACGAAACTGGGCCAACTGGGAGAGTCAAGTGGCAGGGCTGCATAGCGAAAGCGCTGGACTCGTCGAGGACTGGAAGCCAGTCGCCATTACACAGCGGCCAACCGGCAGCTCAAGCACCAGTTCACGAACAGTTCTTTCGTTGCGGTGTGCTTTGTGTGAGACAGACTGTGGTTTTCTGGTTGCCGTGCACTCTAAAAAACGTCTGTGCGTCTACTTTCACGCACAACACTCGGAGAGTCAATCAGCGCAACTTACGGAGGCAGCTCAGCGAATGACGATGCCGAAACATCTGTTTAGTCTAAAAAACGCAGTCTGAGTTGTGACATTAAGCAATGCAAAACGTCACGCTTGCATTGCTTAATGTCAGAACTCAGTCTGCGTTTTTTGGTCTAAACAGATGTTTCGGCATCGTCATTCGCTGAGGGGCCTCCGTAGGTTGCGCTGATTGGTTCTCCGTGTAATGTGCGTGAAAGTAGACGCACAGACGTTTTTTATAGTGTGAGCAGTGTCGTTCTAATGCTGTGTATTTGAACGTCATTAGAAAATTAAAAAAAAAAACAGCCTTGTTTCTATATAATGTATAGCGTATTTATTGCTTATATTTTATTGAAATATCGAAACTTTTTTTTTTCCTTAGCCATCTTCCTTGTAAAGCATTTAACATTATTCCCGCGTTCTCACAGTTACGTGTAAATGGCAATCGCACTCTCGTAACAACCCTTTCTTCGATTTCGGCGCTTGTAATTATTACCTTCACATCCTTGCTGTCAGAAAACATGTATTGGCTGGGTGCGCCCAGCGTATAGAATACATTTGTGCTAGTTAGTCAAAATAAGTACTAAATATGTCGTTCTTTGTAATACGACAAGCTGCAACTGTATGAGCCGACCTAAAAAGTCAAAGCTACGTCTGTCAGAAATTGAAATTGCCGTCTTAATCGCTTGTGGAAAGAATGAATAGAGAAGTTCACTCCTCTATAGTGTTCGTGCGAACACGACATCAGCGTGCCTTAGACTTTTAGTTCAAAAGCATAATAGCCAAAATTAAATATAACCGCTATTGATTTGTGCCCTAAATGAGCTCTCGCTATCCTATAAATAGCTTGCGTAAGAGACCTTTGAATCTAACAGATAGATGGCGAAAGCCAGTGAAAGCTTGATCGAGCTAACAGTGTCGCTCTGTATAGAGACTATTCACCGACGGCCATAGCTGTGTGCGCAACTGATGAGCGTGTGCTGTCAGCGAGCTTCCACAGTTATTTAGCAACGTGCATTCCGCACCACCAACACTGCCGTTCTTAGCAGCCTATTAATGGGAGCTCCTTCTGAGCATGCGCTCTGAACATCACTCAAATATGTCATCCAGTGAAGACCCCCTATACATAGCGAGCATTGCAAAGCCGCCCCATCTAGTTATTCTCGTAACGCAGCCCAACATGCCTCCGCCTCTCACAACAGATTGGTATCGTGCGGTGTAATCGGTTTTTATTGTTTTCTATGCTCCATTCAACCGATGCTCAAGAAAAAATCGTTAAAAAGACAACATACGCGCGGAATGTTCGCAATGCTGGTTGTGGGGAACAGTGCCCTCATAAATGGCGACAGCGGGAAGAAAAGCCATTGGGGAGGGAGCACAGATGAACACATGCCTCCTTAAAAAATGTCCATTACTTTTCTTCTTTTTTTTTCGTGACGCCCGCCTAATAACGTAGCAAGGAAGGGCAGCACGCTCAATCCGGCAGCAGTAAAAGCAAAGCCCCCCAATCTTTATATAATCCTGTTGGTGCCCAAAGATTCGAATCTGAATGAGAATGTCGTTACAGCCCGTAAGTCAGAAAGACTCGCAAGCTGTCTTCGATTAGGCACGAGTATTTTGCACCTGCTTTACGTCTGGATCGCGTTCATTTGCCGAATCTGCGTGTCCTACGGAATTTCACACAAAATAGTTTTTCAGGCTATGGTTGCACACACACACACACGCACACAAAGGTTTAGCGCAGAAGTCCGTAACACAGAATTACCCGCTAAATATGACAAAAAAAGTTTGTTTGTGCATAAGTATACATCTGTGTAATTTCCCTGCTAAAGTTAGGAGAGAATACGCTCCCCGCTAAGCTATAGTCCGCTATATTTAGCGAAATTTAACGTTACCATCAAACTAAAAAAGAAAAAAATACAGCAGCAGTTTATTATGTGTTTCCCTCCTGACGCGATAAGAGGTAATGCACATTTTGCAAAGCGTGCAGTGCCGTCCGCGGCGCTGAAAGGAATGTCGTGAAACTCCGGGTGCCGGATGTAGCAAAAGAGAAAGCCAAACTTGGAAGCGACGACGAGTGGGCGAAATTAGACGGGTCACTGCGCTACCCTCTCCCTCTCTCACTGTCGCAGGGTAAGGGGGAGTTGTGCAGGGTTTTATGTGCGGTATTTCAGGTTTTTCTTTTTTTTCAAAAAGGTCTGTGGACCCTTCTGGGAACTTATTCAGGTGAATTTAATACCCAATCATCATTTCGGTGTATGGCATCCGTGCCAAACTAATGGCGGCCTTCTTGAGGCTGATGAAGTAAGAAGTAGGAGATATTCTCTGGCTCCAGGAACGCGTCGCCTACTGGTGCGTTTACCGCGTCAAAAAAAGAGGTCCCACGATTTCCACCTGGTGACGTCACAGAAGCGTCACGCTGTCGCAGGCCGCGATCCTGGCGGCGTGACAACAGCGGTGGCGGATGTGGCAGACGTCTGTTCTGTAGCTGTCACTCTCTAGCTTGACGGTACGCGGAAGTATCGGCAGCCAGAGGTTGGGGACGCGACGACGACGGCGACACTCTCGTTCGTTCGTGCTTTTCGCCAGCATTTCTACGACCAACCGCCAGGATTGCGACATCCGTCAGCGTGACACTCCGTTTCTTCGTGACGTCATTTTTTTGCCACTTAGGTACCACTTTGGATGCGTTGGCGGAATAGGACGCTAAGTAGACCAGGAGGAGGCTCGTTCCCGGCACCGTAATACTACCAAGCGGAGGGTACATAGGGCCTGAAGGTTCGATGGCTCAAGACAACACGACTCGCAAATTAGATACAATGGCGTCGTTGGCGTTTTTGTTTTTTTATAGTTCTGTCCAATCATTCTGTTGGCACAAGTTTGACTCTAAAGCATTTTTATTTTGGAAATTCCACCATGGGTCTCATGGGGCTCATGAGCGTTGTACAGATCACTTCTGCTCACACTGTAACAAAACTGAAGCAAATCAAGAAATGACTACGACGCGATCGAAGGACCACTCTTCATCTACCATTGAGGTGCGAAAGTGACTGTACCCCATGGGAAACAGATTCATGGCCGCCATTAGTTCCTCGGCTGTGAAACTGCTTTTTGAGTCACCAGATGGCGCTGCAGTTGGAGAAGGGCCCATTGAAATGCATTTAATTGTTTTTCTTCCCGGTATCAGGGCATGGTCTTCCTGCACGAATGCCCGCTCAGGTCCCACGGAGACCTTCGCTCGAGCAACTGCCTCGTGGACAGCCGTTGGGTGCTCAAGGTTGCCGACTTTGGCATGTCTGAGCTCAAGGTCGGTGCCGAACCGCCACATGGGAGCTCCGACCTGGAGGCGCAATGCCAACGTGAGCGCTTTCATCCCGGCTTCTATTCGCAACGCCAACGACGTCCATTTCGGTCTCTTTCCTCTGCTTCACGCTTAAGCCGACCTATTAAAAAAGACGTATGCACCTATACGACGAATATATCGCATAATCCTTCATCAAAGTACCATATGCAATAATATTTGCTTTTCTCTCTAAGAACAACACACAAGTAAATGTTGTGTTTGGCAATGGTTCTTCACCATACTTTTCCTGTCAGACGGATTATAAACGGCATGGAGTTTTGTCCCTTTATTTATTAAGATTTTAATTTGCGATACTTTATTTATATAGATACAGCGCTCAGTCTCGACAATGTTTTGTTTGCTTTATGTGTAGGATGAGGGTATAAATAAAGGGAGCTTGTCTTTTACGACTTAGAATTGCAAAGTTTGCCAATAAAACTTCTTATTTTCAGGAACGTTTTAAATGCGAAAGCATTAACTGTCCATGAAGCGGAGCTGGCGGCGTCTGTAACCGCGTAAAAACCAAACATAAAATCCCGTAACCGCAAAAAACGGCACCTAAATTGGCAATGGACGCATCATATGAGATGCTTTGCCACGGAAGCCGGCGCGGTCGCTCTAGATCAAAGCGGCGCGCCTAAAAAATAAACAAAAACACAAAAAAAACAATACAACCCAGGTGCCTCGTCACGGAAGACGGCTGGTGCGCTCAAGGTCAAAGCGGACGCGCTTCATAAATAAAACACCTATAAAAGCACCGCAATGCAATGCTTCGTCACGGAAGGCGTCGTGAAGTCGGCAAGGTTCGCCGCGCCAGTGAAGTTGGAGAGCGTGATGTCACCAACGCAGCGCTGTGTGCGATAGGAAGACGTAGCACGCTGCTTGTAGGAATGCGCTGCGTGTAGGAATGCGATTGCATTCCTGCACGTAAGCTGTCTAACGTGGCTCTGTCGGAAGATTTTTGGGTCTTTCGTACGGTATTATGGACTATTAATTTTCTGTACATTTTTTAAGCATCAAATGCTTTTTAACGGAAACCCTATTTCCAAAATGTTTTCCGTCTTTCCAACTCTCCCTGCATTTCCCGCTAAATTTTGCGGGAAAATTAAACTGATGTTTAGGGTACGTGACGGCAACCGATTCAGGTTACCTGACGTAACGTGATCTACACAACAATTAAGTTTCCGATCCAAAATCGGTGAGGAAATTAGGGTCACGTCACATATACAACAATCTCGTTTCCCAGCTAGATTTAGCGGGAAACATTATGTAACCTAACCTGATGTCACGCGACCCAAACACCACTTCTGTTTCCCAGCTAGATTTAGCGGGAAAGTTGCCATCACGTGAATAATAAACCAATTACATTTTCCAGCGAGTTTTAGCGGCGAATGTTACGCAACGCGATCTAACGTCACTTGACCAATTCACCAATTAAAATTTCCAAGTTAAATTTAGCGGGAAATTTGATATCGCGTGGCCTGACATCACGAGACCTTTGCGGAGGGCAAGTTCGTCTGCTTCTTGCGCAAGGGGTAGCGGTGACGTCAGAACACCGAGCCCTGATTGGCTGATCGCGACCCCCTATCTGAGCGTCGTCGGCTCCTTTGCAACGTCGTCTGCTCGCAACGTCGTCTGCGTCTGTCTTACCTTTCCTGAGACTTTCGGAAGTGCAGGTCTTTACGAGCGAGCTCGTCTTCGCCTTTCAGAGAGGGCAGACGAAATAACTCGAGCGGTACGTTGTTTTTGTCTAACAACCAGCAGACGCGCATCAAGGAGACAAGTGAAAGGACTCACTGGCGAGGTGTCCCGAGGCGCCGAGGTTTGTTTGCCAAGAACCGAGAGTGAGGGTGGTTAGTGTACGCAAGTTCCCTCCCAAATACTTTTCCCCTCCTTTCGTGTGCGGCGAGACTCCTCACTCTTTAACGGCGTCAACGGGTTAACGCGGTTGGCGCAGTTAACATCGTCTGCTTTACATTCTGCTAGTCAAAGCGATGGCTGCTTTACTTTTCCTGCGTCTGTCGGAGATTCACCGCTTTTTCACAGGCGAGAGCGGGGCCTTGGAAAAATATCATGTCTTTGTACTTTGTCCCTCTTGTCCCCCTTCTACAGGAATTATTGTCGTCATTCTTGTCCAGCTTAATTGCACCTTTGCCTTTAATTGCATTATAACAATAATTACTTCTTGGTGTCAACGAGTCTACGACATAACTTCCGCGATACGTTCGACGCCACTCGGGTAGCTCGATCGACCTTGCTCGGATTCTCTTCCACAGATTAGCACAGGTTTTCAAACTTTTGCCACTTGGGTTTGCGCCACACATACATACTCCAATACGCTAACTGAAAACAGCCTTTTAGTCGAGCGAGAAAGTTGTGACAACAAGCAGCGATCGTGCACTTTTGGGCTATGATGTGCTGACAGGTACCGATCGCACAGCCGCATTTGTTTATTTAGAGCCACTACATCGGCTGTCTTTAGCTGATTATCTTTGAACAGCTCATTAAACGCGAGGTACCATTCACGAAACTCGTGCAACTAAACGTCTTAGCGTAGCGATGAACATGGTGTTTACTTCTTACCGGAGCGAGCGTCCTGCCGCGGCATGCTGCTCTTGGCGCGTTGCAGCCACTGCTGTGGAAGGTCCGTCTTGGGCAGTTCATTTAGAGCCGCGTAAAGTGCGGTAGCCACCATGTGGCTGCACTTTGCGGCCCCGCGAGGGCACTCACAGTGACTCTCTTAAATGTCACCTTTATCGGAGAGCGTCATCTTTACCGCGTAGCTACAATTCTTAAACGACGCCTGGACATTCGCAACTAGAGTGAAATCCTTCACCTCAAGAGAAAGGACGTATGCTTCAAGGTATTTCCTTTCGCCTTTTTCGAAGGCAGCGTTCTTGCCGGTGAAAAAGCGGCGAACCTCCGACAGACGCAGGAAAGGTAAAGCAGCCATTGCTTTGACTAGCAAAAATAAAGCAGACGACGTTAACTGCTTCAACCGCGCCAACTCGCCGACGCCATTAAAGAGTGAGGAGTCTCGCCGCACACAAAAGGAGGGAAAAATTATTTGGGAGGGAACTTGCGGAGACTAACCACCCTCACTCTCGGTTCTTAGCAAACAAACCTCGGCGCCTCGGGACACCTCGCCAGTGAGCCCTTTGACTTCTGTCCTTGATGCGCGTCTGCTAGTTGTTAGACAAAAACAACGTACCGCTCGAGTTATTTCGTCTGCCCTCTCTGAAAGTTCGAAGTCGAGGTCGTTCGTAAAGACCTTCACTTCCGAAAGTCGCAGGAAAGATAAGACAGACGCAGACGACGTTGCAAAAAAGCAGACGACGCTCAGATAGGGGGTCGCGATCATCCAATCAGGGCTCGGCGTTCTGACATCACCGCTACCCCCTGCGCAAGAAGCAGACGAACTTGCCCTCCGCATAGGGCAATTTACTTTTCCCGCTGGAAAGAAATAGACTTCCCGTGACCTGATGTCACGTGACCTAGTCACCAATTCAGTTTCCCCGCTAAATTTGTCGGGGAAATCAATGTCCTGTGACTTAAGCATGTCATGCGAAAAAAGAAAAAAAAAAAAAGACGAAACACGATCAAACATATTGAGGTGATTGCAATGTTGGTCGTGGCCTTATAGAAATAGTGACGGCGGTAAGCAAGACCCGGGAAGATGCTCACATACGCAAAGGATTACAGAAAAAAGACCAAACGGATAGGACGTACGTTCCCACTTCACGTCTTTTAAACTGGATGACATCGCTTCCTTTGGAGCTGCGTATCGAGAGCTTAGATTTGAGAGAACCATCAAGGGCGCTTACGATATTGCGTAGGGATGCTTCTCACTTCACACAACACCAGATAAGCGTAAGTGAACCTGAAAGCAGGCTAAAAACTAGCGCGTGAATCACTCACGCATGTTGACCCAAGCCTCGCCCCTATCTTTCCCAACTCCTCTCTCTTTCTCTCTCCAACCTTAAAGCAGGCGATGTAACGTCCATGAAAGTGCGCCAATCAGTTTGACGATACTGTCCCGCTTACTTACCACACGTTTTTTTTTTTTTTTTTCGAAGTTGTTGGTTTGCAGTATGAAATAAAAGCAAATTCTCCGCTTCGAAACATGAGCAGAAGCCTTACTGTTGGGGGGACCCAGGTCTCCTGTGGAGGGCCCCGGAACTCCTGCGGGACCCCCTGGCCCCCCTGTGGGGCACCCAGAAGGGAGACGTCTACTCCTTCGGCATCATCCTCTTCGAGGTCCTGGGTAGGCAGGGCCCTTACGGCAGGAACGGCGCTGCTGCCATCTGGTGAGCCGCCAGAAAAGCCATTCAGGGTGTCGCGATAGTTCCCATACGAAAAATCAGCCTTACCTAAATTTATATAGTCACCGACCTGACTCAAATTAGCATCAAAGCATTAATAGACCAATCTGCAGTATTAACCTAAATTCAATGTCACGATATTGTTTGTTCGCATAAGGTATTCAAGTTTCAAATTTGGTCTCAGAGGCTGAGAGGATCTATGGAAACACAGAGAACGGGACGTCAGACCTTGTACTATGGGGCAATATGGCGGCATTACAGCTTTGTTCCCGTCGGTCTCAAACGGTTTGATGGTGTGAAATAAACCTAACAAAACTTTCGTCAGCCAAAAAAAAAAAAAAGCATGCGCAAAATATATTTTTTTTAAGACTGCCGCTCGACTTGCAAGTCATACGACCTGCGACGTCACCCCACCTAAGGGCGTTGAAAATTGGAATGATTGAGTTAACATGAGCTTTCATTTGCCGTTTTCTCAATAGCTATTTTAAATTCAAAGAAAACAAAAACCTTCTGGAAAGAGTGAAGCCTGTGTAATCAGAAATTGTGTTTAGTGTGGGTAGCTGAGAAAGCCGCCCGGAGCTCCCCTTTAAACTCTTTGTGTGACAAGCATCCTATCGTCCGTCGCAGAGATGGTGCGGCGGGTGATGTGGCCCGAGAAGCAGGCCATTCCCTTCCGGCCGCAGCTCTGGGATCTGCCCGAGCGAGAAGGCACTGAGTGCGTGAGGGACTGCATGGTCGACTGCTGGGCGGAGGACCCCGACGCGAGGCCCGACTTCAAGGCCATTCGCGCCAGGCTCCGACCGATGCGCAAAGGACTGTACGTGTACTTCTTTCCACGTCTCGAATTATCCGTTGCCTCTTCGATAAAAACAACGCGATCTCTTAAAACGGAATGCTGGTATTTCTACCCCTTTAGTCAAAAGTCTTTCGGATTGGAAAAAAAAAACTTTTCTTTCTTTCTTGTGTCACTCGTCTAGTAATTGTACAGGGACCAAGAAGTTATACGTGTAAACACCAACACGATGTTTACCAACAAACATGCATTCGCTCGCACCAGGGGGGGGGGGGGGGGGGGGGGGGCAAGACGCGTGCGCAAAAACCAGATAGCGTGTACGCATGCTCAGAACTGGCAGCAGCGCCATCGCGTTGAGGTGACATCAGACAGTTGAGTTTGTGTATAAGACGCTGGTATAGAAACAGTTTTTTTTTTTTTTTTAATTGAGCATTATATTTGTTTTTTCCGTGGTTTAATTGAGGGCAATGGCCGAGCCTGGAAGGTGTGAAATGTGTTATTACTGAGCTAGTTTTTATGGCATTACGTCGTTCGATAATTGACGCTCAAACACAATGTGATCTCGCTGTGACTTTAAATTTTTCAATAAAAATTCCTAGGGGGTGCTTCAAGGCGAGAAATGTCTTACTTTTACACGGATTTAAAGCCGAAACTATCAGTCGAAGCGCGATCGTGAGGTTGATCCGTCTGCTCTGCAATTGCATCGGTCTCGCGCCATCTGCGGCATGGATGCGTGGGTTTCAGAGCGGGCGCGGGACGAAGACATCCACGTCATGGGCACGCTTCGCTGATTCGTTTTGGTTTTAGAGCCGTGTACAAGGTCGGCTTTTCTCGCTCCGTACCGCGGAGTAACATTTTTTATGAACATTTCGCGTCAAGTTAAGGCTGCAATTATGTCGAGCGTCAATTATCTAACTATATTATGCCCCCCCAAAATATAAAGCTAGAAAGTTAATTTAAATATTTCTGTTAATTATCTAGTTAAGTAACCAATTTTCGCCTCTTTTCTGGTGGCTCCCATGGCCACATTTCTTAGCCTCACCTAAGTAGCACAAACTGGGCTCAGAAAGGGGCGCCGACGTGGGTCCCCCATCAGCTTTGCAAGTCCGGCCTGAGAGCGCCCACATGGGCAGGCCACCTGGGTTGTCTCGGGGGACCCACAGTAGGTCTACTTGGGCAGTGGGCTCCCGTCGTAGACCCACAGTAGGTCTACTTGGACAGTGGGCTCTCGTCGTGGAACTCACAGGGGGCCTACTTCGGCAGTGGGCTCCCGTCGTGGGACCCACAGTAGGTCTACCAGGGGAACCAACACTGGCCACCCAGTGAGGCCCACAGGGGGCCTAGTTGGGCAGCCTACATTGGCTCATATCGGGGGGTCCACAGTGGGCCTACGTGGGCAGCCCACAAGAGCTCCATTCAGGAACCTCATCACGTTCAGGGTTATTTCATCATTTTTCTGCGGTGTAGGGTACTGCAGTGCATCCCAAATGGAGCATACCCCGCTTTCCCCGTGCGCACAATGAAAAAAGTATTTGCATTTAGATACATTTCGATAGATAAATAGAACGACTCGAGTAAGACCATGAAAAATTCGGCATTTCAAATGTGCAAAATGGAACAAGAAACTCTGCACATCCAGATATAAAATCTTGTTGGACAGGTAATCGGGATGCATAGCCATAATAAGCCGGCTACAGACACCGAGCTTTAAAACAAGTTCAAAAATATTTATTTTGGCAGCAAAACATGCGCATACAGAGGGTCCGCGGCTGCATGACAAAACTGTGAGGCACAAGATCCGCGAGTACAATGTGAGGTGCTCTAGTGGTGCATCGAGTTTAAAGAAAAAAGATGAAACGCCGAACTGGAAAGTAAAAACATGACTACTACGCTCCACCATTGTTGCATGTCATTGTAGTAGGCTATTACAGAAACCACTTTCGGACGCCTGCGGCAAAACCGCCGCAACGCCGCGTGGCTAAAGGCTGGCCCAAAACCGGCTCAAACACACGCACCCCCCCCCCCCTCGCCCTCAACCCAGCTGCGCCGCCAAGGCGCCCCTCGACCGCCCCCGGCACCCCCGCCATGCCCCCGCCAGCCGCCGCCGCCACAAACCCGCACGGCTGCGCTCCGATCTCATGCGACAACAGGTCACCAAAATCGCCGCTAGACGCCCAACACCGCCGCGATTGCACGAAGAAGCGTGCCACCGCGCTAGCTCCAAAACGCCGAAATCACGAGGCCCCGGCATCTCTAGTCGACCCTGCCTAATCAAAACCACTTCCATCAAACACCACGGTCGTTCGGAGACCTCCTCCCCAAGTTTATCAATCTGTGCAAAAATATTATTCATTCGCGCCCCCAAGTGACACGCGAGAGTGATTATCGCGTGAAATCAATCACGAACATCACGAAGTAGTTTCGGAGGACAGGCCAGAAGGTTTTTAAAATCTGTAAGGGAAATCGCACGGTCCAGGAGCCGAGTCGCGTTTTGTACGTTCCACGGCTTTGTCCAGTTCTTCAGACGTGGCATCACTGGCGAGGGTTTGACGCTCGGCTTCGCCCACTGTCGGAAGGCTCTGTAGCAGCGAGTCGAGGGTCGATGCGCTCGAGGTATACACGGGCCGATGCTTAGGAGCCCGACCCAGCCCGGCCCGCTGTCTCTTGGACCGGGGCCTGCCTGCGGCCCGCCGTTCATTTCCTACAGCCGGCCCAGTCCGGGCCGACAATAAAACTTACGGGCCCATTAAGGCCCGCTCGATTTTCGCCCAGTATGAATAGCCAATAAATTGCGCGGCATGGCAGCTTGTTCGCCAGGGCTACACGTGATGTCTACGGTATCCAATAGTCAGTGCAATACTCATCTTTTCTTTTTTTAAAGCGCAGCTCTTAGGCGCTTGTTTCCGGCTTCAGCGGCGTCGTCGTCGGCGTCGGCGTCGGCGTAACCGCGCGTTGCATTATTGAAAGTTCCCCATAATGACGTCACACGTGATGTCACCTGTGACGTTAACGAGGGTTACCCTCGTGAGGGTTGAGAAGGTTACCCTTACGAGGGTCACAAGCATTACCCTCACGAGGGTTACGAGAGATACCTTAACGGAGGACACCAGGGTTACCCTAACGAGGATCACGAGGGTTACCTTCTTAAAAGTGTAGCGGGTAAAATTTTCTCTGCTAAATTTAGCGGTGAAGAAAGAAGGCATACCATCCCGTCCTCCTCCTCAAGAGTTGCGCTCCAATTCGGCGTTACAAAAAATTGTAAACGTCTTTAATTTTTTTTTTCTTTTGCTGCTATTATTAGTCGGTCCATTTGCGTGCCTATGCAGCTCGTTAAGAAAAATCACCTCATGGTCGTTTTTTGCGACCGAGCCCGCGTATTGAAAAGGGCAATAAATAAATATATCAAGCAGCTGTAAACAAAACCACGTGTCAAAGTGGAAAAGAAGGAAAACGTCGCTACGCGTTCGGACAAAAGACGGACAAAGTTCTAAATTGCCGACTCCCGCTGCGTCCAACCGAAAAAAGAAAACATATACCGCCGTCATTTTGCTGTGGCCTGCGACATATGGTTTAGGAAAAGCACCCCTGAGGACAACCACTTCACCCACATTGTGGATGCACGCACACGTACGTACGAATGGTTGACGCCTGCAGGGGTGCACATTGTGTAGGCTAGTACGTGTGCGTCTTGATGGGGAGAAGCGATTGTACGACAGCGGGGCCGCCGGTGACAAAAATAAACGCCGCGCCGCTAGCCCTCCGCAAGAGTATTCGCTGCACACGCACCGAACCGCACAGAAAAACAGACAAACACACACGCATATTTTTGGCATTTGGGTCTCCCTCTGGTCTCCCCCCTAACTCCCCGAACAAACTTCCAAAAACATTCCTGTAAAAAAAAATAAAAAAAATAAAAAAGTAGCTGCCGGTTTTGACCGCCTCGGCCCGGCTTTCAGACTTGAAAGCAAGGTTCGTGCCCGGCCTGAGCTCTTCATGAATGTAGCCGGGAAGCCAGAGCCCGGCCGCGGGCTGGCCCTTACCCATGCAGACATCTAAGGTGCGTCTGGGGCCATTGTCCCTGTCTGAAGCGGGCGGGGGGGGGGGGGAGGGAGTGGCTGCGTCCCGGTACGTTGATGGCAATGATGGCAGCTAGGTGCTCAGAACGGGAGAGCCTGGTCAAAAAGGGGTTTAAGACTTTGCAGCCTTGTGAGTGCGGCACAAGGAAAGGGGGGAAAGGGCGGGAGATACATGTGTCCAGACGTGAGCTCGTGCGTCTGCGTTGTGCCACGTCGTTACTAGAGCCACTGTTTGTTGCCAGAATATCAAAATCGATAGCGTCCGCTGTTACTGTTCAATTTTAGCTTTGATCGGCCATATTAGCGCCCAATCATGTACCGTATAACGGGTTTTGTCAAAAAACCTATATTTACATATTTAAGAATTCAGCAGCGCGAGGCCGCACCTATTAAGTTTACATCCTACACAGCGAAACACAGTTGTGGAGCGGATTCGGAATGTTTTGCCACTGACAACGAAAACAAAAACGAATCAACGACTGAGGAACTCCTGTTCACCTAGGGTCAAACGATCCTTTTCCAGGTGGTCGGCCATCCTTTCTCGTAGCGTTAGCAGCATCGCAAACATTGGCCTAAAACACTGGCGTTGAACAGCGTCCTCTCTACTCCCACAAAACTTGGCGAGCTAGGATGACTACGAGCATGGCGAAACGACTGCGCACACGCGTTTGGGAGTGGAAGCAGGTTCCAAACATCCGTGACACCAGTGCCCAAAAAGGTCGCGCGAGTACACATGTGTCGAACAAATGCTGATCTGCCTCTGGGGAGGCACATTGGGGGCAACCGTCAGTCGCGGTCACTCCCAAACGTGCTAACCTGTCTCTGGTGGATAGAACATTCCACCCATACTTCCAGTCAATGTCGGCCGCTTGCTCCGGAACTTCCCGAGTTAACATGTTCTCCCAGGACACCCGGGAACTCTGAGCTTGGTGTCGAGACGACACTTCAGCTGCACAAATGGCTCCACATATACGCGAAGCTGCTGTCTCTTGGGCACTGATGTCGGGCAACACTTCCGCTACCCGGCGTTGCATTTCGACAACCATGGTGTAATACGGCAAATTAGTCTCTGCACAGGACACACATTTCCTAGTCACAGAGGAACGAGGACCCGGCGTAAATACCCCAAACAGTACAAAGCTAGGGCGCGGCCTGGGTACCCTGACAACAATACACAGGCTCAACACACGCATCGAGGCAGGAAACTTTGCGAAAGTTACTACACACGGTATGCTCCAGCCACCACTATTATACGGGGTAGGCGCAGTGGAGGCTTGGCAACAAGTACGGGTTTCCTGGTGCCAAAGCAGCGCAAACATTAGGGACGTAATTCGACGCGTCGTTGAATGTGGCAGAACCGAAAATTTAACCTCATACCACAGTTTCGCGCAAAGGACCAATTTTATTAAATCGCTTTGTTGGCAAAAAAGATATGAAACTCTTGGGCCAGTTGCACTTGTTGCCCAGCGTGCTCAAACAATTCCTCCCATGTAGAAGGCGCCTACTCCACCTTTCGAGAAGAGGACTCCCAGTACTCTCACCACACGCGCAAAGGGAAAGAAATCAAGAGAAGCACCGAAGAATTTGCCAAACTTAAGCGTTTTGCTCTTCTCTTGCTTTAGTTGGGCTCCGGAAGGTGCTTTGTAGCCAGCAAAGATCTGCTTGACTTCTAAAAACTGTCAGGTTCGTGTGAGAACAATAATGTGCCAAGACCATGAAGCGCGAAACCGCGAACACGCTCGCTTTCTTGGATACTTCGTAACAGTAGATTCGGGGACCATAAAAAGCATGAAGGACAGCGGGCAGCCCTGATTTGCCCCTTTTGTAACTGAAGAGCGTGTCGGCATAGACCCATTAAGAATGAGCTCGCTGACCACGTCTTCGTAAAGGTTTTCTAAAAGTCCAATAAATGATCGAGAATAACCAAAGGCAGTAAGTACACCATATAGATAATGGTGTTCGATGTGATCGAAAGCTTTCCCTTGGTCGTGGGAACAAAGACCTCGTTTAGCTGACGGGATGTTGCCTACGCCAAGAACTCACACGTCAAGGACAGAGAAGAAAACATCACGCGTCCAGCAACACAGCATGTGTGGAAGGGACTTACAAGCAGAGGCAAGACGTTTCAAAGTTGCTTATTTGCAAGATAATGAAGTATTTTATAGTCGGTGTTTAGCGATGCAATCGGCGGCTACTTTGCGGTTCAGACAAATTACACTCATCTTCGGAAATCAAGATTATCCTTCCAAGTTCAAAGGATACAGGAACGTGCTTTGTACTTAACAAATAGTTATTCACATCTACTAGGGCGCCTTTGAAAACGTCCCCACAAATCACATAAAATTGCGCAGGTAGGCCATCTTGACCTGGTGGAGAGCCGGTTTTTATGTCACTTAACACTTCCGGGTCGCAAGATCTCCTCATTCCTTTCATCAGGGACGCGTGAAAGTATTCTACAAAACTGCTGAACTGCAGCGAAATGGTCAGTCGAGTCCCCACCTTGTCTTGGCGCCAAAATACGAAAAAAGTACCTTTCGAAAACGGCCGTGATATCATCTTCCACAGAGGACCCTTGGCCGTTTGGTAGAGTTGCGCCCCGTCTCCGCGTCGAGACCTCGCCTCTCACAAAACATCCGCGGAGGTACCTCAGCACCTAGGGGTCAGGAAGTCGGTTTACGTTCAAGTAACTGTTCAGTGGCAGTTCTCGAGCTCAGCCGGAGGAAACAGCTGTAACGGGCACAAAGGTTTTTCGAGTTACATCTTGCATTAATAAGGTCCCTGCACTTCTGCGCTTTACAACGCGCATTCGTCTGACGACGTCGTTCAGCATTTCCGTCTGCTGCACTTTTCGGCTCTTTTCCGCGGATGCTAGCAGCGACTCCCATTGGACTTTCAGTCCGTCCCATTGGGGGGGCGTAAGGGGCTGTGAAGCCAGCGTTGAGGCTATGCTGCCGCGCAGCACTGCCGCCGCGGCACGAGGTGTGGACACGAGGTGTGGGCTTGTATAAGAAGAGCGCGTTGTCCAATAGCCGAGAGCAGTGTCGAGACAGATAACACGTCGTTCGGCGTCATGTTTAAATAAGAAAGAATCGCGCATTATATATCTAAAAAACGCTGGAACGCACGCTTGGCGGGTGGTGAGACTAGAGAGCATCGTTTAAATTCTAAGACATCCTAGCGGTGCTTAACATTCGTTTCCTGCAGAAACATAACGTGTAGCCTGGTTGCGTGCACCAGGAACACAATTTCTGCTTGCTTCGCAGGTGACTCAAACCCTCGGCATTGCGTACAGAAATTCAAAATGTTAAAAAGCATAAAAAAGGGCCGAAATCGTTGCTGCCCCTACAACGATTATTGAAGAAACGCGTCAGAAGTTTGCCCAGCGCTTCGATGTAAGAAAGCATGGTGAATGAAGCATCTCAACTCTTTCACACAGGGTGAACGTTCACAAACCCCTCTTCTCCCTGGTGCAATCAGATCATTTAACTAAGCGTGTGCATGAAGGACGTGCGCGTCATGTGCTTAACACGACGGAGTCATTTTTTTTTTGTGCGTATTTATTCACCGCGAACGTGCGTGTAATCCTGCGGCGAATTCATCCCACACATGAGCGGCCTGTGCAACGTGAAGTACGTCGCATAAGAAGCCGTTTGAGTGTTATGTACTACATGGCGACTTACGATAAAATTTATAGCGATGGCGCTGCGCGACATGCTCAGTTGAAACCAACATATCTTCCCTTCATCGGCCCGTATACGGTCCGCGTACTGTTGTCTCCGGAGAGCCAATCTCTGCTCCACAGCGGTTTCGTGTAAACGGCGTCGTCCGTCCTCTTGGGCGCTACGTTGCCGCGCTTGTTGTGCATACGGGGCCAACGAGACGGTGCGCTTACGGCCCGGTGACATGGTAAGAGGACAGTGCGTCAAGAACGGCGTGGCAGGTCGAAGAACCAAACCGCTGCCCTTGTGCGCCCACACGTCTCCAAAGCCGGCTACAGGCGCTTTTCAGGGCGACCTAAGCGAACAACGGCACCCTACCCACCATCTGTCGTCGAATGCAGAAAGTGTTTCTTAGCCAGTCTCCACATCCAGTGCGGCTGTGGTGCCATCCCGTGGCGTCTTTGCGAACTTTGGTTAGCCCAAAGTAGCACATTTAACAGGGCGCTAATGCTTACGTATTAAAGCTAGGTGTGTGGGTGCACTGAACAAGCAAAGAAAAATGTTTTAACTGTTCACCTGACAGTGACCGGGCTCACCGTTTTGTTCACCCCTTTCTTTTAGATCCTGTAGTAGCCGCGGTTGACTTGGCAGAAGACAGAGCGACTAGCGTAAAAAGGGGTTATTCGGCCAGCGTGGCCGTCTCGGAAATACTCAACTTCGTACTCCCAGCGCTTTTATAACTGATAATGAGTCGTCGCGATAGTGACGACATAGCGCGCTTAGTATGACACCACATTCCTTCCCCTTTTTGTTTTTTGTTACACAATAGTCATGGTTTGTTCCAGTCCGGGGGAATTTTAGTACGACTACTCCTGCGCAGAGCTACTGGCCTGTTGCGATGATGCGGAGGCTCGATGCGGCGACTGCGATACGGGGCTTGGTTGCTGACTGGGATCTGGCTGATGCGAAAGAGCATCATTAGGTGGCTCCGGCTGCGGAGTTGCAGGGCTTCAAAACTCCAACGCTGGCAGGGGAGGCCTCGTGGTCGACTCCTCCGGCACAGGGTCTGCAATTGAACTTGGCACCCAACAATAAAAGCCGCTAGGCACAGTTTTGGCGCCTTCAAAAGAGCACGGCCGCAAATTGTCTGCAGGCACAAACCTTTGTACTTGTGGCACACGAA
Organism: Ixodes persulcatus; assembly: GCA_013358835.2. Taxonomy (NCBI): domain Eukaryota; kingdom Metazoa; phylum Arthropoda; class Arachnida; order Ixodida; family Ixodidae; genus Ixodes; species Ixodes persulcatus. Next base: position 433,300 of record JABSTQ010010839.1, read on the forward strand.
CGACGTAGGTGGTAGCAAGCATCGCTTTTTAACGACTTCAAGCAACCACTTTACCTCACCAGGGCGAAGAACTTGCACCAGTACGGGGTCGTCTACTTCAAATGATCTCCACAACCCCCACCTTTCGTCCGCTTTTTTTTTTAACAGAAAAACTTTTTTTGCACGCGCGTCTAAGCTGGGCTGTAAAAGGCTCAGACGAGTGCGATGTTTCCAGGGCACAATTCCGCCGGTGTCTGTCCCGTTGTAGCGGATGGCGTGTTCCGGCACCTGAAGAGCAACAGGTCGATCCGATGCTGCAGTGTTTTGTGATGCCTGCTGCTGTCTCGTCGAGAAGCTGGTGAAGAAGGTCCCGTTTGACAGTCTGCACACACAGCTCGGCACTTCCATTCGAAGCAGGGTGGCATGGTGGTGTCCGAGTAGGACACACTCCGATCCTCTGCAAAGAGTCCGCGAAGGTCTTGATGAAAAGTGGGGCCAGTTGTATATAACTACCTATGGACGGCCATACGGCGCGAACACACTCCGCAGCAGTTGTTCACTCCATCACAAACACTTCCACCCACCTAGAGTGTGCGTCAACAAGCACGATAAACCACTGGTTGTCCATAAATACAAAATTAGATGAATTCGCTGCCATCTACGAGTCAGCCAACCGCACGACTGTAGTGGCACACTGGGTGAAGCATTTTACGTCAGTTGTAAGGCGATGCAGCATTTAACGGCACTTTCAGTGTGCTGCGTTAGCTGAGACCACCAGATATAACTACTGGCAAGCATTTTCATGCGCCTTATCCCCGAGTGACTTTCGTGCAAAAATTGCACCACGTGTTAACGCAATCTCTGAGAAATAATCACACAATTATCCCACGTGACACATTGCTGGTCTACTGGCAGCTCACACCAGTCTAACAATATAAGCTGACAAATCTCTGTCCGTTAGATGCGCGGGCCAACTGTGCATCGTGTATATCAACACTTTTGAGAGAACACTGTTAGTGCGTGCGTACGTCTGGGTCTCGACAGCAGATAGCAGATCCGAGACATCTTTCTCGTTTGCTAACTTCAACCGTGAGAGTGTCAGCATTTCCCAGAACACTGCCTTTGCGATAGACCCATCGGTAATCGTACGCCGCTAGCAATGAAGCCAAGCGTTGCATACGAGCAGCTGACATCACTGGATAGGGTTGCCGTAACCCAAAAGACCAGCTAGTGGTTGGTGGTCGGAATAGATGACAAACCTACTCCCAAACAGGTACTTGCGGAACTCCTTGAAGCCAAATACCAAGGCCAGGGCCTCCTTTTCTGTGTGAGCATAACCCTGCTCTGCTTTGCTGAATGGCATAGACGCGTAAGCGATTGGCTTTTCATCCATTTCGATCTTATTAAAAATAATGGCACTCACGCCATAAGCTGACGCGTCACACACAAGTCCAAGCTCGTTCGTCAGGTCAGTAGTAAGTTAAAACATTTTCCCGCGTGAGCCACGTTTTACTTTGCTGAAATACTTCCTCTGGCGCACGTGACCACTGAAACCTTTCTTCGTGGTTCAGCACATCATACTGAGGATTTAGCCTTGCAGCTGTGTTAGGAACAAATTTTTCATAAATTTTAATCAATCCAAGGTACGCTCGCTCTGTGCTCCATTTTTTTTTTGTGTAGGTACCTCTTTTATCGCTTTCACCTCACTGTATGACGGCCTTACGCCTTTCTCGTCAAGAATGTGCCCCAGATAAGAAACACACGTTTGAAAGAACTTGCATTTTTTTTTGTTTAGTCGTATGCCTCTCTCTTGGAAACGTGACAGCACACTTTACACTTTTTGGAAACACTCGTCAAGTGTAGACACTGCTATCAGAACGTCATAGAACTGGCATGAGACTTGATCCAGTCCCTCTAACACGTCATCCATCATAGCTTGAAAGATGGAAGGGGTGCTCGTGATGCATAATGGTCATCGAAAGTTTTTGAACAGTCCAAGGCGTGTTTTGACGACGACCAGTGACTGCGCCTCTGTATGGAATGCGAGCCACTGATAGGCAGCAGGAAGGTCAAGAACCGTGAACTAATTGCACCCAGACATCATTACGAACAAATTCTTCATAACAGGAAAGGGGTGATAATCTGTTCTTAGGCACGGATTTAGTGTAACTTTAAAGTAACCACACACCTTAACTTTGTTTTTCGGTTTCGGCACAAATACCGGAGGCGTAGCCCACTCAGTTCGCTTCAGAGGAGCAAGAACTCCTGGTTCTACGAGAGACTGCAGCTCAAGTGCCTTCCTGAACGCAAACGGCACTTGCCGTGCTTTGCAAAATACCGGTGTGCAACCTTCTTTGACGACAAGTTTGACTGGGCTGCCCGTGATTTGACCTATTCTTTGTTTCAGCTTCCATCCGAGCGCAGCCAAAGGCTGAAGTGACGGTTCGCAACTTCGAGAAAAGCATTCATACGCACTACAAAGTAGTCCGCAAAAGTATTATTTTTAAAATAACTGTTTTGTGCGTAAATATTGCACAATATTCCGGATGTGTACTGTTCAGAATGATTGGCAACTAAAGGAATTAATTACCTGAAGTTTATGTTTTTGTTATTAAATGTAAATGCATGTGGTTTGGTGAAAACACGTACATCCGCTGGCAACACGGCTGCAGCCCTCGGTTTTTCTGTGTGGTTTCGTTCCCGTAATGGCCGAATCATGTGCTTCGCTGCTTTCCTCACCCAGTTGCTTCAAAACGTCCTTTCGCAAAGGCACGTTTGGGCGTCAGACGCGAGAGGTCGTGATGAATGTGTACTTTGAAATTCGGCAGAAGACTCCGGCAGTGTCGTACTGCGAATGCGTTGTAAACAAGAAAAGCGTCCTGGCCACTACAATTCACTGATACGCGACGAAATCAGGGCTCCACTTTACCTGCCGATCACATTGAGCACCGAGCAGCTGGTGGAAAGGACCGCGCTGACTGCGCCTCGAGCCCTGGTATATCCAGACAATACAAAAAAAAAAAGAAAAAAGAAAAAAAAAAACATCAACGGCCGGGTTATCGGGCAGCTTCCGATGTGTACATATACCTCGAAACTATGCCGAAATGCCGAACTGGTGGAAAGCTCGGACACAGACGGCAGCGGCCAGCCTACGTACTGACAGCCCCTGTGACTAAATTTCAGAACGTGAAAGGGCGCTTTTGAAACCTATGGCAGACGATGCCGTTGATATACCCGTAGCAGACGAAATACTCGGCGAGCGCGGGCGGCGCGGACGACCAGCGGCGCAGCGCAGTGATACAAAAGTGCAGGGGAGTTCGCGTGACCTATTGCCGGCGTGTGATTGGCTCCGGCCACACATAGCTTTGGCTGCGCTCGGACGGAAGTTGAAACGAAGTATAGCGTAGGCTCAAACACAGCATACTTTTCAGTGAGAGCTGGAACCTTGTCTAAACAGACACCATGTACAATCGACCAGTCCAACTTAAGAGCTGCCAGCCAGTCATGTCCTAGCAACGCAGTGCTGCTATTGTCAGGTGTCCTTACGACAATTCGTGGGAGCTACTTGTGTTGACCGTTATGTCATTCGGAAACATAAAGTTACCCGGTCACTTTCAGCGAATTTCCGCCATACGTTTTCAGCTTTAAATGACATGGCTCTAAAGGTAGAGTGGGCCAGTACTGCTTCTATAGTGTTTTAGATCTGATTAAGACAGAGGCGCCCGTGTATATCTGCATGCGATCATTCTTCTCGGCTACCTTCAAATAAAGTTTGTAACGTCCTGAACCCCCGTCACAAAAATAGACATTGTGCAGCACAGCTTCGTCACTGTCACTGTCCTATGCTACTACGCGACGAGCGCGCTGACTGTTCCTTGGGCATGACTGGGCTGAAACGCTTGGCTTTCCTTGCGAGCCATATCGATACTCTTCGCGATATCGCAGGAATGCGTAAACGTCAAAGTGCTTTTTTTTGTTCAGCAACTGCGCTTGAGTGTCTTCGCCGCTGAGCCCGGCAACAAAACGGTCCCGAGAGCATTGTATAAAAATGCTTTGAAGTCGCAGGACGCTGCAAATCGCTTCAACTCTACAGCGAACGGTGCTATCGGTTCACAATTAAACTTGAACCGCTTAGCTATGACTAGGGGCTCGGACTTGGTACTTGTCGTAGCCTTGTAGATGCATACAGGTGACGTGGGTCAATTGGAGGGGGGAGGGGGTACAGGGACTCGATTGAGGCTTTCTGGCTATTCACGTACAGGTAGCCGTGAGCAAATAGCTTTTTAACGGAGTCGGGTGTATAGACTCTTCCTTGGAAGCGCAAGCCTCCAAGGTGCTGAACCCCATAGCCCTGTGCAAGACCTATGATATCTGAAATAGATGACGTTGTTGGACTGTGTATGGTCTGGTGTCGATATGTTGAAGGCTAGTGCTTTCGATGGCTGGATGGTTGGTTGGGGCTCGGAGTCTGGCGGTTGGCTGCTCCCAGGCACTGTGGACGTCACGTGGTCGGGGTCTTTCCAGAGGAACGCGGCGGCTTGACGGCGAGAAGGCGGTGACGGAGAGATGCACCCCAAAATAACTAAAAAGACGTGTATCACAAATACGAAAGTGTTTGAGAAATTACCTCAAATGTAATACTCTGCGTAAAACTTCCACCCCACTTAAAACGGCCTTCTCAACAGAGACGCTGAGCAGTAAGTTAGTAATAAAGCTTTACAAACCAAATGTTTCTCTCTCAGGCTTATAATTACAATCCTAGGTGATCTGGTATCAAATTGGGCCGATCTCCCATGTTGAATTTCCAGAACGTGCACTTTCCTCAGATAGTCTCAATATCCGTGGAAGGTGCCTTTTTGGGAGATGCACAGGTATCATATCGGGGCATGCTCACGTTTTACCCCCTTGGAGCCCGCACCTATGCTCTTTTCCCCACATAGCCGAAGTGGGACCCACGGGGACACTCTATGGGCAGCCCAAGTTAGACGTGCCTCTTTGGAGCCCACCTCTGCCAACTCTGCCTATACAGCCGAAGTTGGTCCCATGGGCAATGCATGGGCAGCTAAATTCGGGCATAAACACGCGTTGCCCCGTAAAGCCCACCTCCATGCTAACTCTGACCCCGCATAGCCGCAGTGGAGTCCACGAGAGCATTGCACGGGCAGCCCAAGTCGGGCATGCGCATGCGTTGCCCCCGTGAAGCCTACCTCTTTGCTAACTTTGCCCCCGCCTAGCCGAGTCTTGACCCGCGGGGCGATGACCGGGCAGCCCAAGTTGGGCATGCCGACATGTTGTCGATGTGGGACCCACGGGGGTACTGCGTCGGCAGACCAAGTGGGCGTGCTTTCGCTTTGCTCACAACTACGCTACCTTTGCCCTCTCATAAAAGAGGTGGGACTCGGGGGGGTGTTTGTTGGGCAGCCCGAAACAGGCTTACCCACGCCACAACGACGTCGGACCCACGGGGCTATTGCGCGGGCTTCCCCAGCCCACTTTGCACGCGTGGGGCCCACACGGGCCCCTTTTACTATGCTACCCGGGCAAGGCTAAAAGGAGCGTAATGCGAGTTCATTTTCTGTCTTCAGTTCCGATTGCCGTAAATAAAAACCACATGCTCTACGTGCTTGTTTATCTAGATGTGTTCCTGTTCAGTGGACACATGCATATACAGAGTGCGGCAGTAAGGACAGACACATTTGGCACGCCTTCGATATATCAAATTCTAAACGTACATACTTGATATTGGGCAAGTGAAGGTAGTTTCGCAATACGTTTTGTGTTCTTTTGTTTTAGAACTCAATTCAAAGGTGGTAAAATGATAAAATAAATAAAAAAAAACGGCGGTAGTACCTTTCCTATACCCTATTTCGGATGTTCGTCGTCTGTATGCTACTTCGTTAGCTTGCCCCCAGGTAATCATTGTTCATTATTTTGTAAATAGTATTAATTATCTCGTTCTTACACATCGCCAGATTCTGCTATTCTTTTTTCTTTTGCGTTTTTGCGTTCAGCATGTCGCCCGGAAGCGAGCTCATATACCAGAGTGCAGACAACAAACAGGTGGGTATAGGACATAAGTACACGGCCACAGATTTTGCATTGTTTTTAATATTTCACTACCTAAAAAGGATATATAAGTACTCGGCTCCGATTTTTCTTTATTTTTAATGTTTCACTACCTTAGAATTGAGCTCTAAATTATTCATAAACTTCTGGCGAAACTACGCTCGCGTTCCCATTTGGCGGTTTGAAATTCAAATTTTACAAGTCGTCCCAAATGTATTTGCCCTTTCTGCCGCATCCTGTATATACATATATTATATTACTATTGTTAACAAGAAAACATAAATTTGGGTGATAATTTGAATTCGGCTTGCATTTAATTTCTGTTGCGCAAAGATTACGTTTGTTGAAAACAGATAACAATTGGTAAATGTGGTGTGGTAACAAATGGTGTGACAACAAATTAAGAAACCTCATCTTTCTGAACTCAACTTTTAAAGACGAAGAGCTTTCTGTCAAACGAAGACTTTTGACTAAATTAGAGTTTTAAGCCCTTTTGGAGGGTCGAAATTCTGCGTTTACCCGCAGTAGAACCCTTAAGTTTAACGAATGATTCAGTTAAAAGGAATTTAACCTTTCAGCGGTATTCAACTTTTTTGCTGGAAATATTATCTAAATTAAGTGGCGGGTACTGAGGAAAGTGTAAACCTCAAAACCCTGAAAAAAAAAAAAAAAAAAACTATCGAATTAAGAAGATCAAAGGTCAAAAGTGGGAGTAATATTATGGGTTTATTTTTAATAAATTAGAATTCTGGTCTTCTTCGACTTACTAAATTGACTTGCAATTCCGCTTTACCATTTCACTCAACTCAGAGGGCTCTATACTAAGTCGAGGTTTCTTAAATTAGCATTTTATTGTCTCTGAGAGCTTCTTAGTTGCTAATGGCAAGATATTTGCCGACTCAAAACTACTATAAGCATTCTAGAATTCGAGTTCCTACGAAACCCAAAACTTTATTGTTTGTTTGCCCCAAAGGGACATTAGTATGTCATAATTATATTTGAAGAGCATTAGAAACTATTAGGTCCCCTCGATCTCACATTAGAGCTTAGTTTGCGTTATGTAAACTTAAGATTCTTTACTTTCGAATAACCGAGCTGCATATTTGTCTCACATATTTTTTATTGCCAAATATTATATCATTGCGGAAAACAGAAAAAAAATGCGTGCGAATGTTTGTTCGCTTATCAGCAAAATTCACTCATATGTGTTTATGCATGAAATTCATGTGCAGGAAGCCAAACATCTTTGACAACATGCTGGCCATGATGGAGAAATACGCCACTAATCTGGAGGCTCTCGTCGACGAGCGAACTGACCAGCTGGTCCAAGAAAAAAGAAAGACAGAGGCGCTGCTTTACGAAATGCTGCCGAGGTTTGTGTTTCACCAACTTGTAGAATGTTGGATTAACGGCAACGTGTCTACCGTGAACCTTGACAATGTTTTGCGCATTCGGCAGCGAACAGCTCCAAATGCAATCCCACTTAAAATTACAAAATTTATACCGTCATGTAAAATTAAAATGTTACAACCATTCTAAGGTGGGCAGAGTACTACAATACAATCGGTATATGGGAAATGTGTTTCACTACTCAGAGACACATGTATTTTTCAAATATATTTCGATACAGAGGACCAAGTGCTCGAAAGTATCTCAAAAATACCATCGAGATATTTTTGTATCGCGCTACTGCTCAGCGCTGGCATCAAAACATATCAATTGTCCGGAGGCTTGAACTCGTCTGGTACATAGTAAGTTATTACCAGTCTTTTAAAAAAAGGTAATGCAGAATAGAAGGGATGTATTGGTGAATGCGTAAAGGCAAAAATGCTGCCTGTTTTATGCCGTAAAATAAGCGAAACGCAGCGTGCAACTCCTCTTCACCCTCGACATCGCCGTGTTCTGTATAGTGCGAGCAAGACTTTTAGGCACACTGTTACCATCGCGTTCGTATTCAAAATGCTAGAGCGGTCAGGGAAGTCAACTTCGTCTCTCCCCTAATGACGTGCCAGACTGACTCCCACGTTGAGTCAGCGTATTCTCTGTAGCTACTGTAAACTCTGAATCTTCCAGTGAACCTTGGTCACATTGCTGACACCTTAAGAACTCTCCAAACAGGGACACAGCTAGTACGGTGCAAGGGAAAAAACAAAACAAAAAGTGCGCGTCCTTATAAAAAACAAACAAAAAAAAAACGTGAAATTTTGGCGTGCCCGTACGTTTTCTATAAGGACATCACCACGGATCTCCTCTTTGGTCCCTCGCTGTCGTCTTCACCTTTTTCTTGTTTTTCAAAGATCGGGAACCAAAAAACTACGGATGCCTCGACGACATCCAACACAGCGTGTGATTGCTCTCCGGACCCACTTCACAAGCACGCTTCAAGCCTCCATTCAAGGACTCAATCGGAGGGTAGTTTTCCACCCCCGCAAAAATAAAAAAAAAAAAGTTCGAGACAGGATTGTTATTGTAGGAACACCTCCACTTCCGGTATAGTGCATGCCGTGCACGGCACTTGCTGTGTGCTCTTCGGGCGGCCTTTTAGGGGGACGTCCGACCCAATAAACACGTATTTATAGAAGGGCGTATACTCTGCAGCCAATAAATGACAAACACCAGTGATGCTTTTTTGCATTTGTAGTACGGTGTCGAACGGGTCTCTGACCGGTTTTAACCGCATTCGAAATAATACTGACTCGGTTTCTGCGTGATGACGTGATAGAAGTTTCACGCTGTCACCTGTCGCGATCCTGGCGGTGTCCCAGCAGCGGTGGTGTACGTGGCAGACGCCTGTTCTCCTGCTGGTCGCTCTACTGTTTGAAAAACAACGGTAGCTTCGGCAGCCAGGAGTTGGGACGCCACGACGACCACGACAGTCGCGTTCGCTCGTACCTTTTTGCCATCATTTTCATTCTAAACGCGAGGAACGCGACATTTCGTATCCAGTGTTCAGTTTTTTTACCAAGATTTATAACTTTGTTGAAGTCGATGCAATATGTGATAGACACCCTGATTGTTGTCTATTTTACAATATTTTACATTGTTTTTTTTTTTTAATTATGATTTGCTCGTTTAACTGAGTTCGAAATAGCCGATGAGATTTGTTCTTTCTTTTATGCATTCCTAATGGATAGTGTTTGATGTCTCGGGCCCCAGACACCCTTACAAAAATAGGCATGGACGTCCTATGTCCATACTTTTGCCGTTCTATTACCCTTTGTCCATTCTATGGATTCCTGTAGACAGTTCTCGGACCATTTATGGACTGCTGGTTTGCCTTAGAACGGCCACAATAACGCTATAAGGATCTCCGCGAAACAAAAAGTTTTTCATTCCTTCCTATTTCTATGCTATGGTCCTGGTGGGTCTATGGACATCCTATTGCCTCTGTATGAGCCGCGTGTATGAACACGCGGCCCTGACGTCACACCTCTGCGGTGGCGCTACTGTCGCCACAGCGCATACGCAGAACGTTCACCTCACGTGAATCTGGTTTCTGCGCTCGCGCAGTGCCCACACTTGGTGTGGGCAAACGCGGGCTTGTTTGTAAACAGCGTGTCGGTCTATATATTGGTAGATTAATAAAGTGATGCCGAGTAGATGTTCTCTTTAGGTGTAGGGAGGTGTCCGAGTTAAAGAGTTGTTAAGTAAGTACCGGGCATCAATATGTTACACTGATGTCTTGAGGCACGTCCTACCTCGGGGCATATTCAATGTGCAGATGAAAGCGTTCAGTATGTACCGGAATAATTCACTTAATTTCTCAATGGGAGGTAGGTGTATGTGGGTCTCTGAGGAACCCGTAGATATACCCCCTGTAGTCTGAGTGGCTTCTCTGCGGAGCGCGTAGGGACTCCGTGCAGTCCTTGCATGGCATCTTTGCAGACGCCTAAGGACCCTACATTTAAAAAGAAAAAAACCTTCAGAAATTATGTTTTTTCGTAAACGAAACGGAAAAAAAGCTCTTTTTTAAATCCTTTCCTGGAGATTAGTACAAAAAGGACAGGAGCGTGTTGTTCGCATAAAAATTTAGCTTATAGGAATTTTAGGCACAATTAATATTGTTTTTGTATAGTCATGTCTCACCGATGACTTCTGGCTGCGCGTCCCGACCAGGGTGCGTCGAAATTTCGTTGGTAATTCGCGGCGCGTCCCCCTGAAAAGACGGGGGTTGGCAACCCTGAAACCCCTTCCACCACATAGACCGACACGCGGGCTTGACGTCATGGAGCTGCGGCGGCGCTGCGATCGCGCCGGAGCCGGCTGGTGCGGGCAAAAGGGCGCATGTTTCGCATGGGCGTCATAGCATTACAGCATGTCGCGAAGCTGTTTTGCCGTTAATTGCACCGAAATGTACAAACGCAGCAGCGGAGTGAGTTTCCACAAGTTCCCGGCAGACCATAAAAGGCATATATAAAAGGTGGATAATATCCGTGAATCGAAAAGAATGGTCGTTTCGCGCGAACGACCGTTTGTGCAGCAAGCACTTCCTTGAAGGCAAGTGCGGCTTCCATTTCAATCTCCGTTCCGAGGCTTGCTTATGTGCAGGGAAACCGTCGTCTGATCAAGACCACCCGGATTTTGTTCCCACAGTGTTCGTGCACAAAGCACCGGACAAGCGCTCGTCGGAGGCTCGCTACACTTCTGCTACCCAGCAGAAGGGAATCGGCGACAGAACGGCAGTGTTGTAGGCGTTACCGAAAAAAAGTAACGAAATACGTTACTCGATACTTGCAAATAAAAGGTACGCGTTACCGAGCTACGTTGCCTCAAAAATAAAGGAAACGCGTTACCGCTACCGATAAAAAGTAACACACGTTGCTTCTGCGTTAAATTTTAAATAATGATTTAATGAGTTTTACGGTTTTGACGATAGAGGTATGCATAAGCTCATATATCAAGAAACATTATGTTCATGCAGAAACTGAACATAATTATTTTATCTCTTTTTACGGTTTCACCTAAATACTCACGAGAAAAAACGCAAAGAAAAACACGGCTTGACGCCTAAAAACACGAAAAAAATTGAAGTGTAATTTATTTAAGACTTGGGAAGTAGTAACGAGTAACTTAAGTACGTTAGCCGTTACTGTTTCGAAAAAGTAACGAGTAGGTTACTACGTTAATAAAAAAAGTAACGCGTTCCTGGTAACGCCGTTACTTGTAAGGTGTTACCGCCAAGACTGCAGAACGGACAAAGCGTTACCGCTTGTCATGCCTTGTGGTCATGAGGGTAGGAACACTATCATACCTTGACTTCAAGACGCTGTGTGTATTTAATCAATTATTAAATGCACTTCCGTTGACCCACAGTCTGCTGATCCTGCCGGCACTGCGGAAACCGACTCGAAGCAATCGTAAGCCTCGAGAGACGTGTACGCCTGCACCGTGCCGGCGGTGAACTGGCTTGGCGAAAAAACTAAATAAACGACGACGGGAGCCGTCGACTTCGGTGGCAGCAACTTCACGTCGGAAGTCCAGCAGGCCTTGTTTACGGCGTACGGATCCTCGTAGGCAAGGCAACGCCGTCCACGCATAGTTTGTTTCGGTACCGCTGCCGTTCAGGCTCGGGTAGCAAGCTCAAATAGTCGGGCATTGCATACGACATACGTTGTCAGGAAATACGACGCACGAATAAAGCTAGACGCGTCAGTTAAGTATACGGAAGTCATGCTTATTAATTAAGGTGTTTTCTTTTGTTAGAACTTCCCAGAGCTGCGTCGGCAACGTTTCTTTTTAGCTTTCTTTGTGGGTGTCGGCGTTTTGGAGGGAGCATTTTCGTGGGCAGAGCGGCCGAGCGGACGGAGCGGGTCCCCCGCGGTCGTTAGGAAGCGTCTCGGGTTTCGGGAGTCTGCTCGGACGGACCGCGGGACGGCCCGTTCTTGGGGATGCTTGTGGATGTTAACCGAGTGTGCCTGTGTGAAGAAGGTTTTGCCGCTTAGTGTGAATTTGTCGCTCTTTGCCCGATGCAATAATTTAGCGGTTGGCGCCAGCCAGGCTGGAAAAATTGCACAGAACAACTCTACAAGGAATTGGGGTTTGGCGGTTGCAGCGCCAGCTTGACAGCTCGCAGACCATTGGAGGACAGTGTACCACGTGTGAGTGGTGGAATTTGAAGATATTGGTCGGCTCCTGAGGGGAGAGGAGGTCCCTACGGGCCTACAAAAGGAGTGCGGAGAGGATTTTTGGGAGATTCGGACTTTGGGATTTGATTGAGAAAAATTGGGGACGGGGGTCGAGACGTTAGACGAGGCAGGATGGTCTCCCAAATTGGGACTTGTAACTAGAGTGTAAATAAATGTGCATAGTTCCATTGAAGCAGTGAGTCGACCCATCACTCATCGACGTTCGTGCCACCACGCTCCAGACCATCGGAGCGGAACCTGCCTCCCACACCACCGGGAGGACAAACAACAACGAACTTTAACTGCGTCCCTACAACGTCAACAACGAGCGCACGCCACACAACGCAATGGCGAAAACACGGAGAGCCGGGCCGCTTTTGCGCACACAGCTACCGCGCATGCGCGGCCTTCCGGCCGTGTTGGTAAACAGAGCCGCTCCGCGTGTCGGTCTATATTTTTCGGCTCCAAAATGGCCGATTGAAGCCAAAATGGAACAGTCACATGCTGTCGAAAATCGATATTCCCAAAACAATACACGCGGCCGCGCAGTTCTCCGTGTGGCCGTTGCTGGAGAAATGGCGGCGTTGCGATCGCCATTAGTTCGGTTCTAAAGTACGAATCGGTGCCACTTTTTGAGAGCAGGCTCTTTGGCAGTGCTCCAACTGACTTGTTCTAGTAACGTTGGTCTCTGCGGACCCCGTAGCTATGCCCCCTGCAGTCTGGGTGGCGTCGCTACGGACCCCATAGAGACTCCGTGCAGACCTTGAATGCTTTCTCTGCACACCTCATAAGGACCCTGCACAGACCCTGTATGGCTTCCCTGCGGACCATCTAGGTACTCCCTGTAGACAGTATGGGTTCTTTGCAGACCCCATAAAGACGCTGCGTAGACCCTATATGGCTTCCCTGCGGACCCCATATGGACTCCCTGCAGACCTTGTACGGGTGCTCCGCGGGCACACTATAGACGCCATATGAATCCTGTGTACACAGGATCAATTCATACTCTATAGAGTCCCTATGGACTCTACAGGGTGTTTCACTATACAGAGAGTGTAGGATGACTTTACGTCGTCAATAGAAAAGGGCGTTCATCGAATGTCCGGTCGCCAATATTCTATAGGGCAGCCATAGGACGACCTCACGAAGGCAACAGCAGTCGTAATTTGCCTATGGATGCCTAAAGGTCTTCCTATGGATGGTTTCTTTAGAACGTCCTAGGAGTGTCCATACATACATTTTTGTAAGGGCATGCAGGGGCCTATAAAAGAGGCCACAGTATGTTATCAATCAATGAAAATAAACAAATTCCGACTGCTTGACACTTCGACTTTTGTGACGTCATTTGGGGCCACGTTAAGACCACTGTTGAAGTCGTTGTGGGATAGGACGCTAAACACGCCAGTCGGAGAAGGCGTTCCAGGCACCATAATAGTCCTGATCAGAATTAACCGACAAATCAAACAATATTTTTAGAAGATTAAAAACCGCTCTCTACATTGTGACACTTAGGAGCAGTGTGCCGCAATCCTCAATTTCTGTTGCAAAGGCATAGAAAGACAGTGTCATTTTTGTATTCATTTCCCGGCCACTGGAGAAATTGTGGAACGGTTGAATAAAAAATAAATACCCAAGAATTAACTTGTTATTATAAAACATCGAAAAATAACTTGGGCCGTAATGACGTGTGAACCGCCGTAGAAACCTAAAATCTGTCGACCTAGAGGTAGTAAACATTAACTTCATTAACAGTTCATTCGACGGTTCAGTTTTAGCTTGTCAACCACTGAGCAAAGTGATGAGGTCTACTAACAATAAGAATAAAATATTTTTGAATTAGGACGCTTGATTTGAGCACCCAGTGGGCCAGATTTATATTGTTTGCCTTTTTTCAATGATGGGCAGGTTTGATTTTAGACACTCCGGCATTCTTAAGAGTGCATGTTACTGCATGTTGTCAGTGAAATACATGCTCTCACTTTTTTTCCAAACCATAAAAAATATTATTATTATATCCGTCATACAAGCACTAACGCAATCGCATTAAAATTATCTATGCAATTTATATAAAATATATCGTCATTAAACATATCTAATTGGCGCGAGCCCACTCAAACAGAGCAGAATGCAGGTGCTCGCTTAAAAATCTTCATATTGCGTTAATTTCTAACTGTAATAATGTTTTGTCGTCTTTTTGTTTTTCTAGGTCTGTAGCCGACCAGTTGAGACGTGGGCGGCAGGTGACGGCCGAGAGTTTCGAGTCCGTCACAGTCTACTTCAGCGACATTGTGGGATTCACGCGCATGTCCGCCGAAAGCACTCCCTTCGAGGTACTCTCGCATTTATTCCCCTTTCGATTTTCTTGGCCACAAACCCAGTGGCGCCATCTATCGTGTAACCCTAGCACACTTCCAGTCCTCATATATTTTCTTGTTTTGTTACGTTTATGTGATTTTCACCATTAGATTAGAAATACATCCGACGCTTGCTGCCTTCGAGTTGCCAGCACCTCGTGCACCAGATGCACTCGGTACACACTGCCGTATTTGATTTACGACCGCAGCTTATCTCAAAGAACACAACCAGAAATACATTGCCCCGCACTTTTCTGCACCTCGCTTCCCTTTTCGTTGCCGGTGCAGGCTGGTGCAGGTAAATCGAAGTGAATCGTTGTAAGCAATCATGTCTCGAAGATACCGCGTGGGTTTGATCTCGGAAATACTGCAACCCGGCCGTTTAGTTCAGAACCGAAAGTGCTTAAAGTCTATTCGCACACTGGCGCCATCGGGTTTCTACTCACGCGAGAAAAATTGAATACGGGGAGAGTGTGTTCGACCATGCGTCTTTCGCCCATCGGGACGAAAATTGGAGCATGCAAATCACAGGGCAAAACAGAGGACACATAGGGAACGCGCGATGACGAAGCAGCCAAAAGCGAGCGGTCTTTCGTTCAGGTCGGAGATTAAAAAATCAGGTATGCAGGCTTGGGGGGGGGGGGGGGGGGGGAAGGGGGGGGGGGTGAACAAAAGTACGAGATGAGCAAAAAACAAAATAACTGCAGGTCGTAAATAAAGCCTGGTCCAAGTATACAATTTCTTTTTTTTTTTGGAGGCTAATTATTTTTAATCTTAACTTGTGCCGGGGTTTTATGTCTGGGTAGAAGTTGCTCGACACGGCGGCCACTAGAAAAGAGGCGAAATGGGTTAATTAGTTAGTTCATTACCAAAAACTTTTACAAGCTTTTATTATTTTATTTTAGGAGTATACGTACTGGGAGAGTTCACGCTTGAACCTAGTGCGGTCTAGTCCTGCAGCGAAATGCTTATTAAATAACTAGTAGCGTGCGTTTTATAATGCAATTAAATGCAAAGGCGCAAGCGAGCTGTACAAGAATGATGAAAATAATCCCTGGAGGAAGGGGATTATTTTCATCATTCTTGTCCAGCTCGCTTGCGCCTTTTCATTTAATTGCATTATAATACTAACCTTAAATTGCAAGCTTCACCCTTGTTGGTGTTAGACTGGTGGCAGCTGATAAAACCCGTTTGCTCTACTGACGTCTAACCCCTGGTTAGCTCAGTTGGTAGAGCGCTCAACCTGTAATGGAGAGGTCCCGGGTTCGATACCCGGACCAGGCGGATTTTTTCAGCCGCGCACCAGTCACCTAGCTGTGTTTGGAGGTTTGTGTTCTTCCTTTGTTCCTCTTGTTCCCCTTCCTCCAGGGATTATTTTCATCATTAGTAGCGTGCGCTACGGGTAGAGGAACGTTATTATTGTACGCTGCTTCAAATCGAAACTACGTGTGCGAAGAGCAGAGTTATACGCCAACTCAACTTCGGGCGCACTTCTAGTGGGGGGGTGTCGCCGTGCGGGACGGACATTCTTGTGTTGTTTTGGAAGAAACCAGACTACAACCCGTCTTCTCGTCAAAACGGCGGGATGGAGCTCTACCAAAAGAGCCGGGAAAGGTGGGAATGTCAGTTTTCATATGTTTTCTGCCAACACGGTTCGTCCGAGATTGTGGATAGGCGCCGTGAAAAGAAAAAAAGCAGACACCGTCGGACCACGATTACTTGTGCTGGAAGCACTTTGGATTGAATTCACGGATACATGTGGTCGTCAGATCTATTCGATTTGTCCGAACATGAACACGGGAAAACAGTCAAGTTTTCTGCACCACGCCTTGACCACGTTCAGTGAGTCTTCAAGTTTAAACGGCCGTCTGATCGTTCAAATTGTCGTCTGCTCGTTCAAACAACAGCGGCCAGTGGATAAAACGTTGCGATAAGAAGTGCAGGCCTCAAACGACTTTTTAAGTTTGAAAGTTATTTGGGGCATGTAGGCTTGGTGTAAACAGTAGAGACAAGATGTAGTACGTACATCATTCTTACCATCACCGATTCTTATTCCTGATTCACTTGGTCCGAATATTCTTGCGGTTTCCAGTATCGACTTCGAGCATCAAAGCTGCCGTCCACGATTTTACAGCCCAAGAGACGTCGGGACTGAAAATGGCGAGCAGAATCTAATTATGCGAATCAGGCTTTGGCGTCGATTCTGCGCCGTTCACACGTAATGAATATCCCCAAGCCACATTATTTGCATGAAAGTTTCGGTATGACGAGCCTCTTTAATTTCCCTCAAGCCATTGAACTAGTAAGACATTGCTCGCAAGACGTAGAACCAACAATTACAACGCGAAAAATCCGCACGGAGACTCACACAGGCGGCGACATCACATTCCAATGATTTGTTGATGCAGGACGGGGCGCTACTTGCCCACACCCTATCGCGCATGTGCGTCGTCGGTGGCTTGCCGCTAGGGACGCTACGATTTGTTGGTAAACATGACTGGGTATGTAGCGGCCGGCTTCGCAAGTGGAACCGTCGGAGGGTTGCGGCACCGACATACTGGCGCCCCTCACGCGCTTAGTTTCTGATTGGAATAAGTGTACATAAGGGTGATGTTTCTCGCCCCATGGCAGTCACTAAAAATTTCCTATTCAAAATCTCACGTCATGACTAGACCGTATTGTGATCCAGCCTCCATTCGCCAAATCGACCGCTTCCATCACTTATCGAGTTTCCAGGGTACCAATCACATTGACTCAACATACTGTAACCCCAAACAGCTGAAGGAAATTTTGAAAACCCGAGGTATGGGCGCACCATGAGCGGAGAGACTATGCACTCGTTGCGCTGTGATTACATACGTCTCTGAAACGTAGCCTTGGATTAAGCGCGGAAACAGTGTTATAGGGTATGCCTCTTCGCATTCGTAACTTTCAGCGACTGTAGTACCGCGGTGTGAGAATTTCGTTCCCTAACTCCTGGACTGTAGGATTCAAAATAAAGGCACTTGCTTGCACCTTCCCCACGAAAAAATAAAATGAGGCTCTAATACCTCTCGCAGCAAGCAAAACAAAGATGACTTATGCGTCGCAGACCAAGCCTTGTACTACTGTTCTAGGACGGTCATCCACAATGAGAGTCATTTTGATAGGCACCGCCGTGCCACCTATAGGTCGTGAAAGTTTCAAATTCTTGGGGAACTTTTAACACCGACCACCTACACCGGTATGACCAAAGCCGAAAATTACGAGTACAAAATTTGTTCTCGTTTGTATTGCTGTCCATTAAAACACGTTTGTTGTGATCGACAGGGAGACTATGTACAAAATCTAAAGCAACACCTCGAATTCCATAAAACGATACTTCAAAAACAAGATATCGCGTTTAATGCAATCAAACACTTCTCTAAAATCAAGGACTATTCCAGTGGTAAATTGTTTATTTTCAAATTTATTGATGAATTTTTCTTTGATACTAAGTACCGCCATTTCGGTTTGATTTTTTGTATTTTAATGCCGCATTGCCGCATTAAAAAAAAAATCATCTCTATCATGACAAACTTACTGAAGCGTTTTTTATCAAATGTTCTAATACTTGTGAAACAAAAGAACTGCGCATACGGGCCTAAAGGTAATAATGTTGTCAAAAGAACCTCCTTTGAACAAAACAGCAACTCTTGCAAATCTCATGACAACAGGAAAAGTGCCAGTGGCTAATGCAATGTTACATATATGTTGAAGAGGAGAACACAAAAAAGGTGAGCCACAGCTATGAATGCTATGGCCTTGATATCACCTGCTCCGACTGCTGTGTCTATATTTAAAAATATAAGGCTTAAGTATATTTGTTGTTCGTCAGTTGGGTTAAGAAAATAGTCTATGACTGCAGATTAAACAAACTTGCCTAAGCTTTCTTTTGAGCCATGTGACTGCACTGACGAACCTGCAATTTAAAAGTAGGAATTAAATTTATCCGCCAAAGAGGCATCACGTACTGAACATCATCAATGGCTCGTGTATAGGTAATCCTTCTTGTTGGATTTTCAGAAAGGTTTCCGACGGTATTCCAAAGTTTCCTAGGTTCATTGAATATCGCTGCTAACTTGTTTTTATCGTATTCTTCACGTGCTTCCTTAAAGTACCTTCTTGAGTTTGTTTCATTTTTTGTTTATATTGTCACAAATGACAAATGATGAGGCGGCTAGTGACTGGAGAAACTTAACATTCAATAGGCCGAACTTGTTCCCGGAACAAAATAAAAGAAGGCTAGCGTCAGAGGCATCGATATCGGTGCAACAGTAAGATTGAGCGCTTGGGCGAGACTGACTCCGGCTCGCCATGGAGTCTTTTATGTACCCACGTGGGTTTCTGGAACATGTGGCGTATAACGTTCGGCGCGTAGAGCATACGTACCTCGATCAGACGACAAGGTTCTCGAACTTACGAAAACGCTAAGTTGAAAGAATAAACAAAAAACGTGCACTCTCCCAGCAAATCGAACCAGGGGACTTCGCGCGAAAACCAAGCACGGTAACCACCCGGTCACGCACACTTTTTTTACCTATTAATACCTGCAGGCAACGACGAACAAATACGTCGTACAAAAATACATGTTAGATATGCCCAGCTTTGCCCTGACCGGCGTGGCCTGGTTAAAACACTTTGAGTGCGATCAGTTTGTCAAGAGCAAGCGTCCATTCGGGCTGCAGACTCTGCCTCTTTGTCACTTCTCTGATGTAAGGAACGCTCTCAATAAAATATACCCCGACAGGCCGAGCGTCAACGTCAGCGTGTTGCACAGCCACCCTTGTCTTTTACATACTGTGCAATGACAGTACCATAAACATATCATAGGGAAGCCCCCTTCGTTGTCGACAGGCAAAAAAAAAGAATCCCATAGGATAATATCGGAAGGTCCTTTTTGAAATTGCGCTGCAGTATGTCCCAGTGAGACATAGCGTCCCAAGTGTCCAGAAATATATGTTCCATTGTTTCGAATTTTTTATACGCAAGGCAGTTGGTCGACCAGGGTACGAATATCTCTTTTTCTTCAAACCATGTTTAACGGGAGCGCGCCACTATTCAATTGGAAAAATAACGTTTTTACCGGTGGCCGCACCGGCATTTGTTTAACTCGTTTTAGTACATCTTTGCAGGGGCCTTCAAAGTACGGAGACAGATACAGAGGAACAGGTAAAGGAATGTCAATCAAATCTTGTACAGCCGTTTCCACGTGACCTCACTGAGATACTCTAAAGAAAAACGAACCTTTAAAACCGAAGAAAACTTTGAGCAAAAATCCTAGTATTTTCACACATTCAATGTCACTTGATGAGGCTACCAGATTTGGTAGTGCATCACTCCAGCTTAACCTGCACTACCGTCTGCAAAAACGACCCTTTTGGTCGCGCAAAAACATAAATTGCGACACAACCTGCCGTAGGAACAAACGAGTCAAACCCAGCCCACCACTCTGTAGAGAGCGAAACAATTTTGTACGAATAACGTAACAGCGCACAACAAGAGAAACACTCGCAAACTCAGACGCACCAAAAAAATATACACTCACTTGGCGCTGACTCACAACTCTTGGATTTGTATTGTCCTCTCCTTCTATGCAAAAAGACCCGCCTCCTCTTTTTCTGTGTCCTAAGAAATAGATGACGAACTCAAATGCAGATTACAAAAATAAAAATAAAAACCCAATTTTTGTACTCTGCATTTGAGGTCGTCATCTCTTTCTTAGGACATAGAAAAAGAGGAGGTGGGTCTTTTTGCATAGAAGAGGAAGATAATACAAATCCAAGAGTTGTGAGTCAGCGCCGAGTGAGTGCATATTTTTTGGTGCTTCTGAGTTTGAGAGTGTTTCTCTTGTTCTGCGCTGTTACGTTATTTGACTTGAACTACCAACTCGCCAAGTCAGCAGTCTTATCAGATTTGTAAGGCTAATTGGTTCCCATCCCGAACCCCGCACAAACAGTGCCAAAACTCTATGCAACTTTTGCACACTAACTTTAGACATCCACAAAACCTGGAGCACATACCAGATTTTAGCCACAATGAACTCGTTACTTGCACTTGAGCGAGCAAACATAGAAAGATTGTGCCGCCTCCACCTAATAGTTTTCGAACGAGCTCGTTCGGTTTCCATTTGCCCAGAACTTGGCGCTGTCGCGATAGTGTCCAACCGGCACCCCAAGATATCTGGCCGTTGCACCAGTCCACTGAACGTCTTCAAACACGGCAGGCACGCTTTCCCAGCTACCGTGCCGAAAGCCTAAACACTACTCCGATAATTGAGGCTCCCCTAACACTCACTGAACGAAGTAGCCTCTTTAATATTAACCTCGCGCACGCTTTCCTTGTAGTCGCAGAAAAGGGCGATGTCATCTGCGTAAGACAAGAAATTAACCTCACTCGTCGACAACCTAAAACCGCGTATTTTTTATTGCAAAGTAGCTTTAAACAAGAGGGTTTAAGATAAATGGCAAACAACGAGGGTAATAGTGGGCACCCTTGCCTCACCGAGGACAAAAGTTGAAAGCTTTCGCTAACTCCCTTATTTACGATAATACACATGGAACAATCCGTGTAAGACGATTTAAAACCTTCCAGTACATCAGATCCAACATTCACATTCTCTAAATTACGAAAAAGTACTTGATGCACTACGCGATCAAAGGCCTTTTCTAAATCCAGCTGTAACATAGCCACGCGAGCGGCTAATGCATCAAAGCCCTCTAAAATACTTCTCGCTACGTGAATGTTCATGAATATTGTACGTCCCTAAATTCTGCATGTTCGATGAGGGCCTACGATGGTAGTTATTGAACTCAGCAATCTTTTTGCCAAGATATAATAAACATCTTGCAGTCTACGTTAGTGACGCTTATTGGGCGAAAAGACCCCACACACAACACTTTGACGGGATCATCAGTCCTTGGTATAGGAACAATATGCGCCCGTCAAAAAGGCGGAGGCATCTCTTTTCAATCGTACACTCCCGTTATCACGCTTTGAAGGGCCTCCGTCATTTCACTTCTGAATGCCTTGTAAGAGGCAGCCCCTAAGCCATCGGGCCCAGGCGACTTTCCGGGGGATAATTCGTTAATATCCCTTTCTAGTTCGTTCAGACTGTAGCGACACTCAAAGCCAACCTATGCCATGAACGACGACGACGAGGCTCAGCTGCCTCTGCAGCGCGAGCAATTAAAATTCCAGCAGTCCGAACCAAAACGCTGTCCGAGTTAGTTCCTTTCGTCTCAGCTCCCAACAAATTTGGTGACCAAGAATCGGACTCGCTCTTTCAAACCCTGCTGCTCCGATGGATGCCGGCACATCCAACGCTCCTGACGGTGACGCCCTTCATTCACCCTTGGCAGTGATCCAGAATTTTGGCTGCCACCATTTTGGCTGAAAAATCCGATCGTATGGCTCATGCAAGTTGAGGCCCAGTTCCGTCTCCGGCACATCACCAGCCAGGAGACGCGGTACCTTCACACCGTGTCCTCCTTGCCAGCCGACGTCGCCGAGGAGCTAGCCGACATTCTGGCCACTCCGGATCCGGTCAGCCCCTTCGACCAACTGAAGGCCGCCATTCTTGACCGCAAGACCGAGTCGGAGCGCAGCAGGCTTCAGCAACTCCTTAACACCGAGGAGCTCGGTGACAGACGACCGTCCCAGCTTTTCCACCGAATGCGTCAGCTGCTGGGAACCCAGAACCAAGACCCCAACAACCACCTTCTGCGTGAGTTGTTTTTTCAACGGCTCCCATCGACCATGGTCCCGGTTCTGGCGGCCGCGGAAGACATGTCACTCGACAAGCTCGCTGAGCTTGCCGACCGTGTCACCGACTACTCGCGGGCCCCTGGCATCAGCGCTGTCGCCAATAGAACGCACGCAACAACATCAGAAGACTCTAGACTGTCGCGCCTTGAGGACCGTATCGAGGCCCTGAGTCGTCAGCTTGCCACCCTCGCACCCTTATCACGACGTCGCCAACAACGGTCCCACTCCCGCCGGCGCCCACGCTCCCACTCACGTTCGGTAGAGTGCGCGACCTCCTCCAACAGCGGTCAGGTCGACTCTGACACGGGCAGGTGTTGGTACCACCGTACCTTCGGCAACCGTGCCCGCAAGTGCACCCAACTCTGCGCTTCGGCGAAAAACTAGAAGACCGGACACTGGTGGCGGCAGGTGATACCGGTAGACAGGAAAGCAGCCTCTTTTATGTCGTTGACAAGGTAGCTGGCCATCGCTTCCTTGTCGACACAGGAGCCGAGGTCAGCGTTCTACCGGCCTCTCTTTTGGACCGACAACGCAAGCAAAAGACCTCCCCGCTCCAAGCGATCAACAACTCACCTATCGCCACCTACGGTCAGCGGTCCCTCACAAACAACCTTGGACTGCGCCGCACATTCCGGTGGCTGTTCATCGTCGCCGACATCAAGCAGGCTATCCTGGGAGCGGACTTTCTCAGCACCTACAAACTGGCCGTCGACATTCATTCACGACGCCTCATCGACCTGACGACACGCCTCTCCGTGAATGGCGTGCTCTCTACGACCACGGCAACAGGACTTAGAGCGTTTTCACCATCAACGGCCTATGAGAAAATTCTCGCGAATTTTCCGAACCTTACAAGGCCACACACAAGGGAGTCACCGGTGAAGCACACCATTAGTCACCACATTGTCACCTCTGGCCCCCCTGTTTTCGCTCGTCCTCGACGGCTGTCTGGAGAACGCCTACTCATTGCTCGTCGCGAGTTTGAGCATATGCTCGAACTTGGCATCCTTCGACCATCAGCGAGCAACTGGGACTCCCCACTACACATGGTCCCCAAGAAAACTGCCGACGATTGGAGACCATGCGGTGATTACCGTGTCCTCAACACCAACCCCCAGCCTGACCGGTACCCACTTCCTCACATACAGGACTTCACCACGATCCTGGCTGGTTTCCAGACATTCTCCAAGATCGACTTGGTGAAGGCATACCACCAGATTCCGGTGGAGCCGGCCGACATCCCAAAGACCGCCATCACCACACCATTTGGCATCTTTGAGTATGTGAGGATGCCGTTCGGTTTGCGGAATGCCGCCCAGACATTTCAACGTACCATCAAAGAGGTCACCCGAGGTCTAGACTTCGTCTTTGCTTACCTCGACGATCTCTTGGTCGCCAGCACGTCAGAGACCGAGCATGAGGAGCACCTGCGCGCTCTTTCCACCCGACTCGATGACTACGGGTTGGTCATCAACCAGAACAGATGCACCTTCGGCGTGATGACCATCGAATTTCTGGGACATCAGGTAACACCGCAAGGCATCAAACCCTTAGATGCAAAAGTTACGGCCATTCGAGACTTCCGCAGCCAACATCTCTGAAGAAACTGCGCGAATTTCTAGGTCTCCTAAATTTTCATCGCCGTTTCCTACCGAGTTGTGCGCAACTGATGAAGCCGTTGACGGATCTTCTCGCCACCAAGAAAGAACTCTCTGCGCCTCTTGGGTGGAACGAAGATGCAGCGTGGGCTTTTTCTTCAGCGAAAAGGGCGCTCTCTGACGCTGCAATGCTCATTCACCCCGTTCCAAACGCAGAGCTACGACTTGCCACCGACACTTCAAGCGTAGCGGTCGGTGCGGTTCTTCAGCAGAATGTCAATGGCTGGCAGCCTCTCGGATTTTTCTCCCACAAACTCAAGAACCCAGAGCAAAAATACAGTACTTTCGCACGCGAACTTCTGGCAGTGTACCTTTCCATCAAACACTTTCGCCACTCCCTCGAGGGCCGGAACTTCCATGTTCTTAGAGATCATATGCCTTTGACGTTCGCATTCCAGCGAAACCACAGCGACCACACAGCACGTGACATCTGGCACCTCTGCTTTATATCAGAGTTTACCGTCGATATCCATCATGTCAAAGGCCATGAAAACACTGCTGCTGACGCACTCTCCCGCGTCAGTGCTATTTCTTCAGCAGATCCGGTGGACTGGGAGGAGCTGGCAACCACTCAAGCAAACGATCCCGAGCTGCAACGCTTGCGTGCCTCTCCTGGATCACTGAAGTTTGCTGACGTTCCTCTGCCCTTTTCTCCAACAACAGTTACCTGCGAGACGATAACTGGTGTGTCCCGACCATTCGTACCACCAGCATTTCGTCGCGCTCTTTTTAACGACCTGCACAACAAGAGCCACCCAGGAATCCGTGCTTCACAGAAATTAATAACTGCTGTTTTTTTTCTGGTCCAGCATGAACGCGGATGTCCTTTGCTGGGCACGAACGTGCGTGCAGTGCCAACGCGTCAAGATCACGCGACACACAATCGCCCCCATCTCAACCTTCCGACCACCGGACTCCAGGTTTGCACACGTCCACATAGACTTAGTGGGACCCCTTCCATCATCACGGGGAGCCCGCTATTTGCTGACGTGTGTAGACAGATTCACCAGATGGCCCGAGGCATTCCCCGTCCCTGACATGACAGCAAAGACAGACGCTACAGCCTTCATCGACGGCTGGGTGTCCCGTTTCGGCTGCCCTGCTGTAGTCACCACCGACAGGGGAGGGCAATTTCATTCCTCCCTTTTTGCCGCCTTCGTCACCGTCCTGGGCGACCGACACATTCACACCACCTCCTATCATCCCACGGCCAACGGCATGGTGGAACGGCTGCACCGCCAGTTGAAGGCAGCTCTCGCCACCTACGAGCCGCGGGAACGTTGGGCCGACCACCTTCCCCTCGTTCTCCTAGGCCTTCGCTCAGCGCTCAAGGCAGCTCTTGGCTGTTCTACAGCCGAGTTAGTCTACGGCCCACCACTGCGCCTACCTGGCGAATTCTTCTCTTCGTTTCCCTCCGAGTCAAGAGAAGACCCCACCGGCTGCGTCGACGACTTACGAAAAACCTTTCGTCCCCTCCGGCCTGTGCTTCCAGCTCAACGGAGCCATCGAGACGTATTCGCGACTCCAGCGACCTATAGGGGGCGCCACCACCAAACAAACATGGCGGCTGAGTCCAGGTCGCGTCGGCTCGGCCGGGCCGCCTGCAGGAGTGGCGCATTCAATTTAACAGATTTTCTTTTGTTTAATGCCCAATTTTATAGGTATTTGAACTGAGACGGTTAAGTGTAGCCGGTGCACATAAACTAGCAGCGCATAGTTTTGTTTTCCCGGTGTTTTTTGTTCTTTTCATGTCGAACTTTCTTTTCGGAGATTTCGTTCAAAACCGAAACTATGGGCTCCGGAGAGACGGTAATAGACTCTAATCAGTTTTGATCATCTAAGGAAAGCGGCGATTACTACAGAATTGTTCCACCGAGAGTAAGTTTCAGCTAACTCGCATGCCTCGACCCTGCGACTTATCTGTCCGCGAAATCGAGCTTTTGTGCGTATCCGCGTTTAAGAATCAGCTGCAATCATCTGCTCGGTCAACACCACAGGCTGCAGGAATATTACGAAAATTAAGCAAGCGCTTCTTGAGCCAAGGAGCATGTTAACCCTCTGGCGCCTTACTAAGCAGCTGATACTCGTATTTCAATTCAGGTTTTAGTAGCAATCGAGAAGTCATTTTGACGAGCGGGTTATGTATTATATTACGTACTATGTCCCACTAAATCGATATTAGTATATTCTTCTGGTTGAAATATGAGCATAGTTGACTAGCTATTAGGTGAAATGCTGAATAAAAGTATATTTGACAGACAGAGAGCTACTTCTTAAACACTTAGTCAAATGGTTGTAGCCGGTAGCACGGAGACGAATGCGGACAAACTGAAGAGAGTCTTCATCGAAGATTCACGCAGAACCTCTCTGCAGTGAACTTGACTTCGAATCCTGAACGGATAAAATGAGTAATTTTTTGTGGCCGGTCAACCTGAGTAATGTAGACGTATATTGCTGCTGGCTTCGACGGGGGTATAATATAAATATTGGAGGTGCGATAGATCATATTAATGTCGTGACAGCTTCTAACTTTGCGAGACGCATCCCCCACCTTTTGAAAGTAGATAATTTCCCTCATTAATCATATTCAGCGAGCAGGTTTTCCTGAATCAAGTAATTGCGAAATCAGCCCAACTCCTTCCGTGTGGTCCAGAGGCTTTTTTGGCGAAAAGCAGTCAAGATGAATAGCCAACGCACCGACCGGCGTGGGTGGCTCAAACTTGAAGCTAATCGAACACAACCAAACTCAAGAAAAGCAGCTATCGAACCTTCCCATTCACTTGACTGCAACATTGGTGTTCCCTCCAGTGAAACACCTCGCCTGTCGTCCTTAGTCCACTGTTCTACATCCTTATAAAGAAACCACTTATCAGTTACCAAGTAGTCGTCACTTTGAATGTGACGACTACTTTTGTTTTTCCTCCCCATCCAAGAAATCGAAAGCACGCGACCGTGTGTTGTGGAGTGAACGGGCTTTCAAACACGTGATGGAAGGAAACAATCTACTGAGGCTTCACCACACTAATGAACACTCAGGCAAACTTAAGAAATTTTCGGACCTTCGTCAAATTACATTGTTCGCCACCGCGCCGACAACACGTGTCCGCCGCGGAAGCCACCAGAGACGCGGAGGGGCGCGGAGCGACCTGGTCCGGCTGGTTCCCGGTTTTCCCGCTTGGCGGCGTCCGTTTTGCTGGAGTCGCGAATTCGTGAGCCAAGACCTTGAGACATGCTCGCATGTTTTCTTACGTCGCGACCAGGTCCGTCGACCATTGGAACTGGCCTACGACGGTCCGTTCAGAATGTTGGATCGGCAAGCCAAGACCTTTACACTAGACATCAACGGCCGTCGTGACGTAGTCACGACCGACCGTGTCAAGCCGGCCTACCTAGCAGCCATATCTCCTGCATCTCCTGCAACCGCTCCTGCCCCGTCAGCACCTTCGGCGCTTGCAACAAGAACTAAGCACACCACATGGACTCTTCCACGGCCTACGGCTCTACAGGGGGGAGCCTTGTAGCGACACTCAAAGCCAGCCTACGCCATGAACGACGACGACGAGGCTCAGCTGCCTCTGCAGCGCGAGCAATTAAAATTCCAGCAGTCCGAACCAAAACGCTGTCCGAGCTAGTTCCTTTCGTCTCAGCTCCCAACAAGACTAATTGGTGCTTCTAGATTATTTTTTTTTTTAATATCGTCATCAAACCTCCGCATAGGTGGCGGGAATTCACTTTCAAAACCTTCTTTTACGTGCCTCTTACACCCCAGGAAATAGCTATAATAATCCACGAATGCGCGTTTGATCATCTCTTTGTCGCGGGTAACCACATTGCCATTCCGTATATCTTTTATTTTGGTTTCCGTCGCGTATCTCTTCTCGTCTCTAAGTCACCGCTTATTCCGTTTCTCTACCAACCAAAGTCGTTCGGCGCTCCCTTATCATCCCTCCTTTGTGTCTTTCCATATCGACAAGCTCCAGCCGGCTCTTCACTTCCCTGATTTCTTTCATAAACTCTCCGGGTTGTGCACTTTTTAACGCTTAACGAAAATTCCCGCTGGCATTGGAGTTCTCTCTTTTTTTTCTGGAGGTTTAAAACACATGATATGCGGATCGCACAGACTTTAACCTGGTCCTTGAACTCCTCCTCCATCGCAACGTGCCTTACCGACTCAGCAGCGAGCAATTGTTTCATACTTTCCCTCACCCCACTCACAAAAGTTTCGTCTTTCATTATTTTGTCATTAAATTACAAAGATCCCAGTTAAAACGCATTTTTGTTTACTTTTTGCCAACTGTAAAAATAACTAAACTGTGGACGCTGAAGGGCACGGGTTTAACTTCATGGGTTTCGCCAGAAGCGCAAGAGCTTCTTATATATGCGCTCTGTCTAATCTCGCGTGGCTTTGACGCTGAAAATGCGTAAACTGCAGAAAATTTACATTCGAAAGTATGCAGCCGCTGTCCTCTAAATTCGACTATTGTACGAGCGTGTTAAGAAGCAAAGCACTGCGATCCCGAACCGGCAACCTATGCGCTTTCTCGTCTGCTGCGAATGCTTAATGAAAATCCCCCAGACAAATTACAAATCTATCGCTGTTTAGGTAAAACAAAACTCTTTCAAAGAAACCTCTGCGATTGGTAACTCCGAAAACGAAAAATGGCAAACAATCAATCAACCAGTCTCGCAAACAGCTACAGACGCTTTTACAATACCTAAATAATTTCTTAGGAAAAGAGCACATCCACCGGATGTACCCACGGAGTGACATACCCGGACGTTAAAGCGAGCTCTAAAAGGTTACGTTATATGGTCCGTTCGCTCTTCACTCTCAACCTTCGTCTCCTCGACAGCGATTACGCCAAGGTCATTTTCCAGGAAGAGGCGGCCCGGCTGGTTCTGTAGCTGTCTCGCTGCCATACCCAGCACGTTCAGTGCGGCAACGCGGAGAGCTGTCGGAGGGTTAACTGACATCTAAGAGCGAGATCAAAAGGACCATACCGTGCTCACCTTGGGCGTCGACCGACAACGATGGACTCACTGTCCAGGTGGGGCGTCGAATTAGTTCCACAGCTGGTTCGGTGAAGTCGCCGCACATGGTACAACGGCGTAAATCACGGCTTCCGTCTTTTGCGAGTCTCATCGCTCGGTGCCTCGAGACCGAGTGTCTTCCAGAGCATGGGCACTCACAACTACTAGGGCGATATCGCCGCTGGTCTTCGGTCCGGCGATATGTTGGGCTTTGGCCTGATGCTCGACCGGCGCGCAGGACCCGTTAGAGCCGTCTTTGAAGGAGGCTCGTCGGGAAGCGTTGCACCGATGTTCTGTGCCTCGTCGGTGCCTTCCTCCCAGGATTGCTTGACGATCGAACCACTGGCGGCTGCCTTCTCAACGCTCATTGCCTCCGGCTCTTCAACGGCCTTCGATGTGGAAGTTGGGCTTGCCACCTTGTCGCTGCGTTTTGTCTCGGAAGCGTCCCTCATCGCCGGACACTCATGTAGCAGACTCCGTACATCGTCGGGTTGGTTTCCGTCCCCGCCCACTGAAGATGGACGCACAGGGGTTGTTGCCACAGTTGGTGACTGGCCCTCACCCCCGCCCGCAGCTTCCTCCGCCTGAGCTACGTTCATAAGATGCTCAAAGATTTCGTCGCCCCCACGGGCCCTGCGACGCTCGCGTACGTCCTGACTCACTGGTTCTCGTCGTGGCCGAAGCGCACAGCGCGGCACACGACACTCTCTTCGTGTTTGGCCCTTGCCTCAGCACCGAAAGCAGAGCGGCGCCGCGCCAGAAACCATGACGAGCATCAAGTCTCCTGCGATGCGCAGCTGGTGAGGGATGTGGTCAACCATGACTCCAGGCCCTTGCTTAAGGGATACAGAGCTGGTGGTCGACCCTTTATCCGTGCGTGTTGGACGCGCCACCAGCCTCCAGCAACCTCCGACACCCTTCACGCCGAGGTGGTGCCTGGTAACGGTGGGCAGCTGGTGGCGGTCGTCGGGCCATGGCGGCGTGGCTCCGAGGGGGCTCATCCGGTGCTACCACGGTGACGTCAGCTTCTGGCTGGATTGCTCGCTGAACCAGTTCCCGGACAACCTCGGCGATGGAGATCGAGGCGGGGCGATCAGGAGAGGGTAGAATTTTCCGGAGCTATTCCCTGACGATGTCGCAGACAATTTATAGAAGGTTGTCAGCACCGATGCCGCCTTGACCGGATCAGAGTGATGCCGGATTCGAAGCAACAAGCAAGCCGGCGAGTCGGTTGTTGTGGCTTGATCGGACTGACAGTGCACGCTCGATGTTCGTTGCTTCGGCAACGAGTACGTCGACTGTAGATGGGGGTTTCGAACAAGGTCACTGAAAATATCACTTTTCACGCCTCTCATAAAGATGGGCAGGTTCTTCTCCTCGGTCGCCTGAGGATCGGTACGGCTCCTCAGGAGGAAGACGACTTCAACGCAGCTGGTGACCATTTCGTTGGGCCCTTGAGCCCTTACTTGCAGATGGTCTTCAGCCCTCTAAAATTGGTGTTGGCTGGCAACCGTCTTCTCGAGTTCTTGCTTACAAACCTCCCACGAAGTTAAAGAAGCTTCATGGTTCTCCACCCAGTGCCTCGTAGTTCCTTACAACAAGTAGATGTTCTGCAAGCGCCGGTCAGCTGACTACCCGTTATGGAGGGTCACACGTTCATAGTGTTGAGCTGATCCTCGATGTCCTCGTGCACCCGAACGCGGAAAGGCGACGGAGTCAGGTGTGCGACGGGTAGATATAAGACGACGGCGGCGGTCGTAGTTTGCGAGGACTGGTTGTCCATCTTTGGCCTCGTTGGCCGCTTGGTTCTGGCTGCCAAAATTCCCGATCCCGGGCGTATGCCTTGAGTGCGGCGGCTTCCTTGGGTCTCGGCAGTCTCTGCGAACGGTCCTCTTGAGCGAGGGGTTGGGCTTGCGCTGCGAGGCCTTGGAGGAATACGCTTCAGGGGCTGCGTTATCCAGCGCCTCCACCAAAATGTCACGAATGACAAATGATGAGGCGGCTAATAACTGGAGACGCAAAATATTTATTCGGCCGAACTTGTGCCCTAAATGAAATAAAAGAAGGTTAGCGTCGCAGGAGTCGATGTCGGCAAAACAGTACAATCCAGCGCTGGTGCGAGACTGACTCCGCCTTGCCATGGAGTCCCTTATGTACCCTCGCGAGTTTCGGGAACATTGAGCGTAGAACGTTCGGCGCGTAAACCATTCGTACCTCGATTAGACGACGAGGTTCCCGAACTTACAAGAACACTAAATAAAATAATAAACAAAAGACGCGTCCGGTGTCAGGAATCGAACTTGAGGCCTTCGCGCGAAAGCCAAGCATGGTTAACACGCGGCCACGGAGGCGTTCGTTCGGCGACGCGCTTGGCAATATTAAAGTAACATAACCTGGTCTCTTATGAGGATGAACTTTTATTATAATTTTTTTACATTCGTGAATTATTTTACAAAATTCGCTTGTAACCAAAGGTTTTCCTAGACTTTTTGCGATTTAATAATTTTTGGAGAGGAAATGCTTAATTTTAAATGTACCTCACCATCTGCAAAATATCTCATATCTCAAATTTGGATCTTTTTAACTCTAAAGGTCATCCCAACTCGTGTCTTATATTATGTCAGGAAGTGAAGCAATGACATTTATACCACTATTTCGTCGTAATACAAGAAAATCACGACAACGAAAATTTTGTTTTTAATTAGAGGTAAAAACAGTATATCAGCAAATGGTCACTTAAATCAAATGTAACAATAACCGCATTAACGTCATTCTGATCATAGCTTGTAACACGCAGATCTATTAGTGTTTGAATGTGAGACGTTACTCCCGTTGGTGAGTAAATGACGATGGAGCAACCAAAGAATTCAACAACGTCAAGGAAACACCGACAGGAACGATTTTATATTAACAAACCAATATTAAGTTCTCCAATTAAAACAACTGTAAAAGGAGATGTTATATAATTTAGGATTTTATTTACGTATTGAAGAACTTCATCGATATTGCCCGACGGGGTACGATATACTGAAGCAAACAGTGACAGAAGGCATTTTACAACAATGGCTTCATAATGGTCATTAACATCTGTTAACTCCAACAGGACTAAACACTCAAGTTTATCTTTAGAACAAATTGAAGTACCCCCTCTGTTACGTTATTTTCTGTTAACCCCTTCAGACTTATATCCTCCAAAATTCCCGACATTATCCTCATATGAAAGTCACGTTTCAGTGAATGCCAGTAAATCAAATCCGTGATTTAGCAAACCGAAAGTTGTTTCTACGTCGAACCATTTATTTTGTAAGCTTCTTATATTAACATGAAAGATTGACATCCTATCACATTCACGCAAAAAAAGACTCTGCGCAATAACTTTACAGATGTGCTGTCACGATAATCAGTTACGTTGAATTCGGTCATCACAAAAAAAAAAAAACAATATCAAAGCATTTACCGTAGCTGATTCAACAAACCTTATCTACGTCAGCTTCGCAGAGGATACTGATCGCATGCTCGCTTGGTGCCTTACGCACAAACATCTGACCATTATTTTGCCATGCAAGCTGGTAGTGTTTTTCTTCAGGTTTAACTATCATAATTCAAAGTAACTTCTTGTTTTCCGGTATCAAATTGTCAAGCAGATACAGATTGGATTTGATGGTCTTTATAAGCCCTTTCTTTGTCATTCACTGGTCACGAGTAATGCGTGACACGGGGCGAATGAGCGCAGCCGGAGTTTTACCTGGTCTAGAAAACAGCCTGTCAAGACCTTCAACTTCGTTTTAGGGCAGTTCCGGTAGCTGTAGTTCAGTTGATAGCTCGTGTATTTCCTTCACTTCGAGGAGGCACTGGTCCAAAAGGTGAATAAAGCAGCGAAACGAGAAAAGAAAACATGCGACGAAAGGTCAACGAGTGGCTGCGACTTTCTTTCGGGCACTGACGCAACAACAAAGCAGTTGTCTTGAACTTGTGCTCGTGTGCCCTATTCATAAATAAGGATCTTTTATTTATGATCTTTGCAGAGAAGGTATCTATTATGATTTTAACAATTCTGTTCGTTTTTGCAGAACTAGTGTGAAATGGCATGCATCGTCTCCTTGCTTGGCACGTGGGGTGGTGATTTTTTTTTTTTTTTCAATTTCACCATGCTTTCAGCTTTCCCTATTTTTCATTACCCATGGTACCTTTAGTCTCTCCAACTGTGTCTTTCGCTTTAAAACCCATGTTTTCTTTCTGTATCTCTCTCTATATGTAAATATCGTAAGTATATTTGCACATTTCACGTCGACTTTTTAACACCAGCCTTGAGTTTAGTTAATCCGATTATTAATCACATGTTTATTTGTCTTATTATCTGTAAAGCCGAGGGAATTTCGCTCATCTACAAAACTCAAAATTGTGCGTCATGGGGGTTGCCCATCAACGTTCCGCACGACATTATTGTCGGTCAAAGGATTCGTACCGTTGACTGCTCTTTCCCGTTGTCATTAAAATAGAAAGTGCCTTTTCAGCAACCATATCTGTACTTATGTACATTCTTGAACATGTATCTAGATAGGTAGCTAAGGTACTAATTACATGAGTGACTGTAACTGTATCTTAGGTACATTTCTAAAGTACCTAAGATACAGTTATTAAAAATAAAATGTAGAGAAGCCTTGATATTAACTATCCATTGACAACTATTGAAATTGAATGTTGCCTCAGTAACAGTCACTTTGTAAATAATTAAACTCCTTGATACAGTCACTTTGAAGCATGGAAGCTTCAACTGCCCCTCTCGTTTTTGAAATATACGGTTTCACAGCTATCGCTGCTATAAAATACTACCCCTCCTATCTCTAAGGAGCAACAAATAGTATGGTCTGAACTAGAAAACTAAAAAAAGGCTTTTGTCATCGCCCAGGGGTACCATGACACGTTCTTCTAAACAAACCTTGACGAACTAAAACGTAAACCCTATTTGGCCACAAGTCCGAGATTTCGAAGGAAACGAAAGTGGCCCCTTGTCAGGACCACTGACGCTGTGCTCTTATAAAACGTGCGTAAAATATCGGCTTCTTTTTTTTCTTTTTTTGCCGGCGTGGCATCGAAATTCTGTGTGTTTTATTAATAAATTTGAATTTACGCTCATTTTACCAACGAGTGATTTTCGTTTTTTTTTATTCATTCGAAAACAGAGAACTGTAGATAAGCTATGTCTAGCTTAAATTAGTTGTATGACGCTAGATTTGACGCATTTCAGATTAAGGTAGCGGCTATGGGATTTATCTGTAGCATTGCCATTTCATTAAAGCAAAGCGAGAAAGGCGCATGTACAAATATTGAAAGAGAATGTCTCTAAAGTTTAATCCAACGATCCTCTTGGTGTTTGTTTGGTGAAGGCTTATCTGTGATGGTGTGAGGGGGGGGGGGGGGCACTATTGACATATGTCGAGTTCGATTGACGTGCTTGACAATAAGCGTGCCTATGCTCTCATATTGCGGGTATGCTTTTTTGGAGTGCCCACATAGCGCTTCTGTCACGTGGTATATTTCGTTTCCCCTTAAGTCCGGACACGTTGTACGCTATTAGCTTATGGGATCGATCATGCCGCGTCAAAAGCTCGCTCACATTGGGTTGTCTCTATTTCTTACAATACACTCAGGCCCAGGGGACCTTACGAAGGGGTTGGGTACAGTGTGTTAAAGAAATTCGTGAACAGAAAGTACAATAGTCTTTTAAAAAAGCGATACAAATGAACAAAGTGAAGCATTAGAAAGGAGTTCAACTAAGGCGGTCTTGAAGGATGAAATGGCTTCAATGGAGGCGATGAAGGCGGCGAAGGCGGTACCATTCGGAGCTGGTCTTGGGTGGGAAGTAATACAAAAAAAACCATATTTGCGATGCAAAAGCGATTGCAACTTTATGCTACCAGGTATCAACGCGGGATGAAAGATATGAACGTCTGAATATATTTCACGTCGAAATACTAAGTTATAGAAGAAAATTGTATAAAAAAAGATGCGATGATAAGGCGTTTGGAGAGTTGTGTCTGTTCTTTTTTTGCTTTATTCTTACATTTTTTTTTAGGTTGATAGGAGCTTGTAGATTGAGTTATGGTCGGAGAAAGGCGATCTCAGACATTACTTAAGTGACTCTTTTAAGCTACTGTCTAACCGCCCGTAGAGAATACGAAGGGCACGGAGTTTCTCCGCAGATATGATGACAGAATCCTATGCAAACCCTCCTCAGACAAGTTCTAAGCATATGTTCTTCATACATTTTTATGCTCTAAACGTGTCTGCGTAACGTTTTTGTATGACAAATGAGCCACGAGCAAGGAAGCCTCAGACACTGTTCGTAGACTGTCTTTTGTAAGATGGATTAGCGTGTGTGACCACGGATTCATAGCGTGGATGTTCACAGAGATCGTCTCGCTGCTTCCCTTTACTCCTTGGCGCAGGTGGTGGACTTCCTGAACGACCTGTACACCTGCTTCGACGCAATCATCGAGCACTACGAAGTGTACAAGGTGGAGACGATCGGCGACGCCTACATGGTGGTCGGGGGCCTGCCGCTGCGCAACGGCATCAGCCACGCGGCACAGGTGGCCTCCATGGCACTGCACCTGCTCGCGGAGGTCCGCTGCTTCCGCATCCTGCCACAGGCCCGACGAAACCCTCATGCTGCGCGTGGGGATACACTCCGGTGAGCGGGCGACGCTAGAGCCACTAAAGCTGAGAGTACCGACAATTGATTATCTGACGGTCTTTCTTGGGCGCCGCAATGCTCTTGCCTATCTTACGCAGTGGTGTTCCAAATACTCAACGATAGAATATAAGATAGAATAAAAAATACCCCATCCAAATTCAAAGTAGAGTTCAAGTAAGCTTTTGGGCGAACTATTGCTTATCAATGGCCAAAAAAGGGGAAGGAAGGAAAGTAAGAATTCGATCGTCATCAACACACTACATTTCAGAAACCTTATTTGCTTTATCGTCAGCTCGGGGAGATAAATGCGATGCTTATCTTTTATTCTTGATCTGCTTTATCAATCAGATTTGAGTAGAGTACAGTTACTTTGACATCTAATGGCATTACATTCGAAGTTGTTTGGCAAGTAAGTTGCAAGCTGGTACTATACGCATAAAAATCTACAGACGTTTACGCTTCTCTGTAATGAGAAATTAGAGCGAAGCTCTTGAGATATGTCGAGTTAGTGATATACCACCATAGAGAATTTGAGAAACGCAATATATATATATATATATATATATATATATATATATATATATATATATGTTGATTTTTTGCTTTTGTTTCTGTTTGAGGATTGGCCACGGAAGACGAGGAGGATACGATGGGAGCCCCATAATGCAACGCGCACGGTGTTGATTTAAACATGGAAGTTTTTGGCTAGTTGCTCCGGATTTCATGAAGCCGAATCTCGTGAAGCCGTGGCATCTGACGTCACATGACGTGACAGTTTCGCCACTAAATTTAGCCGGAAAATTTACGCCACGTGACCTCAACACCAATCCAGTTTCCCCGCCAGAGTTAGCGTAGAAAATGGCGTTACATGACTTTGTCCCGTCACCTATGAACAAAATCATTTTCCCCGCTAAATTCAGCGGGAAAATCGACTTCGCGTGACCTCAACACCAATTGGGTTCTCCTGCTAAATTTAGAGGGGGGAAATGACGTCGCATGACTTTATGACAGATGACTTAAACACAAAGTCGGCTTCGCCCCCACATTCAGCGGGAAAACTGACGCTACACGACCTCAATACCACTTTAATTCCCCGCTAAATTAGAGGAGAGTCTGAAATTGTGTTGAGGTCATGTTACGTCAGTTTTGCCGCTAATATCAGTGGGGGAACTGAATGCGCAATGTTGCAATACGGGATATCACAGGCCTACACACCAATTTCCTTTCTTCGCTAATTGTAGCGGCAATTGAATTGGTGTAGAGGCCTGTGACGGGCCCATAGTGGAACGCTAGCGGTTACGCCGACGGCGACGGCGACGCCGACACTTGTATACTCGGAAACGGGCGCCTAAGGGCTGCGCTCTAAAAAAGTCAGAAGGGGGTGCTTTATTTGTGAGGACTTTGCTAAAAATTAGAATCTCCTGTGATCGTTCTTTTTTTATTTTCAGGAAGTGCGCAGCTGCTACATTTTCAGTTTCCTTCGACATAATTCGAGATAAGAAACATAATGTCAGGCGAAATATTTCAGCAGCAAACGCAATTCACATATTGCAGACATGTAACCTGCCGTGCGTTAGCTTGGCAGAAGGCTCGGCTCATGACGCATTCCGCAATGAGTTCGTAATATGCCTCGCACTGATTCGAAGGACTTGACATGTTGTCCGGCATTGCATGTCTCTAACAGCCGAACTAGAAGTTGATCAGGCTGCCAGATTTGTTGATGTCTATGCTAGTGAGCGACACACGTGCACACTCATGAGTAACATGGACTCGAGGACTGCAGGCTCTGTCACTGATCAACCGCCACGAGCAAGAATGTTGTCCTCCCATCAAAAGCAAGAATTACCAGTACCATCAAACAGTAAAAACAAATCAGAGAGGCAAAGAGGGGAACACAGGGAACGAAGAAATATTCCACGAAACCGCTTCTAACCCCTCTTCCCATGTCCCCTTCTGCGCCAGTTCAAACCATTCTCGGAGCATTCTGGTCAAGATGATAAAGATTCCGGAATCAGAATCCACCAGTTTAGAATTAATTCACTCCACTAGCAGAAAACTGGTTTTGAGGATTTTGCGCGTGAAATAATGCGCGCATTCAGATGGCGAAGAAATAACACTTAGTAAAATGGACATTTCAGAATGTTGGTACGAGTTCATCGTGAAGAACAGCGCCAGCTTGTTTGATCTTGACAAACAACGACAAAATGGAAGGACTACACTAGGGGACGCTCTGTTTTTCACGAGAAGAAGAAAGGCATTTGAACGAGCCTAGGAGCTAAAGTTAAGACAAAATAGGCACACAGGGATAATTGGGGAAGTCCACTCTAGGTCCCTTCAGCGCAGTAGAGCCAGCAGATCTAGCTTTCTCTGGCAGAGAAAGTGCCTCTGCTCGCATGAAAACGTGTTCGCGCATTTTCCTACCAGAACCTCATGAGCCGGCGATTTCCGAAAATTGTTTATTGCGATCCTGCCGAGCTTTGGCGCCACAATCCTTCGCTGACGGAACCACTCTGGCTCGGACAAAAGGTCGGGTTTGAGTCTAAAATTCGGATGATGTCAAAAGCACTTTTCTAGCTCCAAGCGCAACGTGCTATTCAAAAACAAACTTTAAAAAAATGAGCAAGAGAACACATAGATGCGGGCGTACTTGAGTCTATCCATTTGGTCTTCTGTAGGCATTCGAGAGTGTGTTGTGCTCGAGAATTGTTTCCTGCTCTGGGTCTGGTCGCTTCGCTCCAAGTTTGGAATCGGTTAATATTTGTTTTGGAGTCTGACAATCCCTAGTTCACTACATTGTTCCAGCGACAACTTTTTCCGAGGTCGCAAAATCGATTTTAAATACTGAGTACGAAATGCATTTTGAAAAATATCGAAATACTTCTAAAAGTATTTCAAATACAGTACCTTGAGTTAAGTATTTAGGACAGGGCCAATTCTGTTCTGCGCCATTGACCTTTCCAGAAAACCCCACAAGGCCTCTCGTCAATCGTAGGCTTCGTCGATGCTAGACTAAATTCCAAAAGAATTACAAATTGCTTTTGGAATTTAGTGGTAGGTTTTTCAGATCAACAAACATTCGCACACAGAAATATATAATATTTTGGCCGGTCAGCTGATATTCCGAAAAATGTGGAAAACCTCAAGTCGAGACAATTTTAAAAGAAAGTTATTCTTTCAGGTCTATATAAGCTCCTCCATCTGCCTCGACGACCATTGAAAATGGACACTGAACGCGAAGACGTGTCACAAATGTGTTTTCAAAAAGGGCTGAATAACCGCGGATTTATCACGGGAGGCTGGCTTTTCTTTCTGACCCCATGTTCCCAAAAAGAATTGCTTCGCGCATTTGAAGAAAGAGATTGCCACCCGCCCACTTTGCCACCACGTAGGAACCCTTCCCCATTACAGGAGGTGCTTTTATTACACACTGCAATCTTGAATGAGAACGTGTTCGACAGAAATATGTCTGGTTGGGAAAGATAAAGTTTAGACGGAAGAGCTCCAACTAAAATAAAAAAAAACGGTTCAGCCCGGCGTTTCAAAACCTGCTCGGTTTCTTCATCAGGGGTGACAATCGCGAGCAGCAGCAGCAGTTTTCTTCTTCTTAGCTGTTTTCGACCCGAATTTTCTTCTTCTTTTATTCAGATGGTTTCTTGTTTGTTGCCGTCGTCAGGTGGCGCAATCGATGGGCATACACCGTTGGCAAAGCACCCAGGGACCTGTTTATGTTTCCCGGTGTGTGCTGTATGTACCAAGACTCAAGGAAAATCCTTTTTCGGAATTGTGGCTCAGTTTCAATTACTTGCGCGTTCGTGAAGTCGATTTGATGGTCGTCAACATAGCAGTGTTCCCCGGCGGCGCTGTGCTGGCGGTCGAACTTGCGTACGTCGTTCTTAAGCAGTGTGGTGCGCTGAGAAAAGTTTTTCGTCTCGCCGATGTAAGTAGCGCGGCACTTTGCAGATGGGATCTTGTGCAAAGTGTCACTGCAATCTCACCAAAGAAGGACAACAAAACCCAAACATCGATCTCATAACCTCTTAAACTCAAAATAATAAAAACAACTGTCTGCAAAACCAAGCTCGAAACATGTGCAATATATTACCCACCAGAAAGAAAACTAAAAGGCACGCAGAAGCAGAACCTTCAGACAAGAACTTTGAGAACAAATTACTTTGTCAAGAAAATAAAGCTGTTTGGTAAAAATAGAAGCCAGAAAATAGCTGTCTTTTCTAATAGGCTACAGGAATTGCGCTAATGTGTCAAAACCTGTGTACTTTTTCGCTTAAATAAGGAACGTTAAATGTAACTCTACTTTTTTACGGCGCATGGTTAGTATATCGCTCAAATACTTTCAAACGGAGCAATTTATGCTCCACTCAAATTACTTTGGAAGCCGCTACACAGTCATTTAACTATAAT
Source organism: Ixodes persulcatus (assembly GCA_013358835.2). Lineage (NCBI taxonomy): Eukaryota > Metazoa > Arthropoda > Arachnida > Ixodida > Ixodidae > Ixodes > Ixodes persulcatus. Next base: position 473,414 of record JABSTQ010010839.1, read on the forward strand.
CTTTTTGGGTAACTGTTCATGCCTGTCACAATGCAATTTGATGTTTTGACAACATTAGGCTAATGTGGACGTCTGCTTATACGGAAGTGTGGTATGTCTCTTTTTTATCTAAGCAAAATTATGAACTCAAAACGAAGGCGTTCTTGCTCAAGCTATAGTGTCACATTCTCCCGGAGTTTCAGCTTTGTGCGATGCCTAGTTTACTGATCCGGGCCGAAAAACTAAGCTTTTTTTTTATAAAATTCCTGTAATAATTTACGAATGATTTTTATGTGCTACTTTATGTAAGATTTGGATGCACTTGTTTTTGCTGCAGGACCTGTGTGTGCGGGTGTGGTTGGGAGAAAGATGCCTCGTTACTGCCTGTTCGGAGACACCGTGAACACGGCCTCAAGGATGGAGTCGACCGGACTGCGTGAGATGTTCATATCCCAACTAAAATATACTGCGGAATGCGCGGTTTAGAACAAGTTATACAATCGGCTCCTACACTATTGGCAGAAGCCTGCACATTCGACGCCAGAACCGTGGCAGCCAATAGCAGGAGACTGAAACTGCCAGGAAGATTGTGTAAGAGTGGTGGCACCCCTCGAAGATCCGTTGGCACTTTCCGAATCTCTCCTGGGTAGTTTTATTTGAAATCGAACACATGTGCCGGGATGAGTGTTTTGATTTGCCACAAAGTCCGCTGCAGATATCTGAACCAGCCTTCACGGTAATTTCAGGTTAATTCTCGAGGCATCAAAATACCTGCTGTGGGGGATTAGGAGGATGAGGGGCATACCCTTCCCTTCGTACTCTCCCCTTCCCCTCCTGAAGAGCTGTGCTCTATCTTCGCATTACAAAAATTTGTAAACGTCTAACCTAATCTCCAAGATTTTTTTAAACATTAGTTTTTATTATTTATTTATTTTGACATACGACGTAATCGTCTTTCTCAGTATTTCGGTGCACCCGCATCTTCATACACCTACTAAAAATTGATGTTTTCTTTTTGGTTTATGTTTTCCTTCTTCCTCATCTGCTGTAATCTGGAACTCAAGTCTGTCACGTCGCGCCGCGGTGGTGGCGCTTCCGGCGCACTTCCGGTCTGGGAGTGAGCCCGAAAACCTACCTTCTCGTCCAAAACCTACCTTCTCGTCCAAATGCCGCGACTGGGGAGTCGGAAAATTTGTGAAGATCAGTTATCATGTGTTTTCTGCCTGCTTTTTTCGTCCGAGAATGTAGATTGGTGCCGTGAAAAGGGAAAACCATACAACGCCAAACCCGTCGAAATACGATTGCGTGTGCGGGAAACACTTTGGAATAAATTCATGGATACTTGGGGTGGTCATATTTATTTGTTTTGTTCCGTCAAGAGCGTGCGAAAACCGTCAAATTGTCCGGACCATCCGCGGACCACGTTCAGCTCGTCTTCACGTTCAAACTGTCGACTGCTCGTCCAAACGACAGCGGCCCGTAGACCAAACGTTTACCAACTAATTTTATTTTATTTCATTTCATTTATTTACCCTCAGGGCATAAAGCATTACAGAGGGGGAGTGGGGGAACAATGAGTCGCTAGTAAAAAAAAAAAAAAACTCACGTCGGAAAATTGATAAAAATCTTGATTAACAAAACCAAGTAAGATACTAATCAACGCCTTTTTGAAATGAACACTGTCAACAATTGAAACAACGGGGGCCGTAAGGTGGTTCCATTCATGGGATGTGTATGGTACAAAAGAATGGCAAAAAGCATTGCAATTTGAATGAGGGATACCAACTTTATGTTGATGATCGACTCGTGATGAAACATAGAAAGGAAGTTCAAAAAGCCTTTCTCACAGTGTATCATTAGTGTAATAAATTGTGTAAAATAGGCTTAACCGAGCGATTTTTCTGCGTACTGAGAGATGTGGAAGTGAAAGGTTAGCCTTCATTAATGATATACTTGCGATTCGATGATAGAGCAAATGAAACAAACTGATCTGTTTTGTATGGCTTCAAATGACGCAATTAGTGAAGATTGACCAGAGTCCCAAATATATGATGCATACTCTAGCTTTGGTCGTACGAGTGTTTTGTACAGTATCACCTTTAATGATTGGGGTGCCAATGAGAAGTTTCTCTTCAAGTATCCCAGCATGTGATTTGCATTGTTAGTTACGTTATCTATGTGATGTTTCTATGTTAGATCAGACATGATATGTACACCAAGGTACTTATACTCCGAGACCGACTGTAATGGAATTCCTTTAATAATATAATCTGCAGGTACTGCTGTACATCTGGATAAGCGCATAGATTTACATTTAGTTGAGTTTAATTGCATAGACTATGATTCGCACCAAAGTGACACTGCATTATTATCATTTTGTAACTGTCTTGATTCAAGGTTATTGGTTACTTCGATGTATAGGACGCAGTCAACAGCGAATAGTGAAAAATTGGACGAAATATTAGATGGTAAGTCATTGATATAGATTAAAAATAGCAAAGGTCCTGAGACTGAACCCTGCGGTGCTCCTGAAGTGACAGAAACTAAAGTGGAACTAGAGTCATTGATGGTAACCAATTGTTTGCGATTATTCAAGAAAAAATGTATCCAGGTGAGAACTTATATTTATTTCCTCTTTAAATAGCGATGAAATTGCGGATGCTGTTAATTTTACTTTGTCAAGGTCGGCGGCGTGGGCAAAGAAAAGTGGACTAAGTATCAACACTGCAAATACAAAGGCTATTTTCTTTCGTCCGAAAAATGAACAAAATTTTTATGCCAAGGCCTTTAGTTTTTAGCTCAAGTCCGATAGAGATCGTGGATAATTTTAAAACTCTTTAAAACCAAGACATATGTCATGGGATAGCCATGTACATTATTTGGTTTCCAAATTGTCACGTGTTGTTGGTTTAACGTATCGCCACCGCCAAATTCTACCAGTTTGCGTGAAAATAATTATTCACCATGCTCTGTTTTACTCACTCCTGTGTTATAGTAACCTTGTCTGGGGCACAACGACGGCATCCAACCTGAGGAAAATTTATGTGCTTAAAAACAATTTTGAGAGCCATCTTCAACACACCTTCTGACTCTCACAGTGAGACAATGTTTAGTAACCTCCAAATATTAAAACTTCATAAGCTATCTGATTACAAGCTTCTAATCACCGTTAAGAATGAAATAAAAAAAGAAAGTGTTCTATTAAACAAGATAGGTACATTAGAAAAGAAAAATAATAGGGTTTACTCGACCCGCTATAATGAATATTGGAAGGTTCCCACATGCAGGTCAATTTATAGGCAGCAAATGCTTCGGTATTTAATTCCAAAGCTTCTAAACAACTTTGAAGAACAAAATAGATATCTAGAAACGATATCTTTTAAAGGTTTGCGTAACTTAATTTTTACATATTTGAGCGTTCTGTTTCTTGTTTCTGTTATCCCATTTGACTATGTATAATTTTCTGTATATGATTTTTTTTTTCATTGCACGAAAACTGTGTGTTCAATGGCTGTCGATGGGCTGAGGCTAGTCAAGCTTCTTGTTGAAGCTTTTTCTCTTTTGCTCCACCATTTCTTTAAATGGAAATAAAGATTGTTATAGTTATTATAACTTTAGGGTCGATATTTAGTTTACTGAGTTTTAACAGAAGTAGTTGATGAGACACTTTATCAAACGCTTTTGAAAAATCTAAGAAGATGCAATCTATACTTGACCTCGGGTCAAGTATAGGATGAAGGTCATGTGTGAATGATGCAAGCTGTGTTTCGCATGAGAATGATTTCCGAAAACCACGTTGAAATGGACAAAAGAAGCTGTTTGAATCTAAGCAATTTACTACATTGGAATAAATTATATGCTCAAGAATTTTGCATGGGACACTGGTCAATGATATAGGGCGAAAGTTTCGAGGACTATGTTTATCACCTCAAATATGAACAGGAACCACCCTGGCGACCTTCCAACCATCACGTAAAACACCGACCTGTAGGGATTGAGTAAATATAGAAGAGCGCAGAATTGACATATAATCTTCGTGTTTTTTAGGAACTTTGTATTAATATCGTCGATTCCTGCTGATGATGAAAGTTTAAGAGAATCAATTATTTTAACAATGCCCTCAGGATCAACCGCTAGCAGATACAATGGCAGGTAGTCATAATATATGCAATCAGAAGTAGGAGAGCTTGAAGGAACCGAGAAACAACTTACAAATACATCATTGAGAATATTAGCGCAATCCACACTAGCAATGAGACTACCATCATCGGCCTTTAATGACACTAAAGTTTTACTGTTTCCTTTCGTGACATTCCAAAACTGTTTAGGATTATTTATTAACATCGACGGTCAGGTGCAGTTAAAAATATATTTTTGGCTTGATCTACAGCAGTTTTCTATGAATCAGCATCAGCGTAATCAACGACCCATCCTCAACCAGTCAATCTTTTTTCGCAGCACAAATAAACGCTTCTTCTTGTTACGTAATCTATTGAGCGCTCTATTAAACCATGGCGCGTATGACTTGTAATACACCTTCCTCAGAGGGATATGCAAATTTAAAAGTCGATTAACTTCTATCTTGAATAAGTTCCAATTATCATTAACAGAACGCTCTTGAAAGCAGGGTAAAAACATTTCCATAAAAGAGCACATGTCCCTATTAACTGCTTCAAAGTTATAAATAACAAGCGAGTGCAGGTCTCAAAATACTTAAATTTGAAGGTACTTTGGGGTAAGTAGGTCAACACCTCCTAGATACAAAAACCTAAGTGCTGAATTTTCCCGCGTCACTACAGAAGGCGACCGTAAGCCACAGACAGGACATGACTACGGCGTCAACGTTCAGCCGGGATTCGGGCTCTCACTGATTGGACGCGCGTTCCGGCCGAACGCTGCCGCAGCTCTCGGGTCCAATCTGTGACCTACGAAGACCTTCTTTGGGGATGCAGGAATATTCAGCACTCAAGGTTTCTTATCTAGCAGGTATTGAGGTGGCTTGGTGTAAACCGTAGATACAATGAGATGTTGATCATTTTTACCAGTAGGCCTCACCAACTTGCTAACCTCTACGAAAAAATATGGTCGTAAAATGCCTTTTAGAAGATCTGCGGCTTGTTCATATTTTGCACCCTAACAAGTTCGTGAAAATTTCTGCGGAGAGCAAGTTGTGTGCTTGGATTTGACTGGAAGAATAGGGGGTAGAACTCAGCGCTAGATACCTTGAGGTCTACCCGCCAGTTTGTTTTCAAATCAGCCAATAATAGTTCGGCGTTCTGACATCATCGCAACTCCGTGTGCAAGAAGCAGACGAACTTGCGCTCTAGGGTTTTTTTAAGATCCTTTTTTGATGCGAAGTAGATCTTCATCGTCCAGGTTTCTTTCTAGTGCGTCAGGGGGTGATAGTGCTTGTGGCGAAACCGTTCTTCACGAGCTGAAAGTGTTCTTAGGGCGTGAAAAAAAAAGCTTTCAAGAACGGATTGTTCTGGGGGGTATATGCCTGATTCACTTGGTCTGATTCTGCTTTCATTTTCAGTACCGACGTTGAGCACAGCAGCTACCGTCCAGGCGTTTGCATCCCGAACGGCGTCGCAACTGAAAATAGCAAGCTGAATCTCGTCATGCGAATCAGGCGGCTTTAGCATCCATCCTGCGGGGTTCACGTTGAATGAATCTACGCACGTCACATGATTTACACGAATTTTTTGGTGTAACGATCCTCATTAATTTCGCTCAGGCCACTAACGTAGAAATGCATTGCTAGGAACGCGTCGTATCAACGATTCCAACGCAGAGAAGAGCACGAAATCTTACACGGACACCGACAACACCACATTTCAATGGTTCTGTTGATACGGGAAGGCGCGCTTCTTGCCCACACCCCATCGCGCATGCGCGGCGCCGGTGGCGTGTTGCTTGGGGCGCTCCGGTTTGTTCGTAAACATGAGTTCATATATATAGAGGCTATTGTTAGACACTATCAAGGTCAACCGTTCGTAGCTCATTGTAAATTTTATAGTTAATTTAGTAGAATAGAGCAATACTTGTTTTAGCATGGCTGTGTTCAGACTTGGGAAGTAATCCATTACAAGTGAGGAATCACTTGTAATTTGTTACTTTTTCAAGGTAATTTTGTGATTTCTGCGTTACTTTTTTTCTGAAGTGATTTGTAATGTAATTTCGTTACAAAATATTGGTAACAGATTACCTTAATTACTCGTTAGCTTTTAAAACTTTGAGCATAATACAGTAACTGAAGCAAAACGAGCAGAACATACAGCAGCATGCAGAGAGCAAGTTCAACAAAATAAAAAAAAAACATCAGCAAGGGGAGAATAGCCGAAAAGAAAACACGATCTTTTGTATAACCGGTCAGAACCACTCGAGCAAGGTATGTATAAATATACAAAAGGCAAAATATCAAGTAAGGCAACACCATCGTTTTTTTTTCTTCTTCTTCCTCCGGCAGGAGAAAGCTCTTCGAGTTTAAACAAACAAACAAACAAGTACATTATCCGTTAGTTGTTTATACAGCCGGAGTTTAGTTTTCCACAACATGGCGAAATTGTTACCCGCTGTAGATAAGCAATTTAGCCAGTGCAGTACGACTGCTTGCCTGGGGTCTTCAACGTGCACCACGCAGTAGTGATACACGACCGCACACCGGTACGACGTTTATCCAGATCGAAACGGGCAGGGGTGAGGATTTAAGCCAGGATTACTGGGTTCTACAGCGCGAACTTTCGCTCTACGAGCTCTGAGCTGGTGTGCGCTAGCTCACTCGGCCACCGATCCCCCTTCGTGTGTGTTTGTTTTAGTCTTTTATACCCGTTTCACCCTTTCCAACTTCTTCGACGTCTCCCGCCATCTGCACAGACATCAAAGGCTGGTTCGTACCCCCTCGATTCGCGGGTTCACAACTCGCGTAACAGACGATCTAGCCTCGCGTGAGGGGGTCGAATTCTTTTTGTCTTTGATGTGCGCTAGTTTATTCTAGCACAGCTGAAAAGCGCCCGGCGCGAGGCTAAGAGCATCGCCTTCGAGGGTACGGACGATACTTTTTTTGGTTTACTTGTCTGGGCATGGTGGTCGAGTCCACTCCTCACTTTTCAGTCAACTGTCAATATAGAGGGGGGGGGGGGGTTAGGCCATCTAGGGAATACCGACAGAGAGAGAGAGAGAGAACGCGTAAAAGTAATGTTATCCTCTATAGTTTTGAGAGAATGATGGCCACCTCTTCTCTCGCTCTCTGTACCCTCCCCTCCCCTGGCCTCCACAAATATTGGTATGAAAGTGAGAACCAATGAACGATCGACAACCCGTAACCGCTGGTCAAGTTTTTGGTCATGGGGTGTCCGTCGTCTCCATGGCGATCTCTTCATAATAAGATGTTCAAAATAAGGAGGACGGGAACCTAGACTTTCAGTGCATACTTTGCGTGTCAAAAAACACACTGCCATAAGCAAGAACAACAAACTCTAATCTGCGGAAACACGTCAAGGTAAGCCGGGACACCTGCATTCTGCATTGGCTATACATTGTAACGTTAAAACCAAGTTTCTTCTTTTCTTGTGAATAACAGGCGAAACACCAGAGTCAAAACTTAGCTTTCGTAGATAGCGTCTTTAGTTCCGAATCTCGTAGCGGAGGTAGACGCTGCTACTGAGCATGCGCACCACTAGCTTTGTCCGCACAATTCCAGGGATCATTTTCGGAGGCCGTACGCTTGCGGGATGCCAGGTGTGGTTGCAGATTTCGGTGCCTTGTCAGCTTACAGGTGAACGGAGTGACCTACACTCTGTCTCTTAAATACAATATTTCATTTTTACAAGGACTACCAAAATACGGGATTTTGAGAAACAAAATGTAGTGTTGCAGAACATTAAAAAAACTACAAATTTTTTTTATTGATTTCTGAATAAGTGAACAGAAAAAGTAACATGAAAGTAATTTGTAACGTAACGAGTAAAGTAATCCGTTACTTTTCAACGAACGTAATTTGTAACGGTAATCTATTACATTTGAGTCTCGGTAATTTGTAAAGGTAATCTATTACATTTGAGGCTCGGTAATTTGTAATTGTAATCCGTCACATTTTTCAAGTAACGATCACAAGTCTGGCTGTGTTATATGTCAAATGTGACTGAACAATTGTTTGTAAACTATTCGTTTCTAACACTTTCCGAACAACCGATCTGACATTGCATCAACCTTCAAATTAGTAAACGTAGATTACATGCCCTTCAAAAACAAAAACTTTTATTCTTCCTTATTTTGGCTCGAAGTAGATTATTTATAATGCCTTCTCTACTGCGGCGTAACCTAACTCAATGAAATAAACAGAAGTTATGAACAAGCACAAAAACAACATTTGTCGTATGATTCATCTACCGCAGCCATACACACAGTTTAAAAAAAAAAATGTATTAATGGCAGCATCCCTTTCATTACGCTCCGTGCAATTATTGCCCAATCGTGTTTTTACTCGGAAATAACATCAAGGAAGCTCAGAAAAAAAGACAGCTTATTTTTTTATTTATTTTTGACAAAAGCGGAAAAACTGAAAAACCCTAAGTCCAATCTATTTTAATTAACAAGCTTAAAAATTAAATTGATTCAACGTATACGGTGAATCTAACATTATTCACCACTGCGTCTAAACGAATAATAATCATATCGCATCATATCGTAGATCATTTCGTCGAAAGTCGACAGTGTGTGGGTGTGTGTCTTTTTTGGGGTATGCACATATTGGCATGTAGTGATTGTTCTGTTTCCATTTGCCAAATTCGTTTTACTGCACTGCTGTTGTTCTTGTCTTTCCCTGCTATAATACCACTGGCGCTGCAGGTATCTGAAATAAATACATACCGTATTAAATTTGTTAGTCTATATAAAATTACCGATGCGGTGACGAATAAAGTAAGAAAATTGAAAAACAAAAACAGGTGTCTTTGGTTGTCTGCTACCTCTATTCTTCGCCCAACTGTTTTAATTACCCTAAACGCCTGAGCACCGAAGTATGAATGTGCAGCAGTGTGGCTAAAAATGTGAAAAATATCTAATAAAGTTTCGAAAACTTTAAAACAGAGGAGCGATAACTTATCCCTGTTCGATATTCGTTGGGGTAGTGTGTGCCTGCAAGTAATTAAGGCAATTAGTTTTTTTTATCGAACTTTTTTTGGTTAGTACATGTTCACGTTTTTAGAAAAAAATGGAACTTGTATAACACGCAACTGAGACTCCGCTACTGCACCACCATTTGCACATACGCTTTATTCATCTATGAATGCCGTCAGCAGTTTTAGGGCGAATACAGGGTGGAATAAGAATGCATAATTAAGTAGATACAGGTCGCGGGTACAGACTAACATGCTGCTCATAAAAGCAACAAAACACCTTTACAAGAACTAGACACTAACTGCGTTTGACTTAAAGATCAGCGATAAACAAAAGAAACCCTGTAGTTAGTATAATGCTAAGTGGGAATAAATATGGTGAGTCTAATAAGTGGCACATACAATAATCTTTCTAATGTGTTCAATACGTTAGTGACGCTGATGAGGCAGTGACATTCGGTAGCCCATTCCCTTATTTCATAGCTCTCAGAAGAAAACTGAATTTTAAACAGTCATTTCGTCCAGAGGGACATGGAATGTACACGCTGAGGAGACGTATCGATGATTTATACGAATGCATTTTGAAGTGTTCTCATTTGATTAGTTTAACGTTATTATGAATAATCTGGGAAAAAATTAGGCGGTCATATTTTGTTCTAGATTTTAATTTTGGGAACTTTGCGAGTTCACATAGTTCTGTGGGTGAATAAGCGAGGCTCTGTTTGTTAACGATAAATATGGCGGCTAGTCAGTTGAATTGATTCAAGCTTAGCACAGTTTGTCTCAGTATGCGGGTCCCATATGATTTTTACATTATCGACAATGGTTCGCATCAGGGCCTTGTATGAAAGAGCGTCTAGTTCAAGCATTTCACGAGACAGGTTTCGCGTGGAGCTCCACAGTGCTCGATTTGATGTAAACATTGTCAGTGTGTGTTCTATTGCACACACTTACTTGTATTGCAATATAACTTTATTTATGCGTTGTAACAACATAATGTAATGTAATAACAGGTATTGTAATATAACGTCATAATTACAAAAGGTGCCGGCAAGTTAACCGCTAGAGTAAATCGGATGCAACATTTAGTAAAACGAATAGCGTATTGCTCTTGCCAAATCCTCTAGTAACAAATCTTCTGAATTTAAAAAGTTGTCATAAACACTCAAAAATATTATGAGGTAATTGTACTACCGCAAAAAACGGGGAAAACCTCTCGCAGTCGGTAATCTATGTCGGTCTCTTTCAAAACAGTGCTTTTGCTGAGACGAATTTTCAAATACTTTAAAACGCTTAATGTTCGCGAGCCCTTAATTTTCACGACGTTTGCGAACTGAAAAACTCGCGAAATTTAAGGTCACGCGAAAATTTTGGTCCTGGAGAGTTTCAATGCAGACGCATGGAATTCGCGAACTTTCGTGACCTCGTTTATGTGCTCTGTGACCGATTCGCGAAATATAGGGGCAGAAAAAATTAAAAGTTTTATAGCATGTCCAATAATTAAAAAAAAAAAGAAACTTTCGGCTTTTTGTTTTGCATTTTTATTTAGGAATATAAAGCGTAGCAAGGAGAGCAACCATGTCACGTCAGGCTGAAAATGATATTTTAATCTTTAAGCACAGGAAGATACAACGTATCTGTTTTTAGCCATGTAGGATCGAGATATGAATCAAAACAGTGACGCCTTCAACTCCGAAGGAACAGCGTAGAACCAACAAACATCTTGTTTAGAAGGCCCTCAATTGTCAATATGCAGTATATGACTGACCCAAAACGAGCACGAAATTATTCTACTATGACTTTAATAAAAGTATTAATAACTAAACTTATTTTAGTAATGATGTTGATTTCTTGACACTCATGAATGGCAGCTGAAGTCCTCAATCAGAGTGTGTGTACAGGCACCATTTACCCCTGCTTTGAAAAATTAAGAAATATTTTGCCCAGGCCAACCGTAGACTTTTGTTTGATCTGCAATAATATACTGCGTTTCACCTTAAGTCAGGCCGCAGCCGACGCTATGGTCAGATGGATCCGTTCAAGCCGCTTGGAAGATGCATTGTCATGAAGCTCATTGTATAGAAATTACAGAGAAGATGCAAGCGAGCTGGTGAACTTTCAACATTGTAAAACCCGAGACGTAGAACAAAAGGAGAAGAAAAAAGGGGACAACACAGACACAGGTCTCAAACTGTGTCTCAAACTGTGTCTGTGTTGTCTCTTTTCTCTTCTTTTGTCCTACGTCTCGGGTTTTACAATGTTGAAAGCTCATTGTTTTTGTGGGTTAGGTGCCTACGAAAAGTATGGGTCTAGAAGATTTATATCTCTATAGCGTTTAGAAGGTAGCATCGCTTGATATATTTCAAACGGCGGAAACTCTGGAGCCTGTAAGTTGGCTGCAGAAACATATCCCTTCCTAGTCAAAATAGATGTCCTAACCGAGTATTATGAACTTGTCTTTTTTGGCTTCGGATGAAGACATCTGGGCGTATTTTGTACCATGCGGTTACTGATTTCCGTCTTCGATGCTCGTGTGCAAAACCCTCCAATTTTTGTTGCAGCTTTGAAGATTCACTGCAGCGAAGCGTGTAAGGTCCTGCTGGACAAGCTAGGCGGATACATCATCGAAGACAGAGGTGTCGTCTACATCAAGGTGATGCGGTCTTTTCACCCGAGCGATTAGAGAATAGACTCTTTTCGAAATCTAGTTTGGCAACGTTTAACACTATCATATCAGTGTATTGTATCTGTATCAAACATATGCCGACCTTTTTGAGGCCTATAAAGAAAGAAGCTGACGATACTACTAAGGGGATATTTGAGGCCTGTAGGTCGGAGACGTTAGTACAACACAACGCACGAATTAGATACAACGGCTGGGTAAGTATTTAATTTCGGAGTGTGGTCTAATGAATATCTTGTCACAAGTGTGGCTCGAAAGCCTTTTGATCGTAAGAATTTAATGACGGGGTTATGGGTTGCCGCGTTTCACTGGTCAGTTCTTATGTTCACACCATCAAAGCTGAAGCAAATTAAGAATAAATTATCAGGTTTTCGAAGAACCAATTCTCATCTGCCATTGACGCGCGAAATTGACGGCGTCTCATAAAGTAGTTTCATGACCGCCCTTACTTTGTCGACTGTGGAACTCATTTTTGAGCCAACAGGCGGCACCGAATATTCAAAAGGGTATATCACAAATGAATCAGCACTGTATTTCCGAATGACATGAACACAGGCGTGTTTAGTAGCTTCTTCGTTCATTTGTCTTTTTCTTATGTGTGTTCGCCCGGAATGGAATTTAGCAGTTGAATTATGAAAACAAAACGTTACGAAAAACAGCTTCGTCAATTTCCCCGCTAAGTGGAGCTGAAAAATTACTGTACGTGATGTCAACTTTCTTAATAAATTTACTGAGAAATGAACGTTAGATAACTTACCAAGGGATGCAAAAGATGTGCTGTTCTATTAATTTCAATATTGTTGATAAAATATCCTCCAAAAAAGGTTTTTTTTTTTTTTGTTTTTGGCTTCGAGCATTTTCCAACCCAGTCGATACGTATCTTTGTTCGTGGTTTTTTTTTTAGGGCAAGGGTGACATGCGCACCTACTGGATCGTGGGCGAAGTCGAAGGCCGGCGGCAGCGGCCTCAGTTCCCGGTTCGCTCCCCGTCTGTGCGCTGGGTGCGCGGCGCCTGCAACTCCCTTCGCAACCAGGCCAGCGAGCCCAGCGTGGGGCGCCTGCACGAGAAGCACAGGCAGCAAACAACGGCGCCGCAGACCCCTCATCAAGCCACCACCACCCTCTGGAGGAGAGGACACTCCTGCCCTTCCCTCGAAGAGCCCGACCCAAAGACTAGTCCCGGCGATGGTGGCGGTGGCGACTGTGCGGGAAGTCGCATCAGTTCCGAGGACAGTGTTCCGGCCGAGGTTCAGCCGCTACTGAAGCTGAACACGACGACGCGCGCGACAGACAATATCGAATGAGATCTTGGTGGACATTAGTAAGTCGGTGCGTGCGCTCGGATAACACCGCCTAGCATAATCAAAGATCGTGCAACGTATACTCTGTTTAATAGTATTCCGGCCGCAGCTGACGTTGCGATCCAATAAAGCCAATCGAGCGTAATCGAGCAGCACCAAAATTGCATCGTCATAGCTCCCGTCGTATTTGTGCATTTATCACAACCGAATAAACCAATCGGGCACAGGAAATGCGTCGTGATTTTATGCTCCATTTGTGCGCGATAGCCACAAACGTCGACGTCACGCGGAGGTATTCTGTGTGGTACTTATTGACGCCATCCGGTCGTGATTATGTTGCGTAAGGGTGGAGGAGGCTGTTCACCGCGGCTTTGGTTATTCTAGGTAGTGTTGGCTTAGAGCACTGGTGGAAGCCCACTCTCAAAAGGAGTCTGTGAGTTTACGTTCCTACAGAACAGGAACACCAACCAATCATGGCAAGTGGTAGAATGATTGCAGCCAATGACGAGCCTCGGAACACAATTATAGTCAAGGCCCCAATATCATTGGCCATGAAGCGATGATTAGAAACCCGAGACTAACTGCGCGCTGTGCGTCTTATGCTGTTACTCACGATAGGTCTTATTGATGCAATGTGCGATGGGCTAATTCAACAAGCAAACGCCGTACTCAATGTGCCTGCACATCACTTTTTTTTCAGTCATTCCGAATTTCGCCTTTTGCTGCGAACCTTCTATAATTCGCCGCGATTGGCCGTTTCCGTGTTTTGCGGCTATAGATGTTTACAAGCGATCGCGCTTCGAAATCTGCTCTGGCCACCCTGAACAGGAAGCGTTTTATTTGCGCACAACTTTGGCAACCATGGGCACGACTTTGCGAGTATCGGACGATGTACACACGACAGCCGCAAGATGGCGCCGCCCAGTGGTTGTACTTATAACCGTCTATAAACTCGGGTAGAGTTTCCATAGCCGCCTTCTATGTTGCAAAATTCCTGCGCCTTCTGCGCCAGTACAGGCCACCGAACCCGGGGACAGGAATAATTGAATAGACCGCTACGCTACTTTTCTAGCACTGGATTCAGAACGGTTCTTTCTTCGCCTGCCGCGTCGCCCTCTTTTACTGCGACTGGCGGTAATTGTCCTTGGGCAAAAGGTGCAGGTCTGTCTCTTATAGAGAAAGCTATGGTGTTAATTTTCAGCTTAGATCATCGCAGGTATGTACCTGGATGTGTCCTTGGGAAACAAATGATATATCTGTAGGACATTGTGCATAAAGCAGCGCATGGCACAGAGCAATACCAAGACGAGTTACCTGACATAATTCATCTAAATATGGCAATCCAATATATATACACGAAAAAGTATGTGTTTGTTAGCCACGTGTTGATTATGGCAATAAGCCTGGGAATTGTTCCACATGTCGTCCGATCGATGGACGGTCAAACTGAAAAATGTGCCTGCTCTATTCCGCAATTATACTTACGCCAGAAGAAAGAAAGAGGCCACATACATTTCTGTAAGCTTTTTAAGTATTCCAGGAGTGAGAATGAAGTTCTTTGAGAGGAGGACAGTATTCCAAAAATGCACTCATAATAGAATACGCTGTGTCAATTGAATAACGTCGAATATAAAGAGACCAATGCCGGACGAACACTCGCAATCTAATAAGAGGGCGGTGAAAGTGTTGACATATGCTGCACCTGAAAAAAAAGACGAAAAAGGATTCGACTGTCTGATGTTGACAAGAAGTGTTGTGACAGATGCGTTGGCTTACCAGCTAATAACAAGAATTGATATCATGATTTCGTTTCACACACAATGAATGCTTTTTTTTTTGTAAAAACTGTACTCACGTACCATTAACACCACGCTTTCACTTTTTTCCTCAAAAAGGTCAATTAGATGGCACACTACATTTGATTTTGGTGCATCGAACATCATGTAAAAACTACGGCGAAATACGAGGCGCTGCACAGACTGCTGTACGGACCCTACATACAATCACACTGCACACTAAACATGTTGTCATTTGACACTACAGCGTCACGTGGCGTTAAGGCGTGACTGTTACGTAATGACGTCATATGACGGAATCGCATGACATGCCGCGACATCGCAATACCATGTCAATGCGTCACATGCCGTCGCATCACGGGACGACGTCGCGTAACGCCACAGTGCAATTTTACAATGTCGCCTGATGTCGTGGTGTCACGTCACGTCACGTCACGTCACGTACAACGGTGCGCTTAAGCGGATAAAGTGTTCCGTTAAAATTAGCGCGGAATCATTTCCGCTCAACTTTGCCGATAAAATTTACCTAACAGCGACGACAAAACAGGAAATGCATTCCGGTAACCGCTGTGAAACCTCGCTCATAAAGAGTTTTAGTAGAACGTTTCGAGTACCACCAAAAACGATACGATGCGCGCGCAAAGGCGCCGGCGGAATATCGGTTGTCGTTATCAAAGTTATTAGGACGATCTACTAAAACTCTCTAATAATAGCTGTTTCGATAAAAAAAAAAGTGGGAGGAAGACTTCGGAGGACGATAGAGAATATCACCCATTCACGAGATGTTTTATTGACACGCATACCACAACCGTCAAATATCCATTATAAATAACGTGCGCACCTTGCGGTGCCCTTTTGTGCAGAGCGCAAGTTCGGCTGCTTCTTGCATAGGGGTTGCGATGACGTCAGCACACCGACTCTTATTGGCCTATTAAACAAAATATTGGGTAGACCTCAAGGCATTTAGCATGGAGGTGTACCCACTATCCTTCTAATCATAGCCAATCAGAGCTCGGCATTCTACTGACGTCACCGCAACTACTGCCTGAGAAGCAGACGACTTGCTCTGCGCATATAGTCCCATACAGCCTGGAAAACACAAAACGTGGCGAGTCAAGGGCACCTTCTTATTTGTCGTCAGCCGATCACATTGAAACATTAGCCGATAAGAACGCCGAAAGACCAATCAGAGAGCAGGAGTCGTGAACATGCTAAGACAAGCCCTGCATCAGTGACTGCTGCTTCCCGTTGTACGTTCCGCGGAATTGCCTCCAATTGCCGCCGCACACTGCCCAACTGACGAGTTTAGGCGCTTTCCATTGACGGCCGTATATATATAAGACGTCACGACCGATCAGCAACGTAGTTCGCCATCGCTCTCGAGAATAACGGCTGAGCATTAAAACGACCACGCAGTTTCCAGCAGGCAGACAAACAGGCTCTACCTTGCTTGGGCACGTGATGACCGGCAGCGCGTTGTAAAAAACAAATTCACAGGGTCTCTTATGCTATCCCTAAGGCGACTTGAAGGCGAAAGCCCAAGAGCCCATGCATTAAAGACAGACACATGATTTACGTTGTTTCAAGCTCTCTTTTTTCACATTCTCTTTTTTAGCATTCCCTTTATTTTTTTTATATGTTATTTCCAAATCTCGCTCACACAACTCCTCGTGGTCCTTTGAATTTTTTTTTAATTCCTCTTAATTCACTTTAATTCCTCTTAATACACTTTGATTCCTCTAAATCTACTTTGATTCCTCTTAATTCGCTTTATTGTTCTTCTTAATTTCCATTGGAAAATGTTACTTCTCTAAAATTACTCTTAATTCACATTAATTCCTCTGAATCAGCTTTGATTCCTCTTAATTCGCTTTGTCATCTCTCTTAATTACATTGCCTCTAATTCGCCTGAGTGGTCCCGTAAACGTCTTGGTACCTTCCGCGTCGCCGACGTGTTTTCGCTCAAGGACTTTAACGGTCGACTGAACGATGAGACATATAAGGCTTTGGCTCAATAAATGCATAAAAGCAGCCATGATTTTTTCCTTCCAACCCGCTGCTCGTAAAACCACCAGCCACGCCGCCCGCATTTTTGTAGGTCTTAAATACTGCCGCTATACGCGCGTTTTTCCTACATGTCCGGCCGCTGCGGATTCCACGACCCTGAGGAGTAAATCGAACAGCGCCAAAAGTGCAACGTCACAGAGATCGACATAAACCAATGACGCTGTAAATTCGCCGCCAACCTGCGCTTTTGTTTATGAACATGATTGTTTCAGCCGCTGATAGCAAACACAAAATGCCCGAACTCCGGAGCGCCGTGATGACGCAATTTTTACACTGCTTGAGTGGCTCCGTAGTGTCGAACCGTAGGCTTTGGCAAAACGTGAAATCGAGTGTAGTTATTCGGCCGCATTGGACGTCTTTGCAACTATCAAACGAACACGAGACCAAACACTTATATTAATGTGTGGAATGCATCACTTCATATGGATGGAGGTTGGCTGGTTGAAAGTTTTTGGCGGCTAGGAGCGGTGATAAATGTTTGCGAAATTCGTCTAGCGGTTTTCCCTTGTTACCGTTCCGCACTTTCACAGGATCGTGCAATGATTTTTGTAGTTTAAATAAATATAGCTTACAATTCAACCTTGACGCGCAAAACAAACGAGACAAGGGTTCGTGCTTCTTTTCAAGCAATAGCAGTCACTAAAATAAAGTTAAATAAAACGAGCAGGTTGCGGGTGTTGTGGGACGTCCTTTCTTTGTAGCCCCAAGAGAACCTCTAGCGGGAATAGCGGATCTAGCATTAAATTAAGGAGTTGTTGCCGCGACTGGGCTGGATCTCTAGCCTTGCAGATCCATTTCCAGTATAACCTGGGACAGGTCTTTTCCAGGGTTACAGGCAAGGTCATCCCCTGGCGTCACGGTGTTGTGTTTTTGTCCTACGGAGAGCGGTCACGTGTTTCGTTCCACGCCTCAAATGGCGAATTGTACTGGTCGTTTCGGAGAGCGCCGGGATCAGTAGACCTGATTCCAGATGGAGCACGCCATCCGAACGAAGTCCCTTCGCCTACGGATCCCCTATGGGTCATGACCGCCCTCCGGGATCGGCAGACGCCTTCCCTTCAGTCATTTTTCCTGGAATTTCCTTCCCGCGGTCCAGGATCTCGAAGCCCATGTTTTAGCGATCGCGGCGCTAATAGCGCTTGTTTAACGCACGAGTGAAGTTAGTCATGATGGAAAATATAAGTGTCCATAAGCGATGTACATCAGCGTTGCCGTTAAGCCCACTTGTCTTTTCATCGAAGTACTCTTGCACGGTGTCCAAGTACGCCTCGATTTTCGGCCTCTTCGGCGGAGGTCCGAAAAGGCAGTCGAATTTATGCGGAACGCAAAAGAAATCCTCATCGTCGCTACTACTCCACCCTCCTCTGCTACTGGAGGAGCTGCTCGAGCAAACTTGACGACGAACTGTCATCAAGTGGCAGCAGCAGTAAAGCGGGCGGCACTTCGCGAATGGCCAATAGAAATTCTGTCGAGGCGAGATCTCCGGCGAAAAAGGAAGTCACGTGTGCGCGCAAAGAGCTGGCCAGGTTGACTTCTGGTCGAATTCGTGGAAATAGGCAGAGCGACTTTTCTCGGCTCTGGATCGAGATCTAAAGTGGGAGCTGATCCAAAACGACGTGTGGAACACGCCCGTTTCAATCCCGGTCGCCCATGAAGTAGGCGCACTCCAGAGACGTCGATCCCAAAGCGGTTCAAAACGACCAAGGGAATTTGTCATAATTTGCTCGAGGCGGAATTGTCCCGCTCGCTCATAGCAAGGCGAAGAAAGAAGAAAATGCGGGGGCGTAACATTTATCAATGGTGATTGATTTTCGTTTTCTATGTTATCTAGCAGAAAGGTGCCGAAATATTTTTTCAGGAGATACCAGTTTCTTATTTGTGACGTTTTGTGCCTGTACTACTCCTGCCACACCCTTGACGAGGCAAACACTATTACTAAATAAGTTAAAAAAACAATATCTGCCCATTTAACCCCTGTCAAGCCCAAGAAATAGTGAAGACGGCATCATTATATATCGGAGGCCTGTCGCTTTATATAATGTCTTAGTCCATTAAAAAATATCGCTCCACATACGTTTGCATGCATAAAACGCTGTTTCAGGCACCGCTTGGTCAGCTCTCTTTCATAAACATGAACAGACCGCGCAAGATTTACACTATTCAAGCCCGTCCTCACAAGTCCCACAATTCCATCTCCTGAGACTAATATACTGAAGAAAATCTTCTAAAGATTAGCCGCTGCTGTCAATTGCAGCACGCCTGTGGCGGCCGTCACCTAAATTCTCCTGCCTAAATTATTTTGTTCTGGCAAAAGAGCCTTTGATTACGTGAATCCACGCATTAGGGAGTAAATAAATGAAGAACGAATTTAGTGCAGACCGGAGAGGCGTACATCATCTTATATGAACAAACCCTACAACCAACGAACTCTCACGTGTTTCCCGTTGTCATTTATATCAACGCTATGTTGTCTCCAGTACCCTTACTTCTTCTCAGAAAACTGGCTCTGACTCAATGCATATGGTACAGCTTTGGAAGGTGGTTGCCTTTGCTTTGATTTCGACCGTTCTAAATTCAATCAACAGTTTTGTATGAGAACAAAATAAAAACTCTACATTCTAGGTTGCTCTTACATCGCGTTCCGCGAGTCGCGAGGGATACAGACATGAGCTTTTTGAATAATATTTTCGCCTATTATAAGCAATTAATTAGAGCCCCGTATTTATCGGGCGCACAGAGTCTTTTGAAAGCCATATGTTCATTTGTTTTTGTTTTTTGTCGCCCAATGAAATAAGAAATATAGCAGTGCTCGATTCGCGAACAGAGACATCGCAACTCAAGCTTATAATACGTATCTCTGATTTAACGGGATTTCATATAATATTGCAAAACATTAACGAGATAACGCGTCAAACAACTAATAATTTAACGTTTTATAAGGCACCGAAAAGAATAGGTTTAGCGTCGTTGTCGTTGATGCAGGCGTGACTGTATGACGGCGCCTGCGGCGGGTGGTTTCTTTGAGGCTCTCTTCACATGCGGAAGCATTTTAAACAAAGACAAGCGGTGAAGATATGAAAATCATCTGGGATATTCCAGTCGTGCTAGCAAAGGTAAAAAAGAAAAGATGCCACTCCTAAATGAACTTTCTACTTCCAGGTGTGATCCCGGCAATGCATGTGGCAATATGATTTGAACTTTTATAGGTCGGTCCAATCACACGCGCGACAGTAAATTCCTCCCCACTCACAATCCTCAAGGCGCAGTACTTTATTGGTAGGCCGTATGAGCAGGATGAAGGTATCTATATATTACTTAAATATTCAGCAATATAATGGGCAGAATAGTTAAAAAAAATTCGGCGTTTTAACTCTAGAACAAACCAGTGAAAAACTTACAAGATGCCCCGCGAAACGAGAAAAACCCTAAAATACTTTCGTTTTTTTTTTCCTCCAGCGAACCATACATGGGTGTGCACATAAGTATCAGATATACATCCAACAATTTATATTTCCAAAATGTTTGTTTGGTAAGGACACATTATAGAACGTTTTTTTTTTTATGTTCCATACTCCTGTTGACTTTTTGACGCGTTTTTCAACTCTGTTTTAAGCTTCAAAATCTAGGAACGAGTGCAAAAGACAAGTAATACAAAGCGTATAGTGTTTCTGCCGTTGTATCTCAGATGCGTCCTTTCGATTCTGTCTAAAACGACTACCGTTCAAAATACACAAAATAAAATTGTGTTGCCATTCTCCTAAGCTCTAGTGTGTTGCCATTTGTCCCAGTGTATTGTGGTATACTTTTTCTAATAGACGATTGAGTAGATTTTTGTTACAAGTTTATATACATTTTATTGCTCTATACGTGTTATCAAGATAGTCTACTGTGGATCCTGACTTGGCTTTCAGAATTATATTTCTTCGTCTCGGATACCTAGAAGAATGGACCGGGCGCTCTTTGGAGAACTGCACCATTGAGCCTGAAGAGAACCTGAATTTTGCCTGTATTGAAAGCCTTCAAGCGCCATAAAGACCATGTGAGCAACGGCTACAAGGTTCAGCAGATCTTCTGGTGTACGAGATTCAAAAGAAGATGAGGTGCAGGAGAATATCAAGTGGTCTGCTAACAGTGTCCTTCCCACTGGACATTTTTAGGTTGGCGTTTCATGAACAGGAGCAGCAATTTGGCCGCGGTTGGCTTCTTTGTAATGAAGATGACTTCCACCGACTCTCTCTACGGCCACAATGGCATACGTCGTGCAACAGTTCAGGGGAGGTCCTCAAAGTAGTTTTCCCCGTCCGGGTTATTGGTGCACTGCGGTTGCAAAACTTTAGAGGTAAAGGGTCCCCAGGATACCCCCTCGAGAAACTTCACATCTTCTTCACCACAGAACGTGCTGTGTGCCTCTCCTATCCCGAAATCCGCAACAACTAGCAAAAGAACGTGAAACTTATGACAGATTATCTAGAGATTACTTTTCGGGAAGAGCAGTTTTCCATTTGCCTTAGCACGAAAACGGCGCTCGCGATTACAGGGAAATGTGATGGCGCCAGGTGGTCCAGCATTAATATTCTTAAGGAATATCTTCTTCAACGTGATGATGCATCACTATTTCAACTATCGGCTGACTAATTGTATCGTTTTCTAAGCGATATGAACCGAAAGCACCCCAAAATGAAACGTGTCAAAAGTACAATTTTGTAAAATCAACTCATACCATTACGCTTAAATTGCAACCACAAACTCGTTGCAACCGTGTGCATTTCCTATTGAGTTTTCAAGCAAAGTTGAAAAGCGTTCTATAGGCTAAGGCGAAGATAGCACACCTGGGACATGGCATGAAAATTGTGAAACGGAGGTGGCACGTTTGCAGGGAAAATAAACAACTTAAAACGCCAGCTATCTTGCGTGATTGAAAAGTGCCAGCAGTTAAAGGAAGATAACGCACAGATGAAAGCATCGAACATCTCTGCAAAACTGTATAACTGAAAAAAGAACACCGAAAAGTGACCCAGAAAAATGGACCGTAGGCGCTTGGAAATCCTGGCCTCGATCATGGAAGATGTGTCCAACGACATACTTCACAACTTTGGGTTAACACCCGCAGTACTATTCATGCAAGATGCCAAGGGTCACAACCACCAGGTGGTCTGCAATAACAGCTGTAAGCCGGAAATGCGCATTCTCACGAACAAGCCTTTTCTTTCCCAAGACACAAACTTCGTTAAACTTTCCACTGAAGACCGAACTGTGGTTAAGCAGACGACTGGACAATCATTATCTGGGTGACATATTCTGAAAAGTCATCTCTGCTACTCTGCCACTTCCAATTTTGAGCATTTTTAATCAGTACCGTCAAAGCATTCACTTGTAACAAGGAACATGTGGTTGCAGAAAAACGCCGCTCTGAAAGAACGAAACTCGACTGTACGTATCTACGAGAACATGACAGCGCAAAACAAGAGACTGTTCTGGCAGATAAAAACTAAAGCGACTGAAAAGGCATACAGGTTTGCGTGGCACAAGGAGGGCAAAATGTTCGTGCGAAAAGCTGCGGGCGATCGTACAGTTAGAATCGAAAGCAAAGACGACCTTGAATTGATTCGATAAAGTAGAAAAGAACGTGCAGCTTCACACTTATTTTCTGATTAATGGAAAGTTCACCATTATCTAATCTATGCGTTCAGCCTGAAGAGTTTATCAATGCTATAAGCAACCGAAAACAATCTGTGTTATCCTTTTTTCACATGAATGAACGCTCCATGCTATCGAAAGTTGATGACATTGAAGTACTTCTTGATACCTTGCGTTTTTCTTTTAGCGTACTCATGTTCTCTGAAACGTGGTATACTCCTGATTCAAATGACTTTGTCTTGCCTAATTGCAAGCATTTTTCGATACGAAGAAATGCTAGAAGAGGGGGAGGGGTTTCAATGCTTGTGGAATCATCTTCGAATTCTTACATTATTCCCGATTTTACAGAACTGAATGACTCCTTAGAATTATTGTCAGTACTCTCTGATAACTACGTTTTCAGTGTGCTATATAGACCTCCCTCTGGAAATGTTAACATCCTGCTTCCTGTACTTGATAAACTATTCAGCTATGTTAATGACAATAATTATACCCTTTTCTTGGGAGGTGATTTTAATATTGATCTCTTAAAAAGCATCAACTATGCATGATGATCTATTTTCTGTAGTCGAATCAAATGGTTTTGAATGTGTTACTACGAATGCAACGAGAATAACGGAAAATGGCTGTACCTTACTTGATTACTTCATTACAAACTGCAACAAGGAAGATATTTATGCATCAGGTTTAATTAGCTGCAACATTAGTGATCATTTACCCATCTTTCTTCTTGTTAACACGCACTTTGCTGCTCGCAAACACAAATCAGAAGGATTTAGAATTCGTAACATTACGTCGCAAAGATTGCAGTCATTTAGGAACTCTATTGGTACCGCTAATTGGGACTCTGTTTATGCCAATAATTCACCTGATGCAGCATATGAAGCATTTTGGGAAACGTTCGAAGACATTTATAACAAATGCTTTCCTTATAAGTACATAAAGCCTAGCAAGAGAGCCAAGAAACCATGGGTTTCCCATGATTTATTAAAAAAAATTCGTGTAAAAAATAGCTTATATCATAAATTTATAAATTCTAAAGACAATCAGGATGTAGTGAAATTTAAGAAATATAGAAACAAACTGAATACGTTGATGAAAAAAGCCAAGCAAGAATATTATTGCAATCTATTTGGTAGCATTAGAAAAAATGAACCAGATAAACTTTGGGAAAATATTAACCGGGTATTAAAGCCTCATGATCACAAAGACACGTTAACAGAAATTGTTCACTGTGGGCAAAAGCTATCTGGCACGTCACTCGCAAATACTTTCAATGATTACTTGGTAAACTTAGACACCAGCACTCCTACTATAACAAATAGTGAAGACTCATGCGGTCATATTAAGGAACACGCGCATTCTTTTTTTTAAGCCCCACTGATGAAAATGAGGTAATGTTAGCATTTCGAAGCATCAAAAATAGCAAGGGAGACGATGTAAATGACTTGAATATTATACCATTTAAATTTGTTATTGACTATTTGGCTACACCACTCACATTTATATTTAATCTCTCAATGTCTTTAGGCGTATTTCCTAAACTTATGCAAATTGCTAAGGTTGTTTTATTATTTAAGGGTGGCGATATTAACTTGTTGGGGAATTATAGACCAATATCAATACTTTCCAATTTTTTTAAGGGATTCGAAAAAATACTGCATAGTAAGTTGTCGGCATATTTGGAGCATTTTTCCTTGTTAACGAACAGTCAACACGGCTTCAGAAAAGGGAGGTCCACTGAATCCGCTCTATTGGCCCAAAAAGGGGTAATCATAAATAATACAGAACATAAACTACTGATATTAGCCATATATATCGACTTTTCTAAGGCATTTGACTTAGTTAACCACAGTATACTTCTTCAAAAGTTACAATGCTATGGTATTCGGGGTCATGTACTCAATTTATTTAAGTCATCTCTGGCTGAACGGAGACAATTTGTGAAAATCAATAATTCAGTTTCAACTATAAAAACAGTGCATACAGGGGTACCTCAAGGAAGTGTTTTAGGTCCTCTATTATTTATTTTATTTTCTAATGACATTGAGCACGGTGTTCCAGAATGCACAGTAATAGCTTACGCCGATGACACTACATTATTTTTGAAAGGCACTACTTGTGACGATATCGAAAAAAAAGGCGAATCAAATGCTCTCGCAGCTACATAGTTGGACAGAAATAAATAGATTACAAAATAACATAAACAAAACTAAGTGCATGCTGTTTCGAGCCAAAAACGTGACTGTTCATTCTAAGCCAAATATCACCATAGCCGGGGAGGCAATCGAGATGGTAAAGTCATTTAAGATTTTAGGTGTAATCTTTTCAGATAATTTATCATGGAATGAGCACATAGAATACATATCAGAAAAGCGGTTGGTACACTATCCCGGTACCGTACGGTTTTCACCTCATTTGTTAAGTTAATCATTTTTCACGGCCTCGTACAGTCATATTTTCAATATTGTCACCTGGTATGGGGTACCACTACCATTCAAAATATAAACAAACTTCTAACTCTGCAAAAAAAATCTCTAAGAGTGGTTGCAAATTTGTCCTATTTTAACCATACAGATGCTCTTTTTGTCCGTTTTAATGTTGTCAGAATAACACACTTACATCACTACCGCCTTCTAGTATCTTATAAAACAGCACAAAAAAAATAAACATAGTTGTTTTCTACAAATAGCAAATTTAAATAAAAATACTAGTGTTTATAACACACGGCGAAGTGAAGAGTGGAGTGTACCCACCCCCCGGACAAACTATGGACTGACATCGCTTACATTCATACTTCCATCTTTTTTTAACAAGTTAAATGTGGAAACAGATTTTAGCCATAGCTTACCATTTGAAGCTTTAATGTTGATACTGTCGAAGTTGTGAACTTCAGGCTTCGTGTTGTATGTGTACTGTGTCAATTGATATCATATGTTACATTAGAATCTTGTTATTGTCTTTTTTTGTGTTTTTTTTAACTTGAAGAATGTTTTCATTTTAGATTTGATTTTTTTGAACAAAGCCCTGTACGCGCGCTGCTGTCTTGGAGCTGGGGCCTTGTCAAGCTGCACGTGTTGCCGCTTTTTGCCCCAGCTACCATCTTTCATGTGAAAGAAAAATAAAATGATTGATTGATTGAATCTATCTGATAGTTTTTGAACCCCTTGAGATTCTCCGGGTACCTATGTTTTCGTTCCTGTCTCAGCTACACGAGTACGTAAAAAGAATATGTTGTCGCTAACACAAGACCCTCCGGGATCTCATGAACGAGGACATCTTGGTAAAGCTAGAGGGTAACGGCTGTCAAATCCGTCAGCGGATCAGATGGACAACATTTTTTATTTGTTGTTCTCCAAAAAGGCCCCGGAAACTTGCAGAATCCTAAGCAGCCCCATCTTCTCGGGATTGCTGAGATAGTTGATGATTACGTCGCTGACCGGCAATCTTTTCGCTTGCTGTTCTTTGAGATACCCTAAATAAATCAGACTGGAGAAATTTCCATTGATGGATTAATTTTTCCGGTCACTCTTTGTTTGGATTCTGACCTGAAATACGTGCTGCTTGTCTCCGGCGTGCAGTCCGCCTCAGCGCGTTAAGCTCGTCCGCTCAGATTGGCAAACACCGATGAACGCGTCAACCTTAGATTGCCTACAGAACATTTCAACAGTTCTCTCATGGTTCGAATAAGGAAAAGCCAGGAAAGACATTCCGACAACAAACGGTTGCACCATACGTGTTCCGTCTGATCATGGCTTTCGACTTTTGTCTCCTGCACGACGATTATGTCGAAACAGGCGGCTCAACTGGTATTGTCGCCGTCTCACTGACAGGCCACGCACGTTAAGCGTGGCGACTCGTAGGGCAGACTCGAGTCTAATAGTCATTAAAAATGAAAGGGACGGTCCGTATGGCGCTTACCTCAGGTAGGGCGGTCTTCTCATCTGACTCGTCAGACACCTTCCAAGTCTTCCGCTCAACCACCATGACCATAACTTTTCCTACTCTGTCATGGGGGTGGCTGGGCACCCCTGACTGCACCTGCAGCAACATTCAGGGTGGTGCCAGGCCGTCTTCACCTTGGGAGTGCCGTCTTGGCAGGCGGCTCCTCCTTGGTCGCTGCCTCTTCGTCTGCCGTGTACTCGTCCCGAGTCCGCTTTGCAGCGGGCTCCGGTGTGACGGCAGTCTCCATGGGCGTGCCGCCTGTTTGTTCAAGGGGGAAGAAGGGGGAAGGAGGGGGGGGGGGGAGGGGTTAAAGCACGTGCCTGCTGCCTTGACTCCAGTCTTCGACGGCTCAACTGACTAAACGTCCGGAGACTCGGCTTTCCTCGCCATCCCATCCCAGCACCAGGTGCACGTTCACCGCGGACGCGGCCATATTGCCCTCGGGTGTCTGCCGCTGCTCTCGGCGTTGGCGCCGCCCCGGCGTCCGGACCCGCGATGGCCTCCTCGGCGCCAGCCTTATCCATCAGAAGCTCGGATTTCTCCTCGCCTTCCACAGGGCCTACGGCCACCGCGTAGGTCCTTACGCACTGAGTGCCGTCGTGGCCGAACCGCCGGCAGACGTTTCACTTGGGGATGCGGCACTCCTTGCGGATGTGCGCCGTCCTCTGGCACCGGAGGCAAAGCCGCGCCCTGACCGGTACGACAAAGAGTACGAGCTAATCGGTGACGTGCCGCTGGTGAGACATTTCGTCGGGAGTCACGCTCTCCTTCAGGCGCAGCACCGCCGTCCGCCTCATGGTGCTGACTCTGTGGCAGCGTCAATGAGCCACTACTCCCTGGAGACGTTCAGGACCTTGCCGTAAGGCGCCAAGGCTTCCCTCACGTCGTTGTCGCCGACAATAAAAAGCAGCTAATGGTGCTTGAGGCGCACGTCCCGGTTGCCCGGGTCGACAACGTGGCCTTTCCGCCTCTTGACGGTGAGCTCCGGTTTGGCCAGCAGTCTCTTGGCACCCTCGACGAACTTGAACGTAACGGTCTAGACGTGATTCGTTTGGTACACCCCGAGGGCGACAACCTCGGAGAGTAAATCCAAGCGCACCGAAGTGTCCCGAAGTTCTTCCGGACGGCACGGGCGGCCATTAACATCAGCCTGTAAAAAGACTGTGTTCAACGCAAGTAATCCTGTGGGCAGCGAAGGAAGGATAAAAACATATTCCTTATTGTCGGCGACCCTGATACCGAAGCCCGGTTGTGCCGCTGAAACTGCTTCGTCGGAGTCAGACATGCTACGTCCGATCGCTACCGCTGCCGGATCATACAGAAATATAGTACTACGTAAAGAGCGGACACTTCCATAGACCCCAGCGGCCCAATTGAGTGTCAGCGAGCGCACCCACCGGCCAGTATAGTCCCTAGTTGAGTGTTGAATGGATGGATACACGCAGTAACCGCTGGCCAGATGAATGAAGGGATTCAAGTCGAATTCTGGCGGTATTTTTGTATCGGGCAGTAGCATGCGACCTCTAGTTTAACAAGTCAGTGTTATTGTAACTAGCATGGTTTTGTTTAAAATACAATTGTTTTATAGGTATACTCTAAACGACTAAATTTTCGCGAGGACCTAATTTTCGCGAATTTTGCGAATCGCCTACAATTCGCAAAAATTACGTCCCGCGAACAATTGGGGCAATATGTGAACGCTACGGAAGCTACACTCGATTCGCGAAAATTAGAACCCGCGAATAATTTCAAATTTTCAGCTTTGGCCCGATTCGCAAAAATTTGAGCCCGCAAAAATTAAGTCGTTTACAGTACCTTAATTGTACTGCAGAAGAAAAGTCATCCAGCGCTACATATAATTCGAACTGACCGCACACCGAAAAGGATATTTTCACATTTGTGATAACTCTCTTGAAGGGACGACATGGGACGACACCAGGGATTGACACACAAAAGTATTTATTTTTGTAACTATGACAAGCAAAACAAACATCAACTCTGAAGACAATGAGTGATGTATGTTATTCATACATTACAAAAATAAGAATACACAATGCAAAATGTATGAATAACGCGTCAACAGTGCAACACTGGAAAAAAAGTATTGTATTGCAGCGAGACTTACAGCGACAAATGCAATAGGATGGAGGACATTAAAAAAAATTACCTTCCAAGTTCCATGAAAAGCGCTTGCACATATGACCATGTGACTAATGTAGCAACAATAGAAGAACAATCTGGCCCAATGGCTAATAAATTCAGTGACCGAATGCAAATGTCCGTCAACCAATAAACTACAGTCACAATACTTCTTACGTATACCGTATAACATGACCGCAACGAAGAATGACTAAAACCCCGCACGAGACAACAAGCCGCGGAACCAACTCAACATACACAACGAGGCAAGAGACACAGACCAAGCAGCCGGAAGTATCCGCCCACCGTCGAGTCCACGACTCCGAAGCCAACCGTCGCGCCGCAGCCGTAGCCGCAGCCGTTGAAGTCGTTTTTGAAAGTTTGCAAAGTTCGTAATAATTTTAAAATTTCACTCTATACAACAAATTTATTTATTAATATTATATATCTGACAAATGTTCAGGATAAGTGGCACTGTGGCGCCTACACAGTAAATATTTTAACACCCAGAATCGTGTTAAAAGGGTGTTTTTTTTAACCAACACCCCTCCTACACCCTTCCTACACCCTTTTTACACGATTTTGAGTATTGGTGGGTGTAACAGGGGTGTACAAGAAGGCTTACACCCTACATACACCCCTCTTACACCCCTATCACACCCACAGATTGAAATATGTTCCGGAAATCGTGTTAGAAGGGTGTACGCACTCGTCGCAACACCCCCCATTCATAACGTGTAGAAAGGGTGTGATGGACTTAGATGATTTCAGGGAGTCGGAGTTAATCACGTCGAAGAAACCCTTGTCTAAGAGAGGAACCGGTAAGGACATCGTGACATCGATTGATCGCCATCGCGGTATAGCAGCATGTGCCTCAAATCGAGGGGCTAACTATGAAATGAGTCGTGAAAAAAAAAAAAAAGTCGCCTGCATTAGCAAGCTTGAATTTGTATCTAATATGTGCTTTAGGCGGTGGATTTTATGCTTTGTGCAATTCCAAGACGTAGCTCAAATAGCTTGGAATCATGTAGCGATGCATTGGTCCGCGTCCCGTCAAAACTTCAGGACATAAACGAGAACGTGCAAGAATGCGCGTCACATTAATCTTACACCAATCCGCTTTCCCCTCTGTACGGTCAATATCATTGTCATGGATGCCGTTTTTCTTCTCGCCAGAGGAGAGGCCATTCATTCCTACCGGTTTCTGCCCGAAATCCCGGCGCAAGTGACGATGAGCAATGCTCTATGCTTCGGTCCCCGGTCAAGTGGTCAACGGACGTCCAGCGACCGCGCTTCCGAACATGTTTGAACTGGGCGCGAGGCCGGGAGGCGAGCAAACAGTACGGTGCGTAGAACGATGACGCGCACAGGCCTCCAGGCACCGTACAAACCATACAAACAGCACGCAAAAATATGGGCTTGGATTCGATTCTTCATGGAATGCTGTTCAAGCCAACAATCAGTTAACGACGGTAGCGAGATCGCGAGATGGCGCAGTCACGCAGTCAGCGCAGTGGCGGACGACAAGCGGACAAGCGGATGCGAGAGAGTCGCCAAGATGGGTGCGTTGTTTACAAGAATAACATAATAGCGTCGTTTACCGTTGTGCTTCTGCTTGAAATGGGGAAACCACATCGCGTCCATTATGGCAGGCGATCTTTTTGAGGACAACCAAATGAAGGAGAATTAATGGGTAATCGAAGGGGCGAGCTGCTCAGAGCAGACCCTCACGCATTCACGCCGTTTTGGATCGTCTAACGACGTTTCATGGATAGTTCGTTTCGTCATCGGGAATCTTCAGCGGCAGTGCGCGTGGCACGATCTGTAGGTAAACTCGTGCTTGTTGATTATAAGTGTGCGCGGCTGTGTAGCTAAACTCGTCCTTGTTGATTAGACCTGCGAGGCAAAGGCACACCTTGGTCGACGCGTTAGTAATCTTTGTAAGCACGTTGAGCATGCGTGGCCTATATGAAGTACAGATAATAGAGAGTTTTAGTAGATCGTGTTTTCAGGCCATGCTAATCGTAGCGGGAGCTCGCGCTGCCACTTCGATGCATGCTCTGCAGCGCGCGCTCGTAGCGGTAGCGGGCCTTTGAAAACGATCTACTAAAACTCCCTAATAGTCCCAACTCGTAAAAAAAAAAAAAAAAAAAAAGGTTGCTTTTACGAAATAGAAATATTTAGCTACTTTTGCATATCCTATTTACACAGTCTGCACCTTGTATATTTATTCTCTCACGCGCGTGAGGAATATACAGGGATCTTGGCTGCCCGGTCTTGAACTCGATGGTTCCTTCCATTAGCGAAAACGAAATGAAACAGGTGGTGAAAAAGATAATCCCCACAAACCCGCGCCGAGGCAACATAATCCTACGCGCGTCCTCACTCACATGAGAAAAACAAGCCTAAACAAAAATGACAGCTTCGAAGGTTTCCTGACTCAAGGTCCCCCCTCCCAACCCCCGCGGAGGTCACCCCAAATCCTCTCGTGAGGGAACAAAGCAACAGCACGCGAGTCCGGCCACCGTCACAGACTTCGAGATGCCTTCTCACATCATCAGCGTGACTCCGCTGTCTAGGCTGAATGAAGATAAAAAAGAAAAAATAAATCGCTGAAATTCGTGACAGAATGGAATGGATCTTTTA